>JAPKLX010000081.1:1011883-1023627 GCA_026898415.1 Leonotis leonurus
GTGCAATCATCCTAAGATTAGCATCGTATCTTGGATACCAAACATACCCTAAGGATAATAATCATTCAAACCATGATTAGAGTGTTTAGGATTTTAATTGCATTATGTGAAACAAAGTAGATGAAGCCCTGTTTAGCATTCTTTGAGAATACGACTTGGGTTAGCTTATTAATCTATAATGACCTCGTTCTATTGCGAGTAACTTAATTAAAATAAGTTGAAATAAATTTTGGCGCCGTTGCCGGGGAAGGCTTTAGGCGTTATTTGCGTTGTGTTTTTTCTGTGTTTCTGTTATTTTCTTTTTATTTATCCCTTTTCTCTCTCAGGTGTGTTTGATCTTTTGTTGGCTTTGTGTATGCTAGGTCGCCGAAGCTTGAGACAAGAATTAGTGCTCTTTGTTGACAACATCAATAGAAGCGACGGTGTGTTTGAGGAGCGATATTGGGACGTCTACAATCTTGCTGCCCTTTTTGAAGAAAAAATGGTGATCATGGCCGATGAAGAGGAAGCACCTAGGAAGCTAGGATATTTTGCCAGCCTTCATATGGAATAACAACATCTACTATCGTGCTTTCTGTTGCGGGGAGAAATTATGAGTTGAAGCACAACCACATCAACCTTCTGCCCTCATTCTACGGGATGGCTAATGAAGACGCACTCCTATTCATTAGGGAGTTTTGCACTGTTGTTCAGTCCATCCCACTCCAGACACTCAGGGAAGATGAGCTTTTGAGGAAGTATTTTTCCTACTCGTTGAAGGACAGGGTGAGGTCGTGTTACCTTTCTCTCCCCGCCTGATCTCTACCTACATGGAAGGCTGTGAGCACTACATTCCTGCTTAAGTACTACCTAAATCACAAGACACAACAGATTCGCCTTTAGATTATGCAGTTTGCTCAGAACCTGACGAGTCTTTCCATGAGGCGTTAGATCGATTTCAGAGAGTTACAACAACAGTGCCCTCACCATCAGATTGTGCCTGAAATTTTCTGGAAAATCTTCTACAATGGGCTGCAGCATACTTATCAGTTCATGGTGGTTATAGTAGATGGAGGAAAAATATCTGACAAGACAGCTGACGAAGCAGTGGAGATCTTTGAGACTCTAGCCGCCAACTCGCAATAGAAAACCTCTCGTTCTAAGAGAGTGGAGATCAAGAAAATTGGGGCGAGCCCAGATTTGAAGAGGTAGATGACTGAAATGATGAGAGAGCTTCAAGAGTTGAAGATGAGCAGGGCCCCCACTGTGGCCAAGCCCGAGCTCGAGCCGATTCCTGAACCGTGCCCTATCTGTGGTGATCCTACCCATGATGAGAACAACTGCAACAAAATGGCATACTTAACTTTTGAAGGAGAGGCACAAATCTATGCCGCTCAGGGATATCCGCCATGATAGCCATTCGATCAGAATCTAGTCCACCAGAATTCAGGATGGAGAGCTCAACAGCTCTACATGGAAGGGACATAATCAGGGGCAAGGATCAGGGCCTAACTATCCTATTCGAAGAGCACCCCCGCAGTAGTATTACCCACCTCAGCATGGGTATTATCTGCCTCCACAACCATATTACCCACCCCAACATGGGTATTATCTGCCTCCACCACACTTTCAACAGCCTCCACCACAGTTCCAACCACCGTTCCCACCTACAGCACGAGCAACTGCTCCACCTAAATCTTCCCTAGAAGATAGTTTGGCTGCTTTCATTCAAGAAAGCAAGTTGGAAAATGAGGCTCAAGGGGCCACAATCAAAAGCCTCGAGAGTCAAGTGGGGTAGATATCAGGAGCTGTAAATCAAATGCAGCACTAGCAATAGACATGGAAGATACCGGGGCAGGGACACTCACCACACCAACTGCAAGCCATTACTGTTCTACGTAGTGGGAAGCAGGTGGATAAGAAAGTGGAGCTCCCGGACATTGAGGAGGATAAGGTAGTGGAGGAGAAGAAGATGGAGTAGGAAAAACCTACTATTTAGCTGTACAAGATGACAAATCCATATAAGTCACCGATCCCCTTTCCGAGCAGGCTGAAAAATGAGAAGTTGGAGCGACAGTTTGCAGACTTCTATAAGTGCACATGAATCTGCCACTGTTTGACGTCATCCACAATGTACCTTCATACCTCAAGTTCTTCAAAGAACTTGCCTCCAAGAAGAGAAGATTTGCTGATGACAAGTCTGTGATGGTATCCGAGGTAGCCAGCTCCATCATGCAACAGCCACTCCCACAAAAGCTGCGAGATCCAGGTAGTTTCGTTATCACCATCGTCTTAGGAAATGGTAAGACTGTGACAAGTATGCAACAACCTCTCCCACAGGGAGTTGATGGATTCCTCTCTCGATGTCACAATTTGGGTTTTGAGTTTGGTCTTGCCTTGGGCAAGAAGTTGTAATCAAGTAGAAAGTAAAATGCTGAAATATAAATAACTGAAAAGAAACAACAAAGATGTACTGATTGCTTTGTACTTGGGCAAGGGGCCCATGAAATCCATGCCCCATATGTCAAAAATCTACGCTGGCAAGACTGGTACCAAGAGCATCTCGTCCTTCTTAGAAATATTTCATTCTCTTTGGCATTGGTCGCAAGTCCTGCACTTTTCAAAACCATCCTTAAAGATTGTAGGCCAGTAGAATCCACTATATAAGATTTTTCTTCCTGTACGCCTTGGTCCGAAATGTCCTCCGCATTCCCTCTCATTGAAATTCTCAACTATACTTCCTTGCTCATCCTCGGGTATACACCTTCGGATGATTAAGTCAGTACACTTCTTCCATAGATATGGGTCATCCCAGATGAATGACTCACTCAACTTCTTGATCTTTCCCTTCTGGTATTGGTCAAGCTCCATCGGGAAAGTCTTCATGATGATGTAGTTCACTATGTCAGTACCATGGATCAGTAGTGCATATCCCGTACAACTCCTCATTGGGAAATCTCTCGTTGAGGTGTGTGTTGTTATCTTCCCTCAGGATCTTGCTCAAGTGGTCAAACACATGGATCTGGGCTCCACTTTTGTCCTTCACTTCAATGTCGAACTCCTGGAGTATCAAGATCCATCTTATCAGGCGTGGCATGCTTTTCTTCTTGGCCATGAGATACTTCAACGCGGCGTGATCCGTGTAGACCACTGTCTTGCTCCCGAAGAGGTAGTAGTGAAACTTCTCGAAGGCAAATACCACGACAATGAGCTCTCTCTCCGTGGTGGTATAGTTGATCTGGGCTCCGGAGCATAGTTTATCCACTTCAATTCCTTTCTCAGAGATAACATGGCCAAACACAATGCCTTCCTTGACCATGAAGTGGTATTTCTCGTAGTTGAGCTGTTGGTCCCGAAAGAGTAAGGTTTGGTGTATGAGGGGGGGGGGGTGGGGGGGGGGGGGGGTATACACCAAATACAAACTTTTCAGTTTACTTGGCTAATTATCAAAGAGTTCAAGCTATTCTTAAAGAAGAAATTGCTCGGCAGATGACTGACCAGATCGATCGACAGATCGATAGCAGATCAATCCAAACAGGTTGCTCTCTAGTGTAAATATTAGACAATAATAAGAGTGATCTTATTACTTTCAAAGTATTGTGTGTGCGGAAATATGGTGGACTTAGTTGGTGCTCTTATATTGAAAACCTTAATTATAATCCAGATCGTTAAAGCAGGTGGATTGAGATGCAGTTTAAATGATAGTGCAAGGGTTAGAATAAATAAAAAACATAATATAAATATGCAGAAAAGTAAGTGACACAGTTGTTTAACATGGTTCGGGAAATCCCTACATCCACGGTCTGATCAAACTAGATCAGATTATCCACTACTAAGATACTCTTCTTCTTTATACTCGCAGAGAATGAGCCACAAGTATCAATCAAAACTAGAAGGATACTAATGCACTAATAAGAGTCGAGTCCCTTTACAACAGATTACCTCTACGTTACCACTAGAAAACTACTAGCTAGTAGGGTGATCTCCTTTCTCTCGATAAGACAGACTTGAATCGAGGTTGAGTTGGTGTGATTTAGAATCAAAAACAGTTTGAAGCTTTAGTCTGACGTAGAGATTGATTGCTTGAGAATATTTTTATCGATGTAGCACGTATTCTCTCCAGACTTTGAACTCCAAATATATATAGGCTTTGAATTTGAAATTCTAGCCGTTTGTTGATTGGCGTGAGATGATTGTAGATTGCCAATCACTGATGTTCATCATATATGCTCTTGCCTTGTAGAAGCGTTAACTGAATCCTCTAAGTATGGAAAGCAGATCAATAACGATTACTTTCCTTCTTCGTGTCAATCATGGATTCTTCTTCTGTATCTTGCTGTGTAGACTTCCAAACTGACGTGGCAAGTAGGTATGATGTGTATAGTGATTTCATCTGGTGGTTTGATGACTCTATCGATCTGGTGCCTCGCTGTGATCATCGATCTGGTTGGTGACCTGGTCGGTGATCTGGTCGCTGACTGTCTTGGTAGATCGATTTCTTCTCTTGATGGAAATGTCTTGGTCTTCAACCTAGACTATTGAAATGACATCTATAGGAATAATTCCTTTACACGTTAAGTCATCTCCTAATCTGTTCTCTATCAGATTTCACTTTATACTTAGTGATCTGTTAACATGTAGAACAGTTTACCACCAATCAAGACTGTAAAATCTAAGTGTGTTTCGAGAGATCATCATCGAAACCAAAAAAATACTTCAGGGTTCCCAACAATTTCCCCCTTTTTGATGATGTCGAAACCACACTTTACAATCTGACCCTAATACACAATAAGAGTGATCTGGTTTAAAATGCCAGATTGTTTATGTTTTCGTTATTTTTGGTTATAACGATTAATAGCAGTTGGATATGTTCTTGACAATAAGGTTTTGTCATCAGAAACCCATTTTATAAGAGTGATCATGTAAAACAGATAGGTTTACAGATTGTCCAAAAACAGAATACTAGAAAACAGATAGTGTAAGATCTGAGATTAGGATAACTATCTGGTCTTCTTCTTCTCTTCCAGCTGCTTCTTCATTTTCTCTCTTGTCTCATCCGAGACCATCTGGACACTTTCATAAACTCCCTCTCTGACCCTGATGTAATCTGGGTCTTCAGTGTCGATTTTGTACCCCCTTTTTTCAGCAAGTTGATTTATGAAGTTCAGCAGGTAGGTCTTGTTAGGGATTTTTGTGCCAGGAATGTCAGGGCATTCTCTGTACTCTCTATCTGGCGCAGTGATAGTGATCTGGGCCTCTGCGGCTGCTGCTCTGATGGCCTGGACCAGATCTTTGTCATCATTCATGTCCAGATACAGATTGAATACCTCATGTGCTGTGCCCTCGCAGTATATTGGTTCTTTGATAAAATAGCGGCACAGAATGAATCCATACTTCAGCCCCTCCCATCCTTCTTTCAGATTGTCTGGTACCCAGCTGCTTTCTCCTTCTTTGGGCTTCTTGGTCTTGATAGGTGCAGAGAAAAACCAGCCAGATCCAGGCTTCTTCTTCTTTTTCTTCAAGGGCTGAGATTTGCTCGATCTGCTCGATTCAGACTTAGATCGTGGAGGAGATAGGGGTATCTGCTTCAGCACTTGGGCTTCTCTAGCTGCTGCCTCTGCTGCTCTCCTATGTGTTTGCTCCTTTTCTTTGTAAAATTGAGCTCTGAAAGCAAGGTTTGCAGCTTGATCTGCTGATATGCCGCTCAGCAGAAGATCAGCAATTTGATCTCCCTCATCTGCTGGCCTCTTGCCTTTAGCAGATGGTTGATCTGGCTGTGCTGGCTGCTCAGGTTGTACCTCTGTCCTTTCTCCAGCAGCAATAGATCGACCCTTTTCTCTTCCAGCTCCTCTACCTCCAGATCCCTTTCCTCCAGCTCCTCCTCCTCTTCTCTTCCCAGATTCTTCCCCCTTTTCGACATCATCAATATAAATGTTGATGAGTGCCTTAAGAGAGGTGATCTCCTCCTTCATCTCTTTCATCTCATTTTCAGACTCCATCTTGTAGGTGAGCAGAGAAGTGATATTTGTGTTGGATTCATCAATCTGCTTCTCAATTGAGGATTTAGCTGAGGTGAGATCGGCAGTGTATTGTTCTTGATCTTCCTTGATCATCCCAATCTGCCAGCCGCTCGAGCATCTGGTCAATGAATGGCAGTAGAAAGTGGTCTTTCCTGGTCACGTTGCTCAGCTTCCTGTAATCAATGCAGACTCTCCAGCCTGTCAGCAGTCTTGTCGCGATCAGCTTCTTGTTCTCGATCTCGATCATTTGTATGCCAGACTTCTTGGGAAAAACATGGATCAGACTGACCCATCGGCTGTCTGAAATGAGATAGATCATCCCCATATCTAGGAGTTTGACAATCTCCTTCTTGACTACCTCCATCATGACTGGGTTAAGTTTCCTTTGTGGATCTCTGACTGGTACCGCATCTTGCTCAAGCAGAATGTGATGCTGGCATACCGTAGGGCTTATTCCTTGATATCAGCTAAAGTCCATCCTATAACCTCCTTGTACCTTCATATCGGATCTCAGATCCTGTCTTCTTCTTCTTGGTGTAACTCCGAGCTAATGACCACTGACAATGTCTTCTCCTTGCCCATGTAAATATACTTGAGATGCTTGAGCAAGGTCTTCAGCTCCAACTTTGGTAGCTTGAATATGGATGATTCCATCTGGTTCCCTGTAATCAGGAATGATTTAGGGATTCGATTCTCCATTGCTTGAACAGATGTCTCAGTGGTTACTTCTTCCTCCTTGCCTTCTTCATTGCTTAGTCCGTCCTCCATTTTGTTCAAAATCTTAGGCAAAGCTTCTTCAATGTCTTTGTCAATGGATTCCACAAAATCAACTATTTCTTCGTCTGGAGCATGTTGCTCCACCTTATAGATGTCAAAAGTCACCGTCTCTCTAGCATATTGGCAAGTTAGCTTCCTGGTGTCGCAATCAATCAAGGTCCTGATCATCTTGAAGAATGGTCGTCCTAAAAGCATAAGTGGCTTCTTGGCAATAGAATTTCCCATGTTAAGTACATAAAAATCAGCAAGAAATATTAAATCTTGTACCTTAATCAAGACATCCTCCACCATGCCTTCAGGATAAATGCTTGGCTTGTTGGCTAGCTGGATTACGACCTTAGATGCCTTCAGTGGGCCTATCTTTAGTTCCTCGTACATAGACAGGGGCATGACATTGATTGAAGCCCCCAAATCTAGCATGACTTGAGCAATGCTGGTGTTTCCGATCACACAAGGGATATAAAACATCCCTGGATCTTCGCACTTGATTGACAGATCCTTCTTGAGCACTGTGGAAACATTCTCTCCAACTAGGAATCTTATGTTGTCAGGTATTGTACCTTCTTGGTACACAGATCCTTCAGGAATTTTGCACATCTTTGCATAGTCGTCAGTGCAGTATCAAGTGGAATGTTGACTTCCACTTTTTGGAATACTTTGAGTAGTTCCTTTATATCTTCAGCTTCCTTTGTCTTGGCCAACCTCCTAGGAAAAGGTGGCCTGCAATAAATGTTCTCCTCCAGAGCCTTCTTGGGTGACTTGATTCTAGGTTTGGGCTCCAGTTTCTTTTTAGGTTCATGCTTCTTGACTGGCTCCTCTGGCTCTTGTATCTTGACCTGCTCCTCCTCAGCTTCTAGCTCCTCTTGTTCTACCATCTCCTTGGCAGGTTCCACCATTGGTTTAGGTAAGAATTTATCGTTCTTGAGCATCACCTCATTTACATATGGCTTGGGATTCACCTGGACTTTGGAAGGCAGTCCTCCTTGCTTGTTTTCCATCTTGACGATAGTCTGTGCCAAGTTGGAGATTTGGTTGGCTAGTGACTGTAGAGCTCCTCGACTTTCTATCTTGATCTTCTCAAAGTCGTCGCTGAACTTGTGGTGTTCCTTGGTCAAGTTCTGAACTAACTCGGATAGAGATGGGCCTCTTGGCTGAATTTGATGCTGAGTCTCGGGTGGAGCTTGGTAGTGATTTTGTCCATACCTTAAGTTCTCGTGGTTTCTCCATCCTGGATTGTAAGATTGTGAGTGAGGATCAAATCTCTGTCTTGGGCTTTGATTGTGGTTTCCTCCATTTTTGGTATGCCCAAAAGCATTGACTTCTTCTTCTCCTATGGTAGGACCTTCATCGTCAAGTGGGTGGTTGCATAACACAGCTGTCACACCTTGACGTTCTTCTTGATGGTTGGCTTCATCATCTCCATCAATTGCTTCATGGTGGCACACAAGTCTGAGAGTTCCGTCTTGGACTGTGATGTGGAAGCATCTTCCATGGTCCTGGTCAAGGAGTGTGCATCATCTCGGGATTCTTCTGCCATATCGCTCAACAGCCTGAAAGCTTCAGAAGACTGCTTGTTCAAGATAGAATCTCCACACGCGGCATTCAGAAGACTGGATCAAGTCTTGGTCAGATATTGTGCTAGGAACACTTGGCCAACATGAGCTTGAATTTGTTCCAGTTGTTATAGAGTGACTCTCCGGCTCCCATCTGGATAGTATTTCTCTAGGAACATTCTAAATCCTCGAAAGAGGATAGTATTTCTCCTGGAACTTCTACTACATTGCTTACCAAATCGTGACACTACCTGCAGGTAAAGTGTAAAAGTCGTTCTCGAGCAGTATCTTGAAGTGAAAAAGGAAATAATATCAGACGTATATACTCCCTTTTTGCTGCCTCATTGTTCCTAATGGTTCCACGGGCCATCTCAAAGTCTTGAAGATGCCTTTGCGGATCCTCTCCTGGCAAGTCACTGAACTTGGGCAAGATCTGGATGAAAGAGTGTCTTAATTCCCTATTGTCTACTATCATGGGCAAGGTAATGCCCAGGGATTTTAGATTGTTGTTGTTGGGAAACATAATCTCCCTGAGTGTCTTCTCTGGATTTGCATCCCCGTTGTTCGCATTATTGATTTCTCCGTGTTCCTCCGCCATTCTTGCTGCTTGACGGGCTTCTCGCTCAAGCTGTGGCTGTCTCCTTAGTTTGCCACTTCTCATCTTGACGTTTCTCTCGATCTATGAATCAAACCAAACGTCTCCAAGTTGTCGTTCAGGATTGGTTCGAAACATACACCGTGGAGAAGACCTGAATCAAGGTGAGAGAGAAATTCTGGAAGGTGCAACTTCGTGGAAACGGCGCCAATCTGACGGAGCTCAGTCGTTATCACTCCGGTCAAGATAAATTTATAATACCTACACTCTTCACTAGGTTCCACTAGTGGCAAGTACATGGTCGATCCCACAGGGAGTTGGTGGATTCCTCTCTCGATGTTTCAATTTGGGTGTTGAGTCTGATCTTGCCTTGGGCAAGAAGTTGTAATCAAACAGAAAGTAAAGTCCTGAAATGTAAATAACTGGAAAGGAAACAACAGAGATAGTTAAATAAGAAAGCAACTTGACTTTGGTTAGAATCCTTGAGTCTTGACTTACGTCCTTATCATTGGTACAAAGATATTCGTTGTATTCGCATGTCATTGGTTAAAGTCGAGCGTAATAATGAGTTTTTACTCCTACCACCAAAACGCATCACTCAGGCAACCCCCTTTTTAATCGTCACGTAGCCACATAAGCCTCGCCCAACATACCTTTTTAGCTCAGAAGGTAAGGGTTACTCACTCCCTTATCCTCCTTGCCCAAGATTTCTTCAGGACCAAGCCTATTCCAGCAAACCCAAATAGGCATTTGTGGGACTGCCTAACCATGGGCACACCATCTTAGACGCCCATCCCATGGCGTTCTCACCTACATCACCACGCTGATCCCTCTTACTGGCAAACATATATTCGCTAACATTTGGAGTTTCTAGTTCACAGTTGTAACCTGATCTTGCCCAAGATTGCTACTTGCCAGATACTACTGAGGACTTGATCAAGTTGTATAGGATTCAGATCCAACGCTTTAGGAACATGCCAATACAACTATAAGCACATTTAGACCTCTCAAAATGTTATAAGCTTTGACTTAATTCATCTTTCCCTAGACAAGTTAATAAACCTAGCTACTCATACAGAATATAAAGAACATAAATGAAATAAAGAAAAGCATACTTAGATTAAAATATTGAGTTAAAGTGTTACCAAAAGATCTTCTTGCTAGGACCTACCCTGGGCAAGGCCAAAAGCATGAGCATAAATTAAATATATTGTTTGCCCATAGGAATTGTTTCTTCCTCCCAATCACTCATCAAAATAAGGTATAAACTAAGAGAAAGAGTAGCTGGGAGTCGTCCCTCCCCTTTATTGTGTGTGTCTCTGCTTCAAAGTGGGGATATATATAGTTCTTCAATGAGAAGAGGGAGTTAGTTCTCACCATGCATGTCACCGGATGGAGGATGTGTATCAATTACATGAAGCTTAATGCGGCCACAAAAGAGAATCACTTTCCTCTTCTTTTCATTGATCAGATGTTAGATAAGCTTGCTGGTATTAACTTCTTTTGTTTTCTTGATGGTTTGTCAGGTTATTATCACTAGTCCTTTTGGGACTTATTCCTTTCGAAGGATGTTGTTTGGACTCTACAATGCACCAAGTACCTTCCAAAGGTGTATGATGTCTATCTTTTCTGACATGATTAGTGATTTTTTCGAAGTCTTTATGGATGATTTTTCTGTGTTTGGATCCTCTTTTGATGATTGCCTAGATTAGATTGATCGTGTGCTAGATCGTTTTGTTGAAAATTGTCTTATTTTGAGTTGGGAGAAGAGTTAGTTTATGGTTCGTCGTGGTATTTTTTTGGGGCATAAGTGTCGAGCAAGGGGATAGAGGTCGATAAGGCTAAGGTAGAGGTGATTGAAAAATTACCTCCACCGACTAACGTTAAGGGAATTAGAAGTTTTTTGAGTCATGCTGGTTTTTATCGCCGATTTATAAAAGACTTTTCTAAAACCTGTCAACCCTTCTATTGGTTGCTTGTTCAAGATACCTCTTTTAATTTTGACTCTGACTATCTTGCTGCCTTTAATACTTTAAAAGAGAAATTGAGTAGTGCTCTTGTTATTGTCGGTCCTAATTGGTCTTTTCCTTTTGAAGTCATGTGTGATGCGTCGAACTCTATTGTGGGAGCTGTTTTAGGTTAACGTATTGATAATATGTTGCACGTCATTTACTATGTTAGTTTTTTCTCTAAATCCAGCTCAAGTTAACTACACTACTACTGAAAAAGAAATGCAAGCTGTAGTGTTTGCTCTTGATAAATTTCGTGTATATATCATTGGTTCTAGAGTGATTATTCATAGTGATCATGCTGCATTGCATTATTTGTTGACTAAACCCCAGTCAAAGCCTAGGTTGATTCGTTGGGATCTACTTTTGCAAGAATTTGATATAGAGATATGTGATAGGAAAAGTAGTGAAAACGCCGTTGCTGATCATCTCTCTCGTTTACAGAACCTTCCTTCTCACTCTCCTCATGGAATTATAACCGAATCTTTTCCTTATGAGCATGCTTATAGTGTTTCTCATGTGCCTTGGTTTACTGACATTGTTAATTATTTGGCTTGTGGTGAATTAAGGCCTAACCTCACTTCCCAAGAAAGGAAGTGTTTTCTACATGTGTGCAGGCAGTACTTTTGGGAAAACCCCTTTATTTTCAAGCTTAGGAAAGATGAGGTGATTAAGAGATGTGCCGCAGAGGAAGAGCAATCTAAGGAGTTAGAGATGTGTCACCAAGCACATTGCGGTGGTCATTTTAGAGGGAGAAAGACAGCTGTAATGACCCGAAATTTTCATCAAGAACTATTCCGTATTAGATGAT
>JAPKLX010000081.1:1042771-1067992 GCA_026898415.1 Leonotis leonurus
CAGCGCACCCAGGGGGTGGCGGCGATTTTTAGGGTTTCCCCAAACCATGATTAAATCGTCGATTGCAGGTGTTAAAGTGATCGTAGAAGCCTGGAGAAGATGAATATGTGATGATTTTCAGCAAATAATATGATTTACAGAGGATTAGGCGCAAGAGAAGTGATGAATTTGGCCAAGTGTTACGCTGGAATCCCCAAAGAATTCGAGAGAGAATTTTTTTAGAGAGAGAAATGATGAGATATTCTCTGAAATGCCACGAACTGATACTCCAAACGGCGCCGTTTCGGATATTCTATTTTGGGCCAAAGAATATTATTCTTGTCGTATGTGCCCACGACAACACGTTAACAACAACGACAAAGACTACTGTTGTCTTATCTCAACTACGACAACAGATAAAGACAACGGTTTGTAGAACCGTTGTCTATGAGCGTGCATTTTGTCTATGACAACGGAGCTACGACAACATCAATGTAAAACCGTTGTCTATTAGCGCAGTTTTTTGCTCAAAGACAACGGTTTTAGCTACCACAACGGTTTTTCCCCTTACAAAAACGGTTTTATTTAAAAACCGTTGTCTTTTTGGTGTTGTTGTTGGCCTTTTTTCTTGTAGTGCCAACTATTTGAAGTTTCCTGATGAAATCAGTAATTGCTCTACCTTAGGTATGCTTGATGATTTTGAAGCTAACAAAGTGAACTTGAAAATTTCTAGACTTGAAGAAATGAATAGTGAAGAAGAAATTCAAGTTACCTGGGTGGAATCACAGTAGAATCTTGTCAAGTTTGGAACAAAATTCGAGTTATTGGAATTGTAATTAGAACAAAGTGTTAAGCATTTTAATCCATTTGTTTCTTGATGTCTTGAAGAAGAATATAGAAGGAATTGGTTGGGCCATATTGAACACAAAAGGTTTGAACAATTTGAGCCGAGAATTCCTAGTGAATGGGCAGCATGAAGAGTACTATTGGGAAAAAAAAGGTCAATCGTGAGAAGATATCCATCGTATTGACTGAAGCTTAATCAATCGGTGGTTCGAGTTATAAAGTAATTTAAAAATTATCTTTAGGTCAATCTGAAAAAATATATTGTAAATTAAAAAGAACAAAAAATATTCTGTTTCTTTTCTTGTTATGTTGTTTAATATGTTTTTATTACTGATCTTGTGGTGTTTTGTATAGTGGAAGGCTTGGTTTGGTTGATGGTTTAAAACTTGGAAATGTGGAGTTTAAGTTTGGGGATGCTGAGAGTGTTCTCTAGCAGTACAACATCAAAACAAATGCTGAAAATTCAAAGTATAGAGATATCATTTGCTAATATTTTGTTTTGTGAAGATTTTGTTGCAATAATGTATCCAAAAGTCTTAATATGAACAAACATAGAAGAAGATAATTTTTAAAATTGAGCTTCAAGCACATGATAAGAGAGTTCACTCATTTCAACTATATATTTTATTTTTTTAATATATATATGTGTGTGTATATATATATATATTTCTTTTTTGTGTTAATAATTTTTTTGTTGTTTGTGTTTGTGTGTTATACTAAGTCTGTTCTAGTCTAGTTTTATGCGTTGAGTTTAGGTTGTGTGTGATGTTGGATTTTTGTTTGTTCAATTGATGTTTGCGTAGAGGGGCTCGATGATGTTTTCTTTCAAAATTTGAATATTTTTTAGTAAATCAAAGTTGACTTTCCTTTCTTTGAGTGTTGAACTCATTTGATTCCCTCGATAGGTTGAGTTTATGTTTCAAAATTTGCTTTGGGTTTTCCTTGAGATGAATTATTAGACAATACCATATTAAAGAGATGATTTAGGTTATTTTTGAATCGTTTGTGTCTTTGAAGCATACCCATTTTGTGCACTTTTATCCCTAATCATTCCAGCTTTAATTATCCTTGCTTTTGAGAAAGGGTTAAGAGTTCTTATTTTTGAGGAATGTTAGTTGGACATATCTTCTACATTTTTGTGTTTTTTTCCCAACATCGAGTATAATGTTGATTCTAAGTTTGGGATGGTAGAAAACATGCTCTTGTATCATTTCAATGTACGTGCTTGATTCTCATTGTATTACATTCGGAAAAAAGCTCAAAGAGAATTAGAACCAAAAAATATTAAACTTAAGGAAATAATAAATAAAATAGAAATGATGATAAGCTATAGGGCTCAAGCATAAGTAAGACGATCTCAATTGAGTGTGTATTAAATGTGCGTCTAGAAATGATTTTTTTTTTTGTTGAGATGAGACTGATAATAGTTTTATGTGCATGAAATTTTTGTTCAAGATTGGTGATACGACCATCAATACGGACGACCATGGCAATTATGAAGATACAAGAATTGATGAAGAGGAAGATGTGGTGCAAGTCGAACCAAAAGAGGTTGCAGAGGTACAAGCTAATCGAGAGCCAAGCCTTGCCGTGCGACACCCGCATAAAGATATTTGCAGGCCCACATGCTATTGTTTGGAGAACCTTAGATATATAAAAGGATACGAATCTGATCTATTGGCTTAGGCATCCAGAGAAAAACAATCTTGAACCGAATGTTCTTGCGTGATCGCGAGAGTATAAGGAGTTTCACGTTCTCTTCAGCGTGATTGTTAATACATTCATATTAATTGGTGCTTTCATTGTCTCATGGCTTCCAGGTACCGGAATGACAGAAACACCTCGATGCCCAGAACGCCATAATACAGAAAAAAATTGATGAATTGGTTTCTTTGTTCAAATGCTTTCAGGCCACTTAATCCACTGCCATTGTTGACAACTCCGCCCCTCGTGGCCTAATGATCCGCCTCGACGTTTCCCGTTTCGATGTCGACGAACCACACACTTGGATCTTTAACATTGAGGAATATTTCCAATATTACAATACTCCTCTCACTCAAAGACTCCAGATTGTGTCTTTCCATCTAGATGGCAAAGCCTCTATGTGGTTTCAATGACTGAAATCACAAAATCTGCTATCTTCTTGGTCAGATTTCTTAAGTCATGTTAAATCTCGCTGTGGTGATTCTCAGTTCGAAGATCCCAAGGACACTCTAGCCAAACTCACGCAATAAGGGAGTGTTGCCAATTACCAGTCGACCTTTGAATCATTAATCGAACTACGGTGGCATCTCGTAACCCTTCCTTATTTCTTTCTATATTTCAGGGCTCAAGCATTCTATTTGTTGGGATCTCCAACTAAATTGGCTAGCAACTTTGGATAACACATTTGCATTATCACGAGTATTCAAGAGAAAATATCTAGACACACAATCAGTCACTCGTTCTTTTGCTCGCTCATTTTCTCGGCCTGCTGCTCCAACAGTTAATGTTGCCCACTCACCACTAATGGTGCTTCCCCAGTTTCACTTCGACCACCTCTTACCCAATCACCTATATCTACAGCACGACGTGTCTCATCTACTATTCCGATTCGACGCCTTACTCAAGTAGAGATCCACAAAAAGCGTGAGCGCTGGTTGTGTTTCCACTGTGATCAAAAATGGAGCCCATCCCACGATTGCAAGACTCCCCACATTGTATGCTTCTTGTAAGTGATAATGTTGATCCATCTCTGGGGGGATCCGAAATTTCCTGCCTCTCCCAAAAACCCTCCCGACAACAACAATGTTATTATGACCAACATCTTTAGTCTCCATAGTCTTTTGGGTTCCACTCAACCACACTCATTCTGCTTATGGGGCTGCTTACACAAGCAACGTTTCTAGGTACTAATTGATAATGGTAGCACTCATAATTTTATCAAGCATGATCTTGTAGAGAGCTTAGAATTACATGTAGTCTCTATTCCCCAATTTTAGATGTACATCGGCAATGGTGACTCAATACTTTGCAACACAAAATGCATGGCTGTCTAGATCAACCTCCAAGACACACTATTTACCTTGCATTTGTTTGTTACTCTCAATAAAGGGCATGATATTATATTTGGTGTTCAATGGTTGCAAGAATTAGGACCCGTTAATCATGATTGTCGACGTGGTCGCATGGAATTTGATTGGCATGACAAAACAATTGTTTTGGAAGGGGATATCTCTCTAGCTTCTAGAAATATTACATTCTCTATCTTCCAATTTCTATTGGTGCCTAATGATGTCAATGAAATTTATGAACTTTGGCATGTTTATGCTACGCCGACTAGCTCCACCACATCTACTGATTTGGATCTGGAGCGTGTCCCTCCATATTAGCACAAGGTTCGAAATGTGTTTTGTGGTGTATTTGAGAAACCGCAGAGCCTCTCACCGGGCTGCATGTTTGATCATCACATTCATGTAGAACAGGGGAGTAAACACCTATCAATATTTGATCATATCGCTATACTTATTTCCAAAAAAATGAGATGGAACGCCTTGTTCGTGAAATGCTCGATTAGGGAATTATTCGTACTAGTCAGAGCCCATTTTCTTATCCAGTTCTCCTTATTAAGAAGAAGGACGGTTCATATCATTTATGTGTATACTATCGAGCTCTCAATGTTGCCACTGTCAAGGATAAATTTCCAATTACTATTGTTGACGAAGTTCTTGATGAATTGGGTCATTCGGTGGTTTTCTCTAAGCTTGATCTATTGGCTGGATTTCATCAAATTCGTTGTTTCGTTATTGTCTTTTTTGATGATATACTCATATAAAGTCCTTTGGAGGAACATGTCATGCATGTGCGCATGGTGCTGTGATGCCTCCATGCGAATTTACTCTATGTTAAATTCTCAAAGTGTTCTTTTGGCACAACTTTTGTGGAGTATCTCTTCAATATTGTGAGTGCCGGTGCAGTTCAAGCAGATCCCACCAAAATGAATGTCATGTTTTCCTGGTCGGTTTCTCGGCTATATTGGTACTTATCGCAAATTTTTTCCTTAGTATGCTACCATTGCTACCCCTCTCACCGAACTTCTACGTAAAGATTATTTTACATGGTGGACATCTGCCTCCACTGCCTTCGACACGCTTAAGAAATTCATGTCTTCTACACCTATTTTGCAATTACTAGATTTTTCCATATCTTTTGTCATTGAGACGGATACATCTGATGTGGGAGTGGGTAGAGATGGCAAAATTACCCGCAGACCCAGCTATCTGCGAGTACCTGACCTTAATGGGGTGGGTATGGGTACATAATTTTAGGGTTGGGGGAAGGTATGGATTTTAAAGATTATACCCATCTCGGGTTCGGGTTGGGTACGGGTGTATAGGTACCCACCCCGATAATATAACTGACTTATATTTTTTTTATTATCACACTTCAAAGTTTAGATAAGGTAGTGGAAATTTTGTATTAGTTACATTTGAAAATTATGATCTATTATGTGATCAACTTGTAGCATACTATTATATATTTTAAAGCTTCTAGAAGTTTTAAGTTTTGTGTAATAATTATTAATATGCTTTTGTATATGAAAATTTTATTTTTTAATGGGTACTCGATGGGGACCTATTCCCCTCCGGGTAATACACCCCTAACCCACCCTGATTTAAACAAGTAATGAGGCGGGTAAAGAGATGAATCATGAAACGGGTATGGAGTGGGAATGCAAAATTCACCCCAAACCCGCCCCGTTGCCATTCCTAGGAGTGGGTGCGGTGTTTTTACAAGATAATCTTCTCATCGTATATCATAGTCGCAAATTGGGAATTCATTTCTTTGACTCCTCAACCTATATCAAGGAGTTGCATTCTTTAAGTGAGGCAATCGACAAGTGACGCCTATAGATTTAAAAAATGACTAAATTTAAAAGGAGATAGAGGATTATGGATAGGAAGATATAGATTTAAAGGTGGTAATCTTATCTATCCGATCAATCATATCCTATTAACCAAACCACCCCTTAGCCTTCAAGCTTTTGGAAGAACATTCAACCTTTGTAACCCAGTAAGTGAAAGGTCACGACTTTATTCGTGCACAACACAAATTCAGTTTAGATTTGTTATTGTGACTGGTTCTCTGCCAGTCTAAAGAAGAGAGGAGATTCTTTACAAGTTAGTGAATTTACTATCGAGATTGATAGTTTGTGGACGTAGGGGTGTTACCCAAACCACGTTAAAAATTTGTGTTCTATTTCTTTACAGATTTTATCAATAATATGATATAGTGCATAATCTGTAAACAATCATCTTAAAGAACACTTGGTTAAATCAAAAAGAATTTTCATTAAATTGAGCAACAGACTAACCACCATTTCCGCATATTATGTCTCTCATCTTCTGTGAGAACAGAACACGTTTACAGAACATGAGTATCTGGTTCATCTTTTGTGTTTCCAAAACACAGAACCTGAACAAACAAATCACCGGTCTTCTGTGCTATGTGGTTGCAAGTTCTGTCTGTGTAACACTTAACCAAGAAAACGAAAAAGTATACATCAGTGTATTCCACCATACACTAATAACTGCTCAATCGGGACCAACACGTGGTATCAGAGTAGTGTATCTAATTTGATCACAAGAGAATTTTTAAAAGCACAAGGGAAGGGCAAAGGTAAGATCATTGAACAGAACAGGAAGGCCCAGCCCAACCAGATTGTAAAGCTGCAGAACCCAACCAAACAACCCCAAGCTATTCTTATCAAGCAGAACAACAGGAAGCAACAAGAACTTGCTAGGATCTTCAATGGAAAGAAGGGGATTGGGTACAAGAACCAGACAATTTTTATGCAGAATGATACGACTTCCAGAACAGCTGTTACACAGAAGAACACAGTTGCACAGAACAAGTAACCAAGGCAGTAGAACATGAAGAGAACAGAACAACCAAAGCAACAACAATAGCAGAAAAAGACTACCCCACTTACACAGAACGTAGTACAGAACAAGACAGAGAAGGGACAGATCTACGTCGACTTCAATGGCCGACATATCATATCTAACTCTAACTCTTTATTTTTCTCGTCATTTATGGGTTCTAGTTGGAAATTCCGCTACTAACAAAACATCCGTTTCCACAATGGGTTGCTAAGTATGGTTAAATGCAGGGAGGGAGAAGCCATAGGAGAAACATCGCTGCTGGAGGTGTTGTCTGGATCATCGACATTGGATGCTCGATGCACATGACCTGTGATCGAGATAAGTTATCCAACTACATAGAACGTAATTGACCAGCAGTGACCTTTGGAGGAAACACCAAAGGATACACTAAAGGTTATGGAGACCTTATTGTTGGTAAGACCATAGTAAATAATGTCTCATTTATAGATGATCTTAAACACAATTTGTTTTCTGTTAGCCAATTCTGTGCTTCTGGAAAACAAGTTGTATTTACAGCTAACATGTGTGTGGTCAAGAATGAGGAAGGAGCTACACTCTGTACTGGGATTTTCCAGGATAAACTATACATAGTTCAATGGAGCACATAACAAGAAACCTGCTTAGTCACCAAGACCAACACAGAGATCAGCTGGCTATGACACAAGAGATTGAGCCATTTGAACATCATAACCATCAACAAACTAGCAAGAGGGAAGTTGGTTGAGGGATTACCAGATCATGTCTTCGACAAAAACCATATTTGTGATGTATGCCAAGCGGGAAAACAAACCAGAGCGTCATTTCCCATTAAAGCTGCACATTAAACTAGTCAAATTTTGGAGCTTCCTCACATGGATCAATTTGGTCCAGTCACTCCTCTGAGTATAAATGATATAAAGTATACCCTTGTTGTTATTGATGAATATTCTAGATTCACCTGGATAGTTTTTCTATTTAACAAGAAGGAGATGTTGAAAAAGCTTCCTGATCTGCTTACCCAGCTCACAACTCAAAAGAAGACCAGTTAGGGTTTGTATATCTCAAAGCATGCTTTTTGCTTAGATGATATATCAGACTTGTTGGCAATTGAACTTTAATGAGAATAAATGTTTCTATCATTAGTTTGTTATTTATTATTGTTATATATATTGAATTGCAAACAAGTCCATTTATTACAATTGTAGACTGTGTGGTGGATCGGTGATCACGGAAGGTCACACCGTCGGCTCCTTTGTAATATAAAGTCACAGTTTAGACAAACTTGGATAGTCTAGTCGGTAAAGGCTGCGATATCATTTCGATACGACTGACCTTAGCTCGTAGAATGATGTCGGTATGTATAAGCGATTACACATGCTTTGTGAATACATATTGAGTGATTTCACAGTGAGATAAGTTCTAACATGCTGATACTTAGAACGAGGTCTCATAAATTAATTCATTTCTTAATCTGTGACGATGACATTAGAATAGATAGTTGATTATACGCTGCTTTGATTCATCTACGATTGCGAGTTTTTTGTAACTCTAAATAGTAATGTCTTGGGTAGTAGTGATTGGCTTAGCCAGAAGTGCTCGACTGTCAGTCGTACATAATCGCGTCTCGATGATATGAGTTGATAAATCTACGTGAGACGTTCAGAAAGGTTTATTACATAAGAAACTCGGTCGATTGGGAATTTATTCCATATGTAATATTAAAGGCCTGAACCGGATCACTCACGAATAAATTATTAATTAATTGTGAGTTCTCAGCAAACTTAATTAATTAATGAATTTAGAAAATCTAAAACGCAAGAAATAATTAATGACAAAAGAGTTACATCCGTAATTCGAATGAATTAAGATGAGTTCAATATTTATCCTATAGTGGAGTCGATAAATATTTATAATAGAATTGCTCTTTATTGCATTTACATAGAGTAATTAATTGGGGGACAATTTAATTTAAATTAATTAATTTAAGTTTAAAGGTTGGGCCAGCCAATTAAATTCAATTGGGCCCAAAAGGAGACATGAAATTTAATTTAATCTAATTATGGATTTGTCCTAGCACATATTAATTTTAGATATAATTCAATTTTGAATTTGAATTATTGTTGTAACTACAAGAGAGAAAGAGTGGATTATAGTTTCTATTATTTTAGATCTAATTCATTCTCCTTAAAAACCTTATCCTAGCCCACTATGTCTATAAATAGAGAATTAGAAGGAGCCAATTTCTGACTCCTACCTGGTAGAAATCGGCACCCATAGAGGTTTTTATCCTCTTAATTTTCAAAAATTTGAGAGCATTCAAGGCTCCAATTTTTGATCTTCATTTTCTCTAGACTACTAGATAGATTCGCCCACACGATATTGTAGTAGATAAACTGAGAATAGGATAGAATTTCCTAGGGTCGGATTTGGTGGAGATTCAAGAAGGAGATTTCAACGGTGTGGATTGCGGATCGTTTGCTAGAGATTCAAATTGCTTCTCCACAAGCGGAGGACTTGCATAGGAGAAGGTATAATTTACATAATTTCGCATTATATTCTCCTATGTGCTTTAAGAATTAATTATTCATGTAATTTATTAAACTTATGGATCCTGCATTTTCGTGAGCTCCTCATACGGGTTCCATCAAGACCAACATTTTATAAATTAGATCAGATGGTGGAACAAAATTTCTGAATCAGATGATTGAGCAATTACTGCTGAAAGATGAGAATAGTTCATCAAACCTCAGCTGCTCGCACACCACAACAAAACAGCGTAGTTGAACGTCGTAACAGATCATTGAAGGAAGCAGCTAAGAGAATGCTTAAAGAGACAAATCTACTGAAGAAATTTTGGGCAGAAGCAGTCAACACAACATGCTACACCCAGAACAGATCAGCGGTCACTACTCATCAAGGGAAAAATCCATATGAACTATGGAATAACAAGAAACCTCGTATTTGTTGGTCCCGAAAGAGCAAGGTTTGGTGTATGGGGGGGGGGGGGAATACACCAAATACAAACCTTTCTAGTTACTTGACTAATTAGATACGAGAGATTTAAGCTTTCTGTAAAGCAGATCGCTATAAGGGACAGGCCAGATCGATTAACAGATCGATCTCGTTCTGTCCAGACAGAATCTCTCGAGTGACTAACACTAGGCAGAGATCAAGAGTGATCTTGTTCTTTAGCATAGCGTTGTGTGCGGAATAATGGTGGACTTAGTCAGTACTCTTTGTTTAGAAAACCTTTAGAAAACTTAACCAAATATTTATCAGATTGATTAAGAGTGCAGTTTTGAAGGAGTATGATAGTTAGTGTATAAAACAACTGGAATATAAAATGCAGAAGGTAAATATCACAGTTATTTTATGTGGTTCGGGAAAGCCCCTACGTTCACGGTCTAATCCAAACTGGATTAGATATCCACTACTAGGATACTCTTCTTATTTATACTCGCTGAGAACGAGCCACAAGGTTTACGAATAAGGGTCGTGTCCCTTTACAACTTACAGAAACTATTGTAACAGGATCTCTTCATGTTAATCCACTAGAAAACTATTAGGTAGCAAAGATCTCCTCCTTTCTTTCTCGATAAGACAGACTTGAATCGAGGTGTGATTGCGATCACGAACGGTTCGGAACACGATCTGGTAAGTAGAAATCTTCTCTCAGTAAATGCTTCGATGGTTGAGATGATTTCTGGGCAGAGTAACAGCTTGTAGATTGTAGATGATCTTCTTATATGCGTGTCACGTATATTCTGCCAGTCTTTGTTCCGAGCTTTTATAGGTGTAGAATTTTGAAATTCTACCCGTTGAGCTTGATTGGTTTGAAATTAATGTGATTTCACCAATCAAGGATACTCAATCCCTAATTTGTCTCTTCTTGCCTTCTAAAGGGACTGACAGAATCTTCTAAGTATGGTAAGCAGATCGTTTGACAGATACTGATTTCCTTCTTCTTGTCTTGATTGATTCTCTTCCTTCTGTGATACGAATGGCATAGGTTAGTTTTTGAGATTCTCCAACAATTAGTCAATATCATCTGGTTTCAGCATTTGAATGTCTATCTGGTTGTAAGCGTTCTGATCGAAGTCGATCTGGTCGAGCACAAGTTGACATCGATCTGGTCCTACACTATCTGGTTGAAGTTGATCTAGTCCAACTTGATCTGGTTGAGATTGATCTGGTCCAACTCGATCTGGTTGAAGTTGATCTGGTCCAACACGATCTGGTTGAGATTGATCTGGTCCAACTTGATCTGGTTGAAGTTGATCTGGTCCAACTTAATCTGGTTGAAGTTGATCTCGTCCAACACGATCTGGTTGAATACAAATTTACTTCGAGGTTGGTTGATTCTGCTGAGTGTTCTGGTGAAAGCAGATGATTGTTCTGTTGAATCTTTCTGCTTGTTTCTGTCTATTTAACGTTCTGGTCCTATTGACTAAGAGAATACATAATGACTTTTTTAGGATGAAATCCTTTACAAGATAAGTCATTTTGAAGACAGAACGAGGATCAGTTCTCCTATCAGACACACTATATATATTAGTGTCCTGTTACATATAGAGAGCAGATCGAGGTAACATAGAGCATGAATAAATCTAAGTGTGTTTTCAAGAGAACATCATCAAAACTTAATTTTATTTGTGGGGTTCCCAACAGTATTAAATATCTGCGTGCTTTCGGTTGTAAGTAGTACATCCACAACAACGGGAAATCTTAATTAAATTTTTTTGATAGCAAAGTAAATCCAGGAATATTTTTTGGATATTCAGAGATCAACAAAGCATATCGAGTTTTTAATAAGACTACCCATGTTTTGGAGGTAACACCTCATGTATTTGATGAATTTGTTAATTACCACAGGTTCACTGAAGAGGCAAACATAGAACATGCACACATACTGAGGAGTTCAACATCCCAGATCGTGGATAATATTTTAAGATGGAGTCCCATAGAAAACGAAGAAGAATAACTGTTGGTCCCCAAAGAGCAAGGTTTGGTGTATGGGGGGGGGGGGGTGAATACACCAAATGCAAATTTTTCAGTTTACTTGACTAATTTCTTAGAGAGTTTAAGCTTTCTGTAAGCAGATTGTTTAGTTTTGACAAACCAGATCAATCTTATTCTATCCAGACAAAAACTCTCTGGTGAATAAGATAAGACATAGATCAAGAGTAATCTTGTTCCCTAACAGAGCGTTGTGTGCAGAATATGGTGGGCTTAGCCGGTGCTATTGTTTAGAAAACCTTTGTAAATCTTAACCGAATATTTAGCAGATTGAATGTATGTGCTGGTTAGTGAATAAAACAACTGAAATTTAAAATGTAGAAAATAAATAACACAATTGCTTTTACGTGGTTTGGGAAACCCCCTACGTCCACGGTCCAATCCAAACTGGATTAGATATCACTACTAGGATACTCTTCTTACTTATACTTGCTGAGAACGAGCCACAAGTTTCAAGTACAATCTATTTGAAACTTATGCACGAATAAGGGTCGTGTCCCTTTACAACTTATAGAAAACTACTGTAACTGTATCTCTTCACGTCAGTCCACTAGAAAATTACTAGCTAGCGAAGATCTCCTGCTTCTTCTCGATAAGAAAGACTTGAATCGAGTTGGTGTGATTTCGATCACGAACGACTTAGAACACGATCTGGTGAGTAGAAATCTCCTCAACTAATTGCTTTGATAAGTGAGTTGATTTCTGAGCAGAGTAACAGCTTGTTAATCGTTGATAATAGTCTTGTACTCTTCCAGTCTTGGTTCCAAACTTTTATAGGTGTAGAATTTAAAATTCTAACTGTTGGGCTTGATTGACTTTGAAATAAATGTAGTTACTAATCAAGAGATGTGAATCCCTGATTTATCTCTTCTTGCCTTTGGGAAATTTTGACCGAATCTTCAATAAATATGGAAAGCAAATCGTTGATAGATGTTTCTTTCCTTCTTCGTGCGTTGATTGATTCTCCTTCTAAATTTGATCTCAAATAGATAATCTTTCTTACTCCATAAGATCTGCTGATGTGGCAAGTAGTTAGAGACTCTCATCAGTTAATCTGGTCAAACAAGCGAGTACCAGTTAACTGGATCTGATCTGGTATCAACTGGTTTCGAAGAAAACGATCTGGTCACACCAGATTGATATCGATCTGGTCAACTGTCTATTTGTTCTTCAAGAAATATGCTCCAAAGCATGGCAGAATCTTCTATGAGTGATTTGGTAAAAACAGATCGAGTGACCATATGATGAATTATCTGTTTGCTGGTGGTCTGCTATTGATCTGGTCTATGAACAAAAAGAAAAACAGAATGACTTCTATAGGATGAGATCCTTTACACATCAAGTCATTTTCTAATCTGGACTAAGATTGTGTTCTCTATTAAATTCACTTTATATTATAGTGATCTGGTACATGTAGAACAGATTAAGACTTAGCAAAACAGAATGAACTCTAAGTGTGTTTCGAGAGAACATCATCAAAACTTAAATATTGAGGGGTTCCCAACATTTTTTCCCTTTTTTATGATGTCGAAACCACACTTTACAAAATAACCCTAGGCAAAAGCTTTAAGCATGATCTGGTTTTAAATAACTAGAAGGGTTTGCAGATTGTTATTAAGTTTTATAATAATCAAAATGTATTAACAATGATTCTGGACAATGAGAATTTGTCTTCAGAAAATCCACATGTATATATATTAGATTGAGAGCGTGGGGATAAAAGAAAGACAGATATCAACTAGTAAGACAACAGATGAAATAAAAGATAAGAAGAATCTATGAGAACCATCTGGTAGCTCCTCCTTTCTTCATTTTCTCACGCTGTGCATCAGAGACTAGCTGAATACTTTCATAAATTCTATCTCTGACTCTGGCGTAGTTAGGGTCATGGTTGTCAATTTTGTATCCCTTGATCTTAGCTAGCTTGTTGATGTAATTTAGAATGTACGTCTTGTCTGGTATATTGCTCCCTGGGATCATTGGACATGCCATGTACTCCTTTGCAGGTGCCTTCATTTGGATTTTAGCGTTCTAGGCAGCCAATCTGATCCTTTCTATCAATTCTTTATCTCTAAAGTTTTCCAGGTATCTGTTAAGGTCATCATCTGATGTGGACTCAGAGTAGGTAGGCGCTTTTAGAAAATATCTATTCATGATGAAACCTTGTTTTACCAACTCCCAGTCCTTCTGATCTCCCTCTGGAACCCACAAATCTTTGGGTGTCTTCTTTTGTAGAGTAAGGTTCCAGGCAGTAAATGACTTCCTTTTCTTCTTTTTGGACTGAGTGGTTGATTGGGAAGACTGTTGTTGTGAGCGTTCTGATGAAGGAGGTGAGAGAGGTGTCTGGTAAGATTTCTCTGGCTTCTTGTGGTGCCAGCTTCCTCTCACATTCTACTTGATCTTTGTAAAATTGTGCTCGAAAGACTGGGTCACAAGCTTGTTCTTGGCTGACACCAAACAGCAGCAGCTCTGCTATCTAGTCTCCTTCATCGATAGGCTTCTTGCCTTTGTCACGAGCAGCTTGTTGTTGTTGTTGGCCTGATTTGATGGTAGGATCAGCCCTTGGGGGTGTTGTGGGCTTCTCCTTGGTTTGTTGAACAACTAATTCTTCTTGTTCTGGTTGTTGCTGTTCCTCTGTATCCTTTCTTTTCCTCCTGCATCTCCCTTTCCAGACTTAGACTTTTCCATCTTTTCGACATCATCAAAGACAGTCTTGATGAGTGTACGAAGGGAGTCTAGTTCTGCCTTCATGGCCTCCATCTTCTCCTCTGCATCCAACTTGAAAGCTAGCAACATGTTAACTGTCTGATCTGTGGCATTGAGCTTCCTCTCGAGTCGGCTATTCATTGTAGAGACAGTAGCATCATAGGTTTGTTGGAGGTCTTCCACCTTACTGAGTCTGGTGTTCTAGTTTTCATATTCTGTAGGATTGGGGTAGAGTAAGGCATCCAGTACACTAACTTGATTGGCCGTCATGAGTTCCACAAACTTCCCCTTCTCAAAGGCAGCAATTTTGGCATGGACATCAAGGGCAGTGGCCTCCTTTACTTCAGCAGTAATTGCAGTAGCTTGGCCTTTGAAAACAGTATCAATGGTTTCGGTCTTTTTTACCATCATGTCAGTGACTAGATATTGGACTATCTGTGTTTTCTTTTCCACTGCCTCTAGTCGCAGATCAAACTTCTCCCTAGTTGTTTCTGTAGCTGCTCTATCGTCGTCCTTCTTCTTGTTGAGTTCTTTGTTCTGATGTCTCAGTTTGCGATGCAAATCCAGATCCATGTCATTGACATAGTCTTTCTGGTGCTGATTAAAATCAGCCAGGACTTGAGTGGCTTTTGCTTGTATGTTGTTGTAGACGTCAGTGAGCTGGTCTTCAATACGGAGAGTGATCAAGTTATCGATCTGGTAGTTGTTGAATGTCTTTGTCTCCATCTCGAGTATTTCTTCCAGCCGGTAGAATCGAGCATCTTTCTTCAGCTTCTAGGCAGCGCCAGGAGTATATAACTCATTCGTGGGTTCTCCATCAATAGACTGTCCCACTGGTTCTTCATCTACTGGATCTAGATGAATAACAATGATCTTCTTCTTTCGCTTCTTTCGTGTTTCTGCCGTTTGTGTGTGTTGCTATGGTATGGCCTCTGTGGTTTGTTGTTCTGGTGGTATTTTCTCAGTCTGGTCTCCTCCCATCTCCACATCATAATTAGGTTCATCATCTGATCCTCGAACACTTGTGTAAAATTCCATTCTATCAGTATAGAATGACTCGAGGTCGTTATGCAGCAGCTTGGCTTCATGTTTCATCATAGCCAGTATCAGTTGATGATATTCTCTGCGAACCTCACTAACATAATTTGTTTATAACAAGCTTAGCAACGTGGCTTCCTCCTTCTTCAGCTCTTCCATTGATCTGGTCTAGAGCAAAGTGTAAAAAATGTAGTACTCGCTGTCCTTGACCAGCAAGTAAAATTTGACTCTTTTGTCTGCTTCTTTTTCTCCGCCTCTTCATCAACCTCTCCATCCTCTTCTTCATCTTCCTCACTAATTCTCTGCATCCTGTCAGGGGAAGGTGTTGCTGTTCTAGCAAGTGAGAAGTCTCTGTCCTGGTTGGGATTGAAACTGGATTCTAGTTCAACAAATTTTGGCTCCTCAGTTTGTGGAGGAATGAGACTGTTTGGTTGTTGAGCCTCCTCAGCTTGTTGTGGACTAATTCGATCTGGTTGAGGAATCTCTGGTTCTAGTTGATGAGTGTCGGTGTCATGTTGTGCTTCTTCGGTAGGTGGTGGAGAATCATGTACTTTTCCCAATCTTCGCATCTTCTACTTTAGCTGGTGAGTTATTGTAGAGGTGTCTGTAATGATGGAACTTGCTCTCTTGACAGGTGTTTTACGTGGGGCTTTCTCCTTCTGCACTTTTTCTTTTGATTCCTTCTCTTTCTATTTCTCCACCACTCTGGTTGGTGGTATCCAGATTGGATTTGAACCACCCATTTCCTATAGTGTAGCATGGTGCACTTCATTAGTAACCTTGTTAAACAAGGCTGGTGTAAGTCCCAAGGAGATCTCAATTTGGTGCTGGTCCTTAGGGATTGTAAATCTGGTGTTGAACTCTATGGCATCCTCCCACACCTTCTTCTTGAAGAACTTTTCTACCATGAAGCTAATCTTGGTACAATGCCTCAGATGCCTTCTCACCTCCACAGAGACACCATTCCCTCTGGTGTCTTTGGTGTATTTCACGAGCTTGGCCTCCTTTGCCAATAGGTCAAACAGAATTCTGCTCCAGTTGACTTTTAGATTAAGGACAACAACAATGAGAATCCTGAACTTTTCTAGAGTTACTTGGTCTTAGGATCCACTGTATGTAAGGAAAATGCGTTGCACGAACTCAAATACCAGCTTGTAGCCTGGTTGGAGCAGTGACCTCTGGAACATTCTCTTGGTGTAAGTCATGGGAATCACCATAACCATCTCCACTGCTTCCTGGAGCTGATCATAGGTGATTTCATCAAGATTCAAACCTTCATCCTTCAGACGATATGCTTGATTGATCATGGCAATGACGTTGTATGTAGTTTTGCTTGTCGTATCACCAATTGGCATTAACACATTGGCTTCATTTCCCTCCTTATCATCTTTCCATGTCAGGTAGAATGTGACAGCTTGTTTGGCCAGATACATAGTCGGATGAGAAGTAACTATGTTGTGAAATCCTATAAGGTAAAATATAGCTATGAACAACATACAATCATCAATCACGCTAGTAACTTATATCTCATATCACAAATATTTTAAGATTATAACAGATACAACTATATGCATATATATAATAGTTAGCCTGACATAGGTATATACATATATCAATCAATAACAAGTCATAAAACAAACATGAGTCCAGAAACAGACTTTATAATAAAATACAAGAATAAGAACATGTATAATAGTGTAAGGAATTTTGAGGAACATTAAAAACCTTTACAGCGCTTAACCATGGCGAAAATCTCTTCCAGTTTAGGAAAACTGTGGGTTTCAAAAATAGCAAACGGTTCAGGAGAAAGAAATTTCTGAACCTTAACAACATGTTGTAAAAACAGGGAAGTTTGTGGTGCCATTGGTTTTGAAGATTGATGAACGTTTGCGAGAGAAAGGTTTGAGAAATCTGGGAAAACTTAAAGTGCTTAAGGAGGAGTAGTGCGCAGTGAATCAAGAGTGTAAGGTGAACCGTTTAATGCACGTACAACACATATATATAAGAAAACAATCAATGGCCATGATTAAAACGATAAGAAATTTAAGGTTGGATGAAATTCTCCTTTTTTAGGTTTTCCCGCTTCAACTTTTCCTTTTGCCGCCTTGTGTTGCGTTTGATACACGCGCTGGATCCTAGGGTTGTAGAATGGAGCTTGTAAATCTTCATATCCACTGCAACTTTCCTTATTCTCGTTATGGCAGGGATTTCCTCGATTATAGTTTCCAAAACTGTACTAATCATTACAATTATGGAAGATTTAGCAAATACATGTCAGAAAATAACTTTATAGGCTATTGTTAGGGCGGTAATTAGCTCAGAAAATCGATACAAATTTCTGAGTTCCCCTTTGACTAAGTAATCTTTTATTGGAAAATTAATTTCAGCGTGGCAAGTCTTAGATTCTTCAAATTCTGACACGTGTAGAGTGTAAGTGATCTGGTCTTGCTTGTGATCTCGTCTGCTGGTTCCCACTTCAATCTAGTACCAACTTCATTCATTTGGTATGTGAAGTTATGATCTGATACTAGTTATTTCCTCATTATGGTGAATGTCCATCTGGTTGATAGTTTGTCTTCCATTAGCTGATGAACTATCATAACTAGTGATTTGAGCTACATCAATCTACTATAGGGTCTGGTATTTATCGATCTGTTGTCGATCTGATTCTTTCATCTAGGTTTAGTAATCCTAGTTTTGCACATAGAATCTTGAATCTTTCTTCTGGGAGTGCCTTTGTCAATATATCAGCACGTTGAATATCTGTGTGTATCTTTTCGATCTGTACATGCTTTCTCTCCACATGATCTCTTATAAAATGATGTCTCCCATCAACATGTTTGCATCTTGTATGGAGTACTGGACTCTGTGTTATAGCAATGGCACTCGAGCTGTCACAAAATATAGGTATGTCTTTGACATTGATCTCATAATCTTTGAGTTGCTGCTTCAACCAAAGTATCTGTGCACAACAGCTTCCAACAACCATATATTTTGCTTCTGTTGTTGATGTAGCAACAGATGTTTGTTTCTTTGAGAACCAAGAAATCACCTTATTCCCAAGAAACTGGCACGTTCCAGATGTAGAATTTATGTCCAGTTTGCATCCAGCATAGTCTGAATCAGAATAGCCTGTTAACTCCAAGTTGTCCTCACATGGATACCATAATCCAATTAGTGTTGTTCCTTTGAGATATCTAAGTATCTTCTTAGCTGCTTCCATATGAGACTCCTTAGGGTTGGCCTGGTATCTGGCACATACTCCAACTGCAAAAGTAAGGTCAGGTCGACTTGCAGTTAAGTATAGTAGAGAGCCAATAATACCCCTATACTGAGTTATGTTTGCTGATTTCCCTTCTAGGTCTGGATCTATCTTCCCATTTTTTTGCATTGGAATCTTGATAAGCTTGTTATCTTTGACTCCAAATTTGGTGATCAGATCATTGATATATTTTGCTTGATTAACAAAAATACCATCTGGTAACTGCTTCACCTGCAAACCTAGAAAGAAATTCATCTCGCCCATCATGGACATTTGATATTTGTTTTTCATTAGATCAGCAAACTTATCACATAAATAAGCAGATTGAGATCCGAAGATAATATCATCAATGTATATCTGGACTAAAAGGATATATTCTTTGACTTTGATTGTGAACAATGTCTTGTCAACAGAACCTCTTCTGAAACCTGACTCCATTAAAAATGTTGATAGCGTTTCGTACCACGCTCTGGGTGCTTGTTTTAATCCATAGACAGCTTTGGCTAATCTGTATACTTTCTGTTTTGGATTTCCTTATTCAAAACCAGGTGGTTGTTCTACATACACTTCTTCTTCAAGTATACCATTCAGAAATGCACTCTTGACATCCATTTGGTTCATCACCATCTGGTGGAGTCAATCTGATTGGATCCAGATTGACATGATCTGTTCACCCTTGCTGTGAAGAGATCTCAGCAGTCGGTTGAACATCAATCTCACCACCTTCTGTTGTATTCCATATCAAGAGGTCTTCTAATAGAATTTCATCTGATCTCTTGGTATTGATCTGGTTGTGAACCTGTTCATCTCACCACATGAGTCTTCTTATTGTAAACTCTATAAGCTTTACGAACATCAGAATATCCAAGAAATATTCCAGGGTCAGCTTTGCTATCAAAAGTTCTCAATTGAGATTTCTCATTGTTATGAATGTAACACATAAAACCAAAGGTACGAAAATACTGTATCCTGGGCTTTCTGTTGTTCCATATCTCGTATGGTGTTTTCTCATGTCTAAGAGTTATCACCGATTTATAATATATATAACAGGCTGTGTAGATGGCTTCTTCCCAAAACTTCTTTGGTAATCTGGTTGCATTCAACATTGTACGGGCTGCTTCTTTTAACGATCTGTTTCGTCTCTCAACTACTCCATTCTGTTGTGGTGTTCTTGTAGCAGATGTTTGGTGAGTAATACCCATGTGGTTGTAGTATTCCTCAATCTTCTGATTTAGAAACTCTGTTCCTCGATTTGTTCTGATTGATACAACAGAGGTTTATTTTTGCTTGGTGATCTTGTTGAGAAAATTTGGCAGCTTTTCCAGTGTTTCCTTCTTCTTGAACAGAAAGATAACCCAGGTGAATCTTGAGTAATCATCAATGATGACTAGAGTATACATCCTTCCATTTATACTTAATGGTTTAACTAATCCAAATAAGTCTAAGTGAAGTAATTCTAAGATTCTGGTAGATGAGTGAGCTGCTTTACTGGCAAAGGATGACTTGATTTGTTTCCAGCTTGACATGCTTCACAAATATGATCATTGTCATATATTCGATCCAGTAATCCTTCGACTAGCTTCTCTCTTGCAATCTTATGGATTGACTTGAAATTGAGATGACTAAGTCGTTTGTGCCATAACCAGCTTGTTTCATAAATTGTTTTGGTGACTAGACATGTCTCGATCTGGTTATTCCACTGTACTATGAACAATCTATCCTGCAGTTTCCCGATAAGAAGAATTTCGTCTCCTTCATTGTTCTTCACAAAACAGTTGTTAGCATAAAAAACAATCTAGTTTCCACTAGCACAAAAATGGTTAACAGAAAATAGATTATGACTAAGACCCTCAACATAAGATACATTGGTGATGGTGGTCTTGCCAATTTTGATATTACCATATCCTCCGGTGTACCCTTTTGAGTTACATCCAAAGGTTACCTGTGGTCCTTCTCTTTCTACATAGTCTGATAGAACATTCTTGTCACATTTCATATGATTTGAACAGCCACTATCAATAATCCAAATTGTTCCCTTTGTTACTTTGCTTCTTCTTGCAGTTCTTCGATCCTGCAATTATGAAGATTTAGCTACCCTTTCAACGAGTGGGTGCTTGGTTAGTAGCAAAAGTTCCTTTTGGAACCCAGATTAACTTAGTGTTAGGAACACATATGTAGCATGTAATCTTTCTTCCAGCATCATCTGTTCTTGATATAGCTTTGTAGATAGATGGGTGATTTCTCTCAATATTATCCCAGTTGATCTTCTTCTTATTGGTAGATGATGTTTTGGTAGATGTCTTCTGCTTCTGATTTTTATTTTTCTCGACGTAGTGAGCAGGTTGACCCTTCTTCTGATAGTATCTCATGTGTCCTGTTTCCTTCATCATCATCTTTTTGGGGTTGATTCTTCTTATTTTTTAGATCCTTGACATGATCTGGTATGTTCGTCCTTTCAGCTAAGAACTTGGCCTCACTAGTTTTTCCAGTATATCCAAGTCCAGTTGTTCCTCTTCTTTGCATGTCAATGATCATATCAGTTCGTTCTTGACTTTTGTTGATCTTGCTCATGTTTTCCATGGTCTTCTTCAATTTTTCTTCTACTACATCTTTTCTGTTGATCATATCTTTCACCTTGGAATTGAGTTAATATATTTCTGCATCTTTTGTCTTGATCTGTTCTCCAAGACCAATTATTTGAGTAGAGAACTTGGTGTTTGTTTCACTCAAGAACTTTACTGTTTCATTCAACTTGTCATTCTCTTTTATGACTTCAGAGAATGACTTCTTTATGCTTGTGTAGCTCTTGAACATCTCATTGATATTATCCCATGAGACTTCTTGTTCATCTTCATTTCCTGAATCAGATAGGTTTATTTGAAGACACACTACACAAAAACATCAAACTGGCGACAGAGCTAACGACAGATTCATTTTCCGTCGTCAGTTGGCGACAGACTGACGACGGATCTCCAAAAAATGCCTAACGACGGATTGGACGACGGACTGGCGACTGAAATTTTGGCGCGTAAGTTGGTGCCAAAGTTAACGACGGACTTGACGACGGACTTGATTCATCTTCTCTTACGAGTTTTTCGTAACCCTAGATAGTGATGTCTTGGACAATAGTGAATGGCTTAGCTGGAAGTACTCGATTTTCAATCGCATAAAACCGCGTCTCAGTAACACGAGTTGATTAAATCCGCGTGAGGCCTTTAGAAAGGTTTATTGTATAAGAAATCATATGATTAGAATTTATTCTATATGTAATAATTAAGGTCTGAACTGGATCACTCGCGAACAAATATGTTAATTAATTATGATTTGTCAGCGAACTCCATTAATTAATGGATTTAATAAATCTTGTTGGTCCCGAAAGAGCAAGGTTTGGTGTATGGGGGGTGGGGGAATACACCAAATACAAACTTTTCAGTTTACTCGGTTATTTATAAGAGAGTTCAAGCTATTCTTAAACACGAAATTGCTTGGCAGATGACTGACCAGATTGATCAACAGATCGATACCAGATCAGTCCAAACAGATTGCTCTCTAGTGTAAATGCTTAGACAATAATAAGAGTGATCTTGTTATTTTCTAAGTATTGTGTGTGCGGAAAAATGGTGGATTTAGTGAGTGCTTTTATATAGAAAACCTTAAAGATTAACCAGATTGATTAAAGCAGATTGATTGAGATGCAGTCTATATGGAAGTGCAGAGAGTTAGAATAATAAACAGCTGAAAGTAAATATACAGAAGGATAAATGACACAGTTATTTAACGTGGTTCGGGAAATCCCTACGTCCACGATCTGATCAAAACTAGATCAGATTATCCACTACTAGGATACTCTTCTTCTTTATACTCGTGGAGAACGAGTCACAAGTATCAATCAAACCTAGAAGGATACTTATGCACGAGGTAAGGGTCGTGTCCCTTTACAACAGATTACCTCTACGTTACCACTAGAAAACTACTAGCTAGCAGGGTGATATTCTTTCTCTCGATAAGACAGACTTGAATCGAGGTTGGGTTGGTGTGATGTAGAATCACTAGTAGTTTGAAGCTCTTAGTCTGATGTTGAGATTGGTTGCTTGAGAGTGACTTTTTCGATATAGCGCACGCGTCTCTTATTCTCCAGACCTTGAACTTCAAATATATAGGCTTTGAATTTGAAATTCTAGCCGTTGTTGATTGATGTGAGATTGATTGTAGATTGCCAATCAATGATATCCATCATATCTGTTCTTGCCTTGTAGAAACGTTGACTTAATCCTCTAAGTATGGAAAGCAGATTGCTAGCGGTTACTTTCCTTCCTTGTGTCAATCATGGATTCTCTTCCCAAACCCTATTGGATGGGCTTCAATATTGACGTGGCAAGAGGATATGATGTGTAGGATGATGTCATCTGGTGGTTTGATGACTCTATCGATCTGGTGTCTTGCTGTGATCATCGATCTGATTAGTGATCTGGTTGTAGACTGTTACAGCAGATTGATTTCTTCTCTTTTGTGAAATGTCTTGGTCTTCAACCTAGACTATTACAGAAATGACTTCTATAGGAATAACTCCTTTACATGCTAAGTCATCTCCTAATCTGTTATCTATCAGAATTCACTTCATGTGTAGTGATCTGTTAACACGTAGAGCAGTTTAACACCAATAAAAGCTATAACACCTAAGTGAGTTTCGAAAGATCATCATCAAAATCAAAAATGCTTAATTCGGGGTTCCCAACAAATCTTAAACGTTGAAAATAATTAATGACAAAAGGGTTACATTTGTAATTTGAATGGATTAAGATGAAGCAAGTACCAGCAGCATAAGCTATCCCTCCACATATTATATCAACAGATACATCTACTAAAGGGAATGAGAAGAGGAAAATCCAGCCAGAAGCGCGAGGACACACAACATAGCACAATCATCCTGGTGTGTCATTTGTATACGCGGCTTATGGTGGTCGGAGAATTGTGATCAAGAAAAAAAGTGCAACCAACATTGTCTAGATTCCTTCTGTTGATTTGTCACTTACATCAGCAGAACAAGTAACGATGCAAGCAACACAAGAACTACTCGATCAAGAAGCACAAGAAGTATAACTTTCAGCACAGAGGAGACAACATCCTAAAATGCACAGAAGCTACTGGATGCTAGTACAACAGATGTTGTTTCTGTGGCTCAAAGACAAACGTTTTTGGACAAAAAAAATTGAAATTAAGTGGCAGGAATGGACCAAGATTGAAAGAGCACGACAATTGACAGAAGCTCATTTAGAGACAGGAGAGGAGTCAGCGATGTGGAAGAAGTTAGAGCATGCTATGTCGATGAACAAGAAGAGATTTATCAAGCCAAGATCGAGATATTCAAATATGACGCTTTCGGATAAATGGGTCCCAACACACTTGCTCGAGATATGGGACAAAATCAAGGAGTGGTTTGTGGAACAATATTATTTTTTGAAAAATCTAAATCCACATTTTGCTAAAATCAACGAGAAAGACGCTTTCAAACTCCTATCTCGACATATTCTATGACCAGAAGGTCACTGCAGAGATAAGGAGAGCAACAGCAGTGAACAACATCATACTTACTCCTCCACCTAGAAGAATCTTCCCTCCACCAATTCTTCGAGGGGGTAGTTTTCCGGACATGGACACCATCCGTTCTTACATTAATGAAACAACAACATTATATGGATGTGGCATGACATGAAGGATCCAACATACAAGATCATCAACGATGACATCTTTGGCAAGCATGGACTTAAAACAGAAGAGCAACCCAAGGCTGAAATGGAAGCAACAGCGAAAAGGCAGAACAAATAGCAACAACAGAACATATATATATATATATATATATTTTGATGTAATCTATTTTTTAATTTATTTTGTTATGTTTAGTGAGTTAAATCTTTGTAATTCTCAAACAGTTGATATAATGAGAAACATATTCCACTTTTTGCACCCTGATGACAATCTATCTTTGTCTAGGCTTTGCCTATTTACTTTCTGCTTTCTGTTATTTACAATAACAATTATATGTTGCATGTTTAAATTAACCTATTTTTTATGTTGCTTCTGTTAATCCTTCTGGTTAGGAACTATGTGTAAAGTGTGGTTTCGACATCATCAAAAAAGGGAAAATTATTGGAAACCCCATGTAATTATTTTGATGATGGTTATTGAAAGAGACACTTAAATTTTACCACTACTAGAAAAACGCTCATAGATGACATTAAATCCGTGTCATGTATGAGGGTAAAAGAATGTCAAATATGATGGTCTCATCTATTCCTCGCTCATAGATGACACTGAAAACGTGTGATGTATGCGCTCATAGATGACATTATTTTATTAAACGATGACACGAAAATAATGTCATCTATTTCATAATACATGACACAATATAATGTCATCTATATTAAAAAAAAATGTCATTTATAAGCGAGAAGTTGACACATTTAGGTGCAA
>JAPKLX010000081.1:1075821-1122049 GCA_026898415.1 Leonotis leonurus
TCTCAAAAAGGGCAATCAGATGGTTAAGAAAGCAGCATACCAGCTTAGCTCATGTCTAGATCGTGTCCAGGTAATAAGGTAAGTGGTTTCTACATCTGCTCATAAATGTGTGTGATTTTATTGTGATGGTTTCGGCATCATCAAAAAGGGAGAAATTGTTGGGAACCTTTTTTATGCTTGTAGAAATCATTATTTATATGTTTTGATAATGCGAAACCATATTATATATGCATGATATTAAACTGTGCTTACGCTTTAATGTTTATTGATGCTTATGTATTTATGCTTTATTTGTGTTTAGAATAGATAGACTCAACAGATGGTTTAGTGTAAGGACAGATCGATGAAAGACAGATCGTGTCCAAAGGAACCATCTGTGTTCTCAATAGTAGATCAGCTAACATGTAAGATCAGGATAAGTTTACAACCTGTGTCATAGAGCTTGATCTTATTTAGTCTATCTAGTAGAAGGGAGATCAACCTGTAAGGCCAGACTAAATTAACAATCTATGCTAAAAAGATCGACCTTGTTATGTAGCAGGTTAAGTCAAAATGTGAGAACAGATTGATATAACGAACTGTTCATAGGACTAACCTGATCCATCTAGACTTAGTTTTTATAGCATTTTATTTATAGCACAGCATGACAGCATTACTACCGAGGACAGATCGATAAGAAAATCAAGAAGCAGCGAGAGAGAGAGTCAACCTTGTATCAAACAGGTTGACATTGATCTAGATGGACAGCTAGCTGCTATGAAACAGATCGATCTAAAGACCAAGAAGCAGCGAGATTGAATCAACCTTGTATCAAACAGGTTGACATCAAGCTGCATAAGAAGATGTAAAAAGAACAGCTAGCTGTGTCTAACAGATAGGACAGCTAGCTGTGGAAGAAACAAGACAGCTAGCTTTGGAAGAAACAAGACAGCTAGCTGTGCATAACAGATCAACCGAACAGATAGTGATCAACAGCAAGTGATCAACAGCAAGCGATCAACAGCTAGTTATCAACAGTGATCAACAGCTAGAAACAAAGATGCACCTGCTCAAAGAACAGCGAGCTGTGCTCTAAGGATCAAGGAACAGCGAGCTGTTTAAAGCAAGTGAAGAAATCACAGTGAGTGCTCCATAACTTCAAACAGTGAGTGCTCAAAGGGTTCAACAGAGAGTGCTCAAACAAAGGATTAAATAGCGAGTGGATCAAACAGCGAGTGGAATTAACCGCAAGCACTCGAACAGCGAGACTTTGCCAAACAGCAGCGAGTCCTCACAGACTCCAACAGCTAGCTGTATATCAAACAACTAGAACTCATGTTTTCGAAAGAACAGCGAGCTGTGTATATCCACAGCTGGACTTCAAGGAAAACAAAATCCACCTGTTCCTAATGAGGTACAGCGAGCTGCTCATCCCAGTTGGAGGAAGCTATAATCTACCTAAATTGATAAAGCCTACCTGTCCTATGCCACGTCAAGATCCACGTAGGACAAACTCCAACGACTAGAAGTACAGTCAGCAGTCAACGGTCAAAAGAGCATTTAATGCTTACTGCAAAAGCTGCAAAGACTTCCAACGGCTATAATTCAAATATGCCTATATATTACTTCAAGCCTTCTTTAGAAAGGTTGTTCGTGAGTTCGGGATATTGCCCAGAAAAAGCTTCAACGCTAAAAGATTCTCTCCAGTTTTCTATTGATTTATTCAACACTAGATATAGATTATATACATCCTTGAGTGTTGTAAATTGGAGAGAAATCACCATTATTCTGAAGATAACCCCGCTAGAACTTATCTTAGATTTGAGCCTTCAAAGCCTATAGTTCTAGTTTCCTCCATAGCCAAAAGCTCGGAGAAAGAACCATTACAAACCAAACCCAGATCTCGTACTCGACGAGTTTAAATAAGAGAGTTATAATCTCGTACTCAATGAGAATAAATAAGCGAGTTTTGGCTCGTACTCAACGAGGATAAATAAGCGAGGGATCCAAGGTTAAGGGATTCATCGATCTAGCTTTGATCGATCGTGGACGTAGGGGGTTTCCCGAACCACGTTAAATATTGTGTCTTCCTTTATATTTTGCATTGCATTAGTTTGATTGTTTGTTTATCACTTCACCAGCGAGCTGTTACCAACATCGAGCTGTGCATTTGAATCAACCTCATAAAGAACATTCGGTATAAACAAAATATATTTTCTAAGTGTAAGAGCAACTAACATACATACAGCTTCCGCACACAATCTGTGTTTGGACTTATCGTCTGGTACGCTCCAGCTAGCTGCCAGTCTATCTGCTCCTTAACAGATTATTCACGCTCTGTGTTGAGAACTTTCTTGAGCAGCTAGAACTCTCTCTACAACAGAGGAGATCGACTGCTATTAACAGCGAGCTGTTCTGGTATCAATAGCGAGCTGATTCTCAACCTGCTATTCGAACAGCCAAACGCGAAAAGTTGGATTGTGGTGTATTCCCCCCCCCCCCCCATACACCACACCTGCTCTCCCGGGACCCAACATGGCGGGTTCTATAAATTGAAGAAAGGGAAATTCGAGTGCTATGGAGGGTTCTGTAAATTGAAGAAGAAAGCTGGGAAATAAACTCAAATTCGAGTGCTATGGAGGGTTCTGTAAATTCGACTAGTGGTATGGGGTGTGAGAATTAAGGGTTTATGATAATAAACTCAAATTAGGCTAGAACAATTATTAAGTGTGAGAATAAAGAGGGTTTATGATAATAAATTCAAATTAGGATAATAAACTCAAATTTTAAAATCCACCTAATTAGGGAGAACCACTAAGTGGATTATTAAGTCTAAATTTTTTAAATAATGGGCTTTTGATAATAAACTCAAATTAGGCTAGAACAATTATTTTCATTGGACTAAGTATACATATAGAATTAATAGTATTATTTCTAATCTTAAAATTCTAAAAGAGTATTAATTAAATTAATATTGCATTATAAGAATTAATTTAGTATTTTAAACTTAAAATTTAAAATATTCCAATTAAATTATATTGAACTATTATAGTACTCATTATTAAATTGATTGGGTGAAATGTGAAAATATTAAGGATTTAATAAATCATGAGGGAATGATTTAAAATCATGTGAGAATAATTATATAAATTACTAAGTACTCGAATACTAGTCGAATTAGAGACGTGAATAATACACGAAATAATAGAATATTTCATTCTAAAAGTAGACAAATTAAATCTTATACTCATAAAGAGTATCTCACCTCGTAAATAAGGTTCTAACTAATAATCATATATAGTGTTATTTTTTTTAAAGTTTTCTATTTTACAAAAAACACTAATATACATGACATTTTTTAATAAAGTGTCATGTATATTAAATTAAAACACACACATAGATGACATTTCAATGATATTGTCATCTAAGCTCCCAAAGATGACACTATACCATGACATTATTTAACAAAATGTCATCTATATTTTTCCTGACACTTCATACATCACATTTTTTTTTTCAAAATGTCATCTATGCAAAAAAAAGCGCTCATAGATGACATTTTTTGAAAAAAATGTCATCTATGATGTGTCATGTATGAGCGTTTTTCTAGTAGTGTACGTAAGTGTTTTACCAACACAGAACGTTGTATGTTTTGTGTGTGAAGTTGATCTAATTATGTATAGATAAAAGGATCTGTATTAAAATCTGTCTATAGGAGATCAACTTAGACTTAAGTTTTACTTCTTTATTAGATTACAGATTACTTTGTATAGGAACGTATCGTGAGTCACAATCTGGTCCTAACTCAATATGTAGTAGACTTAGTATTTTTATAAGATGTTGCAGTGTAAAGAACTGAACATAAGTCATGTTCAATATCTATAGAGCATCTATTCTTAGACTTAGTTCTGGAGCAAAGTGTTCAAGACACAGAACAAAGGAGACGTTTTGTTGATAACACAGAACGTAGGAAACGTTCTGTCCAGATACTATCTAACATGAAATATCCCAAATCACATAAGGTGATTTAACAGATCATTAAGTGATCTGTTCAGCACACAAAACATGGGGTGTTCTGTGACATGCTTAAGGACGGATGCTCTGCCTAAGTAGATCATTTGTTCCTTAGTACACTTTGGTGCCACGTAGGCTTCGTTCCCATATACTTATTCTGGTAATAGAATTTGAATACTAGGAAATGCATTCATACCTTAAATGGTAACAAAGGGCGCATCGCACACAAGTAGTACAATTCAACGGCTAGTTCGTGAATCAGTCACCTATAAATACTTCTTCAAGCATTCTACAACATCTAATGGATTTCAGGCGCTCAAAATCCGCAGAATTATTCAAATCTATCAAATTGTTCAAGCATTCAAGAAATTTACTCACTGCACTTCACATAGCTATTCTGCACTTATAGAATTCTATTGTTCTTATCATTCATAGATTTTATCTTACGCTAGAACACACCCCACTTAGAACTAAACTGTATTAAGTTACACTCCGCTTTAACTTTTGATTTTATTCTTCCTTAGCCTTCAAGCTTTTGGAAGAACATTCATCCTTTGTAACCCAGTAAGTGAAAGGTCACGACCTTAATTGTGCACAACACAAATCTAGTTTAGATTCGTTATTGTGATTGGTTCTCTGTCAGTCTAAAAAACGAGGAGATTCTTCTCAAGTTAGTGAATTTACTATCGAGATTGATTGTCCGTGGACATAGGGGTGTTACCCGAACCACGTTAAAACTTTGTGTTTTATTTGTTTATAAATTTGCTTATTTCATTTATATTCTATCACCCATAATCTGATATAGTGCATAATCTGTAAACAGTCATCTTAAAAAATACTTGGTTAAATCAAAAAGGGTTTTCATTAAATTGAGTAATAGACTAACAACCACTTCCGCACATTCTGTCTCTCATCTTTTGTCAGAACAGAACACGTTTACAGAACTTGATTATCTAGCTTATCTTCTGTGTTTCCAAAACACAGAACCTGAATAAATAGATCACCAATCTTCTGTGTTGTGTGGTTGCAAGTTCTGTCTCCATAACACTTAACTAAGAAACGAAAAAGTATTCATTGGTGTATCCGCCCCATACTCCAATAGCAACTCAATCAGGACCAACATATTATATTTCTTATCATATTTATTTTCACGTCGCCGCCCTCTCGCCCGACCATTCTGTGGTAGATGGGTTCATATTATTCATATTATATCGTCGCAAGTATTTTCTCATTCATACTTCCTCTCTCAAAAAAGATTTGTTAAAATAATTTCATTACTCACCTATTCACGACCATGGTGGCTTTAAGAAAACTCTTGTCAATCTCTCTAATTTTTTTTATTGACAAAATATGCAACGGGATATTTGACGTAGCTCAAACATTATCACTTCGGTCAAGATAAATTTATAATAACCTACACTCTTCACTAGGTTTCGCTTGTGGCAACTACAAGGTCGATCCCATAGGGAGTTGGTGGATTTCTCTCTCGATGTCACAATTTGGGTTTTGAATCTGGTCTTTCCTTGGGCAAGAAGCCCTAACCAAGCAGAAAGTAAATACTGAAATCTAAATAACTGAAAAGGAAACAACAGAGATAGTTAAATAAGCAATCAACTTGACTTGGGTTAGAATACTTGAGTCTTGACTTACGTCCAGATCATTGGTACAAAGATATTCATTGTATTCGCATGTCATTGGTTAAAGGCAAGCGTAATAATGAGTTTTTACTCCTACCACCCAAAAACGCATCACTCGGTCAATCCCATTTTTACTCGTCACGTAGCCACCTAAGCCTCACCCAACATACATTTTCAACCCAGAAGGTAAGGATTACTCATCCCCTTATCCCCCTTGCCCAAGCTCGCACTCAAGCCAAGCTTATTCTATCATGCCCAAATAAGCATTAGCAGGGCTGCGCAACCACGGACACTCCATCTTAGACGCCTCACCTGTGGCGTCCCCACATACATCACCACGCTGATCCATATGAATTGCAAGCATGAAGTCGCTAACACTTAGAGTTTCAAGTTCAAAGTGGTAACCTAGCCTTGCTCAAGACACAAACGAACGTATAACGCGAAAGACGCAATCAAGTTGTATGGAATCAGATCCAGCGCTTTAGGAACATGCAAATAAAACTATATGTACATTTAGACCTCTCAAGATGTTATAAGCTTTAGACTCCATTCATCTTTCTCAAGCCAAGTAAACAAATCTAGCTACTCATACGGAAATACACAAAAGAAATAAATAAAAACATACTTATATTAAAATACGAAAATAAAGCGTTACCATAATATCCTCTTCACAGGACCAACCCTGAACAAGGCCGAAAGCATAAACATAAATATAACTTCAGTTTGTCCATAGGACTTGTATTTCTCCTCCCAATCACTCATGGAATTTAAAACATGGCCTAGACTAGATTAAGTAACAGCTGGACTTCATCCCTCTTTTGTCACCCCTCAAACGTGCCTATGTCTCTCGCACTATGTGTCTCTGCTTCAAATCATGTGCTTATATAGGGGCTTGTGGACCTTGACTTGGTGGTAGGAGCAATTAGGGTTCACAATGACTATTTCCTTCTCTGGGTTGATTTTTCCACGTATAAGAGTGTAACACCCCGACAAAGGGGCTTATGCGGATTAACAATTAGATATGTAAATAAAGGATATTCAAATATAACACCTTAATTAAGAACAAAAAGGTCAGGAGCTTGGCACCTGATTTCCACGTATGAGGACATTGGTTCGTAAAAGATACACACAAGAGTTAATATTTACATAGTTCAAAGACGAAAAGTAACGAGATTTGATCTAACTCATACAACAAAAAGAGTTTATGACATATGATTCTAAAAAATGAGGCATTCAAACAATGTTTAATCATAATAGATACGGACGGGCCCACGTCATAACCAACTTCGTTGTTTTGTATTCACCTGCAAAATATTTGAAAAGATATTTGGGCTGAGCACTATTGTACTCACTAGATTTCATAACCCAAGTTATTGGTGAAAAATAAATTTCATTCATTAACGACTTTTGCAATATGTTCATACATTTAGGCTCATACTTACACTTATGTGTCCCGTTCTCGCTACAAAGGTAAGAATTATCCCAAGTAACGCTTACTTATTAGCAAGGGAACCCGGCCAATTTTACCAAGCTAGACTATGTGTAAAACCCTGGGCCGATCGAAAGCAGCAAGACACAATTGTTGGCATCGTCCCAAGGAAAATTCCCATGACACGTAGTGAGTTCGGATTTACCGACACTCATTGTTGAAGGCAACACAATAAGTCATATTCTTATCATAAACATTTCATATACATAACAATTCATGCTTTCATAATTCGAGTTCATTAACCCAGGATATCGTTCAGAAAAGAAATCCACCTGTTATTGATGACACTTTACTTGCTATTAAGAATTTTCGTTTGACGTACTCCTTTCGTGAAATGATCATACAATGAGGAATTTAAGTTTGAGTATCCTTTTCATTTCTTATTAACCTTCGCATTCTAGTACCTAATTTATCATTCAAACATGTTTAAAGTCCTACTCTCCCCTTAATAAGAACACTTCTCAGTTATAAATGATATAAAAGTTGAATGACTTTATTTCCTTCAATTTAAGTCATTCATTAGTAAGTTCATTCACGGTCTTATTATCACATATACAATTCTTAGAGTCTTAATTGTCCTATAATATTATGATATCCTATGTATTAAGTGTTTGAGTATTAAGATTATCATTTATAAATATCTTATAAGTTGAGGATGGTTGAAGAATAAATGGTTTACAAATTTTTATTGTAGTGTAAGGGTTGTGAACATTTGAAAGAGTTCTCTAAATAGACAAAAAATATGTCGACAGTTTTTTAAAACATTCATGGTAAATTGAAAATATAACATCTCAGGTTGAAACATGATGGACATATGAACAACATGTTGAGGTATCTTCCTACCAAATTTCAGAAGATTTGAATAAGTGTAGACCATTGAAAAGGTCTGCATTCAGAGGGTGAAATAAACAGGGTATGAAAAATACATAGTTTGATTTCAAGGTTTCAGTGATATAGTGATTAATCCCTGCATTCTAATGTCTTACAATGTAAAGAAAGTTTAGATATGTAACTTCAAAGGTTCAAGAGGTTATATGAATATCCAAAAAGTGAGAGAAAGACTTAGACAATAAATCAAGATGAAGATTACGTTCCTTCAAAACCTACACCAATATGCAGTGACACTTATATTTGTAAAATGTTCAAAGTATATCAAATATCCAAAATATGATCCAATTAAAATATGAGTTCAACAATAGACATCATATATCACATTTTGGAAAAATAAAATCATCAAAATCACTAAATTCCTATTTTTCCCAAATTTTTGAAGTCCAACAACATGCCCAAAATTCGGCAAATTTCAAATATATTGAGCACCAAATTTGTAAAAATCATAACAAATTGAAAATAGAACGAAATGGGTTGATTCCAATTGGAGGTACTCCTAACTTGACCTAGTATTTTAACATGTATAATTGTAACAAATAATATTAAGTATCCGAATAGAGACGAAGGATTATAAAGGCAGAAATACAGAAAACAGAGAACCTGTTACTTCTAATGTTTCATCTACTTTCACAAACTTAAACTTCACAATTCAAACACCCAATTCAATAACCAAGAATCAAATATATCTATATGAAACTTCCAAACTTAATTATTGAATCAATTAACAACTCAACCATTAATTTCATGCACAATTTGTAAACCCAAGTTCATCTACACATATGCACTTATATTTCATAACTTTTCACAACTCAAACTCTGAAATTTGGTTTCAATTATAAAGGGAATAATGAATCAAGATTTTAATCCACATAAAATAAAGTTGGTAAAAAAAATTGGAAGAATTATATACCTTCTAAATCACAAAGAAGAGGGAAGAAAAAGTGGATGATTCTTGAGTTACTCTACAAATCAAGGGTTGTATTGGGGTTGAGAGAAATTTACAGAGAGGAGAGAAAAATAGACGTTATGAGGAAGAGAGTTGAGCGTAGTAGCCGTGAAGTTTTGGAAAAAGAGAAGATATACACTTTTTATTTAAATTCATATATATCATCTAATTATGTATTCATATATATGGGTTAAATTCCCTTCTACCAACACGTATCATCATTCACTTACTCATAAATTATTAAATTTATTTAATTAACTAAAGCAATAAATCATATTATGATTTCATTTAATTAAGGCAATTACCTGCTACACAATTAAGACAATTAATCTATTAATTAAATAGCAATGACATAAAAATTATTAAACACTCATTTTATTGTATTAAAATACTAACTAAAAACATTAGATTTTAAAATACTTTCTACTTCGATTGTTGGATAATTTTAAATAAATTATACGAGACTTAAACGTCGTGGTTTTTATCGGAGACTAAGTTCTCGATTCTATATTTTTATCGTGATAATCTAATTATTAAAATTTTTGTTTTCTGGGAGAGGAATTTAAACATTAATTAAAAATTATAACAAACACGTGAATTTTTCTAGGTGTTACATCTACCCTCCTTACAAAAATTTCATCCTCGAAATTTCACGTACCTCAGTTTGGTAAGTTAGGATAAAGATCTTTAATCATCTCTTCTAGTTCCCAAGTAGCTTCTTCTACACCATGACGTCTTCACAAAACTTTTACTATTGGAATCTTCTTGTTTCTAAGTTCTTGAAATTTACGATCTAGAATACACTCGAGTCTTTCTTCTTAGTTTAGCTCAGGACTGATTTCCAAATCATTATAGTTGATCATATGTTTAGGATCATGAACGTACTTCCGCAGTTTTGAAACATGAAATACATTATGAGCTTCACCAAGACTAGGAGGTAATGCTAAACGATAAGCAACAGAACCGATTCTTTCCAAGATTTGAATGGCCCTACAAAACAAGATTGAAGTTTTCCCTTTTTGCTAAAATGAGTGATTCCTTTCGTTGGAGAAACCTTCAAGAATACACGAATTCCAACTTCGAAACTCAATTCTTTTCTTCGAGTATCAGCATATGATTTTTGACGATCTTGGGCTTCATTTATTCGTTGCTTGATACGATCCACAACTTCCATCATTTCTTGTACAAGATCACGACCTAGAAATTTTCTTTCTCCTATCTCATCCAAATATAGCAGAGACCTACACCTTCTTCCATATAGACCTTCATACGGGGTCATTCTTATTGTGGATTGATAACTATTGTTATACGCAAAATCCACTAAAGGCAAAAAAAATTCCCAGTTACTACCATGATCAAGGGTTACAGTGCATAGCATATCTTCAAGAATTTGGATACTCCTCTCATATTGTCCAAAAGTTTATGGATGATAGGCAGTACTGAAATTCAGTTGTGTTCCCATGACATTTTGCAATTTAGAACATAAACGTGATGTAAAACGAGTGTCACGATCTGAGGTGATACTCACAAGTACTCCATGTAATCTGACTATCTCTCGGATATACAACTGAGCAAGTCTATCTAGATTCTAGTTCATTTGCACACGTAAGAAATGTGCGGATTTGGTTAAACGATCTACAATAACCCAAATAGCCGTGTGACCTTAATTCAAACGTGGTAGGCTTACTACAAAGTCCATAGTAATATGTTCCCATTTCCACTCGGGAATCTCTAACTGTTGTAATGTACCGTATGGTCTTTGGTGTAAAGCCTTAACTTGTCGACATACTAAACACATCTCTACAAAATTGACAACATCATTTTTCATTCCATTCCACCAAAATGTACTTTTCAAATCATTGTGCATCTTAGTACTACCGGGATGAGCTGTGTATGGTGTCTCATGTGCTTCTTTCATTTTTCAATTCTTCAGAAGCAAGTACACATAATCTTCCCTTATAGATGAGAGCATTGTTAGCACCTTCTCTAAAATCTTTAAGCTCTCCAGGTCTAACTTTACAACGCACCTTCTCCAAGTTTTCATCTTGTCGTTGGGCTTGCACAATCCTATCTCTCAAGTCAGGTATTGCGGAAAATACTGCAATACATCCACCGATGGTATTAGGCGGATGTATAATTTCTATCCTCATTTTAGCAAATTCCTTCCTAACTTCTTCCATTTGTGTGATTAGGAAACCTAACTCTGCATTAGGTTTACGGCTAAGGGCATCAACTACTACATTAGCTTTGTCTGGATGATAATTTATAGTGCAATCATAATCCTTCACGAGTTCTAGCCACGTTCGTTGGCTCATGTTAAGTTCTTTCTGCTCGAAAAAGTACTTGAGACTTTTGTGATTAGTAAAGATCTCACATTTTACTCCATCTAATTAAGATCGCCATATTTTTAAAGCATGTACAACAACGGCTAATTCCAAATCATGAGTTGGATAATTCATCTCATGTGGTCTAAGTTGACGTGAAACATATGCTACAACCTTTCTCCCTTGCATTAAAACACACCCTATACCCTGTTTTGAAGCATCCGAATAAATATTAAATCATTCATTTCCTTCAGGAATGGTAAGCACTGTGTGTTGTTGTCAACTTCGTCTTTAATTCTTGAAAACTCTTCTCACATTCAGGCATCCACGTAAAAATAATTCATTTTCTAAGTAACTGAGTCATTGGTCTAGCTATTTTAGAAAATCTCTCAATGAATCATCGATAATAACCTGCCAATCCCAAGAAACTTCGAATTTCCGTTTGACTTTTTGGTGATTTCCAATTATTAACTGTCTCCACCTTGGAAGGGTCTACCTTTATTCCATCTGCAGACACCACATGTCCTAGGGATACTACTTGATCTAACCAAAACTCACATTTACTAAATTTGGCATATAATTTTTCCCTCCTCAAGGTTTCCATCACAATCTTCAAGTGCTCTTCATGTTGTTTTTCATCCTTGGAGTAGATAAGAATATCGTCAATAAAAACTAACACACAATTATCCAAGTATGGATAAAAAACTCGATTCATCAAATCCATAAATATTTTCGGCGCGTTGGTTAGTCCGAATGGAATTACAACAAACTCATAATGTCCATATCGAGTTCGAAATGTTGTCTTGGGGATATCCGAATCTCGTACCAGTTGATGGTATCAAGAGCGTAGACCGATCTTAGAAAAGACTTTAGCTCCTTTGAGTTGATCAAAAAGATCACAAATTCTTGGCAATGGGTATCGATTCTTGATGGTTAACTTGTTTAATTCTCGATAATCTATGCACGTACGTAGCAAACCATCTTTCTTTTGCACGAACAAGACTGATGCTCCCCATGGAGATACACTTGGTCGAATGAATCCCAAATCGAGTAACTCCTGGGGTTGTAACTTTAACTCTTGTAGTTCTTTGGGAGCCATTCTATATGGTGCTTTAGAAATTGGACCAGCGCCAGGTTCTAAGTCTATAGTAATTTTGACTTGTCTATTTGGTGGCAAACCGAGCAATTTTTGTGGAAACACATCTTCAAAATCTTGAACCACCAGCACATCAGAAATTTGAATATTATCACTTAGGTTTACACTCAGACTAATTAGAAATGCTTTACAATTCGTCCTCTTTAACATCTTTATGGCCTTTAGAGCTGAAATCACCGGTATGCTGGCTCCTGATCCAACTTTGGTGCCATAACAACACATTTCTCCTTTAGTTGGACGTTGAAAAGATATTTCACGAGCTTGGGAATAGATTGTGGCACTCATAGAAGAAAACAAATTCATGCCTAATATTAAATCAAAGTCAAATATAGGGATAACATACGGATTAACAATATATTGCTCGTCTCCTATATTCACCTCTAAGTTCTGACATCTATGTTTTACAATCATCTCATCTCTAATAGGGGTTGATACTATGAGAGTTTCGTTAGTTTGAGTCGGAGTTAATCCCAATGTATCACAAGTAATGCGATAACAGGGAAATTTGCAAGTTCCACCATAACTGCAAAATTTTCGGGAGTATTTGCAGCCTCTTGTTGATTCATGGCATAGGCTCTTGCCCTTTGGGGTTGAACAGGCTGATTTCTTTGATTTGTTTGACCCTGTTGGTTCCTTGAGTTCCCAGGTCCTCGTTGAGTCCCTTGAAATCCACCTCGATTATTTCCAGGAAATCCAACTCAATTTTGTTGAGGTCTAGGAAAATTTGCTTGATTTGGTTGGTTTGAAACCGTTCGTTGAGTCATTGGGCAGTCGCGACAAAAATGATCCATTTTGCCATAGATAAAATGATTTGGTTGGAATATTCCACGATGTAATTTCTTACACTTTGGACATGTCCGAAATGGTTGTGGTAGGTTAATTCCTCTAGGGTCCTTCATTTGTTGTTGTTGACTTGGACCAAGCAAAGGCCACTTTCCCATGTTTCCAAAGTTAACATTTCAGTCTTCACTTCTGCGTTTTGCTTCAGAAGTTTGGTTAAATGTTGGTTGTGGAATTGTAGGGTGTCTGTCTTCTTTCAGCATAGCTGCTTCAACCCCTAAGGCTCGACTGAGAGCTTCAGTGTAAGTAAGTTGACCGTGGCTAGCCAGTGGCATTCCAATTGAAGGCCTAAGACCCTGTCTGAATCGATCCGCACGTTTCTCATTAGTATCCACCAACTATGGCGCATAACAATATAGTTGATTGAAAATTCGATCATACTCAGTGACTGTACGGGTCCCTTGGCGCAAATTCCAAAATTTGGACTCTTTCTGGTGACAATAACTTTTAGGAATGTATTTTTCGTAGAAAATTTCCTTGAATTCTTCCCAAGTTAGTGCAATCTTAGCTTCGAGAGTCATGGTTCGTTGCTCAAATTCCCACCAATAATCAGCTTCATCTACAAGTTGATAGACGGCAGAATTAACTTTTTCTTGAGACATTCCACCAACCAAGTCGAATATTCGTTCCAAGCTACGAATCCATCTCTCAGCTTCAAGTGAAACACTAAGTCCATTAAAAGTTGGAGGTCGTTATTTTTGAAAATTTTCTTCTATTCGACGTACAAGTACTTGTTGATGTTCTTGCTCTGGATGATTGGGTCGTTTCCAATCGGCACCTCACATCTTGCCCTTCGTTCATAGATGATATTGTTATTTTCAGCCATATGTTGTAGATATTAAAATATTATGAATAATCGAAGTTGATTTTCCATGAAACTATAAATTAATATCGGTAGAATATTTGCCTTAAAAATAATAAGATAAGAATATTATGCATAAATATTCAATAAGAAACAATAACATCAACCATAATATATATTTCTTTTCCTCAAAATTGCTCAAGGGTTGGGACTTACTAAGTTTTACATATACACCTACAATTGCCTCCTCAAAGGACTATCATAAATAGCCGTACTAAAATGGCAACTAATATCATATCTACAGATAACAAGATGACTCATATGAGAGTCAATCTCCAAAAATATTAACATCCCAACTAGGTGGTTTAGAATCTATCATACTACAAAATGTGAAATACTAAATCGATTCACTAGCTCGTCAATCTGTGTACTCCTCATCCTCAGAAGGATCTTCCTCTGAAGTCGGGACTAGTAAACCATCACCGAGAAACTGACTTGTATCATTAGAACTATCACCATTCGTACTAGAATCCTCAAGTTCTCCATCTACATCACCATTTTCCGAAATCGGAATAAGTATATGTGCATCGTTGCCAACTGTCGAATTTATCATCATTGGTGATCTCAATTCAGGTCCAATTTCATTTTCCAACTCGAGAGGTTCTCGAGGAGAAGATGTTCTAGTGATGGAAATTGTCTAGACATGGGTAGAAGGTAGCTTGGGTGTAAGGGGTCTGGGTACACCGGAGGGTTGAGATGGTCCAGCCTCATGATCGTGCCATGCTGTAGGGAGTGGTGGCTGAGATGATGGGTTAGAAAATAGTGCCTTTGAAACGAGAGAATCCAATAGTGAAGACGTGCTATCATTAGGTACAACTAACACAGTGGTCGGTGCAAGTGGCGAAAAATGTGGCATCTCCTGCATCACCATCCACGTCGGTGTCTCAAAAGGAACAGTTAACATAACCCATCGAGCTAGAATTATAACCATAAATTGACGGAAATCCACATGGGTATGTCGGGTGTAGCCAATGTTGTACAATCATCCTATTCACTACAAAAAAAACCCATTCTGGCGACGGAAAAATCCGTCGTTAGCCCTCGAAATCCGTCGTCCCGGGGGCTTAGCGACGGACTGGCGACGGATTTTTTCCGTCTGCATTTTGATCGTCGTTAGCCCCCCGGACGACGGAAAACAAATTCCGTCGTTAGCTAACGACGGACTAACGACGGAATTTATCCGTCTTTAGCCACGACGGACTGAAATCCGTCGTCAGGAACTGCCGGAGACTGTTGACGGCGCCGGGAAGCTAACGACGGATTAAATCCGTCGTTAGTGGCGACGGACTGCAGTCCGTCGCCCACTGCCGTTGACCGTTGACCTAGCGACGGACTGCAGTCCGTCGCCAGGTAATATTTTTTTTTTTTTTTATTTTAATAATTAATTTTCTTTTTTTTATTATTCATTACCTAAAACGTGTCATAACACACAATACAAACATAATCCAACATTGAACAATAATTTAAAATTGAATAAATCAAATGAAATTCAAAATGAACGCGGATTTCATATAATGAATAAAATAAATATTTGTATCAGTAACATCCCACGACAAACCAAAAAATAAAATAATAGTAAATGTATCAGTAGCATCTACGAATCGTAGTCATCATCAGGAGGAAACTGGGGAGGGGGATCAGACGGGGGAGGCTGATAAGAGGGAAAGAAGGGTGCACCTCCCTGCTGAGACTGCATCCAGCGCATCATCTCGGCATGCTGAGCCTGCATCACCGCCATCTGCTCAGCCAATCTCTGCTGCTGAGCAAGGTACTCACGGCGCTCGCGATCCTGCTCCTCGACTCGGCGCCGCAGCTCCTCGACCTCGTCTCTGGATGCACGTGATGTGGACGAGGATCCCCCGAATCTGGATGCTCTGAGGGCCTTCGCCGCGCCTCCCGTGCCGAACAGCCTCTTCTTCTTGTCCGGGCCGCCAAGAACCTCCAGATACAGCTCGTTCATGTCGACTGCATCGTGGTCCCCCTCGGGTAGCTGGGCCCGCTCCTCGTCAGCACGGCGAAACACCTCAGTCTGCATGCATGTAAACGAGAAATGAACATTTGTTAGTATATATACATATTATAAATATTGAAAATCTAATACATATATATATATTAGATTTAAATTAAAACTTACCGCTATCGCCTCAGATTTCGGATCGGTGTATGTCCCGTCCGCGTATCGATGCTCGTCCAGGAAGGAGTCGAACATGCACGAAATCGGAGCTACTCCCCGCTCACGACCCTATACATCAGATCACAATGGAATTGTGTCATTGAAACATGTGTATATGAATTAAAATTGTACCACATTGTTATTTAAAGTATATTATTACCTTCTCCTCAGCTCGTTGCATGACCGACTTGGCCCCTCCCCTATGCTTGATAGGACCAGTACCCGGTCCCTGAGGCTCAGACAACCGGTTGCGCCTCGCTGACTGGGATTTGGCCACAACATCATCCCGTGACCAGTAAGCGAGCCAACCCATCCAGACATCATCAGTCCACCACCCAGGCTTCCCACCTCTGGGTGGCGGATCATTCCTCCTCCTCTTGATCCCGCAGATATAATCCTTATATCTCTCCCGGATCTTATTATACCATAACTCCCGAATCTTGGCATCGAGTGCCGGTTCCCAAGTAAATTTTTTCTAGCATTGAAAATGTATGTTAGAAATTGTAGTTATAAGTTATAATTAAGAATGAGTTTGAAAGTTTTAGTAAATTTTCGAACCTTAAACTCCTCCCAATATCGTTGTCTCACGTCCTCAGGCGTGAGCTTCCAACTGTAGCCAGTCGGGTTGGGAACTATCTTAAATAGTTCCCAAATGTAATCTGCCGGGTCGGCATGCGGGTAAAATCCCCTGCATAAGTAATTTTATATTGATTTATGTTAGATTTTTGAATAACTAATTAAATAATTGTCAAAATTGAAGATGTGGTTGCATTTACGTACCCCAGCTCACTCACAGAAAGAACAACGTCTCCTGTGGGTCTACGCTCCAACTGACCATCACCGTCGGAGCCAGAAGACGGACCGCCTATGTGTATGCCACCAATATGGTGGCTGAGACCGCCGGTCCCGGACTCATATCCAGAGGATGAGCCAGGGGAACTACCCCTACCAATGGATAGAGGAGATCGTCGTGAACCCCTACCACGAGGGGTCCCCACATCCTCTCGCCGAGAGTAAGACATCTATTATGTGGAAAATAAATAGATAAATAAGATTCATGATAGACTTATTAATTAATACGTAGAAGGTTTATATTGAACATATAATTAACAAGTTGCATTTATAATTAACTGAGGCTGACTACTTGCAAATCTTAAGAACTCGTCAAGCCCAGCAAGGAAGTGCGGATTAAATCCCCCGTTCGGAAGTAAACGCAGATACATCCAATCTCGACTCATTTTTATAACCCTGATTAATATTAATAAGTATTTACATAGTAAAATGAAGTTGAATTAGTTACGGAGAGGGCAAAAATTATTTAATGGTCTATTAAATTAGACATTTAAATGAAGATTGCACATGTGTTAGACTCACTTAGGAAAGTGTTAAATGATAGTTGAATTATTAGAAGTTAAATAGAGGGAGAGAATTATCAGTTGATTTGGAGTAGAATAGTGGACGACAATAGAGGACGAGCATTATGAAAATTATGGTCTGAGGTTGAGAATTATGTTTTGGTGGCGATTTTATTCATACGGTCATTTGCAATAATTGATTGCATTTGGTTATTTTTGGTCAATTAATTTGGTCATTTTTTGTGATTTGAAGTTGATTCCTCCCAAATTAATATCCCATATCACTAAATCTAATCACAACAGCCAGCTGACACAATCATGAAAATATCTCAACATACATTTCATGATCAAAACATTCGAACATAATAATTAAAATATCACAACACATGCATCTCATCAAATCACCACAACATATGTGATATTACACATATTGGGAGAAGATCCTTAAGACGTAATCAAAATCTATCCCGAAGGGAGAAGATCCTTAAGAAATTAATTACGTCTATCCCAATGTCATAAATACTATCCATTTCGTTATACTATATTACGAAAATTAAGAAATTAGAAACAATCATATATAAACTAATTAACATACATTATATGTTTTTGTCAAGTAAAACAATAATTTAAATTAAACAATAAATTCACTCATTATGAAATTCAACAGACTTAGAGAAAATATGAACAAAGCTTAGTCTAAATTACTCTAAATTATTTGGGTGTAAATTAGTATAATTAACCTACACAATTACCTAACATGATTAAGCAAATTAAATACAAAAATTAACTAATTCATTATAAATTCTAAATAATCTAAAAATTGCCTAATAAATTTAAATAATTAACCTCAGTAATTAAATAAGTACTATTATTATAATTTAATTACCTTTCACCGAAGTGGGAAGCGCCGGAGCGGCAGAAGGCGGCTCGGAAAGGCTGAGAGAGGAGTCGGGCAGCGACAGGCGTAATTAAAAAAACCCTAATTAAACAATTTAAACTAATTAATCCACAATTTAAATTAAGATATCATAATTTACATCAACTATACAAATCCGTCAATTATCTTTAACATTAACACTATCTAAACTAATTATTTTATTAAGGATTAATTACAATAATTCTATCAAAAAAATAAACTATAATTAACTAAACTAGTTAATTACACTAACTAAACTAATTAATTTATTAAGGATTAATTACATTAATTATCCTTAACCCTAATTAAGTATTTTAGAAAATAATTTATTCAATTAGTCAATTAACTAAACTAAACTAATTTATTCATTTAAACAAATTAAAAATAATTAACTAAAAATTAGGTTTAACAAATTAATCAATTATATCCTAATAAACTCTAGCTACTAATAAGTAATAAATCAACAAATTCAATAGTAAAATATAATTCAACTAATTAAATCTATTAATATCAAATTAACAAATTAAATATATATATTAACAAATTAAACCATAAGTAAATTTTTTAATTTAAAATACTCTAACAATATACTACTTAACATAACTCAACCTACTATAATTAATAAAATACCCTAATTAATTCAACTTAATTAGTTAATTATGTATAATTAACTATATCACACATATAACCTAATTAAAAATAATTATAAAATAACAATAATTATAAAATAGTTGTTTACCATACAATTAATAAATTTAACATACAATTAACATACATTAACATACAATTAACAAATGAAATTATAAGAAATAACAATAATTATAAAAACATTATAAAAAAATAACAAATTAACATACAATTAACACACAATTAACATACAATTAACATACAATTTATACAATACAATTAATAACATAAAATAGTTAGTTAATTAACATTCAATTAACAAACAAAATATTATAAAAATTAACAACAATTAGAAAATGTCAATCAAAACATAATAAATTAACAATAATTAAAAAAAAAATTGCAGCAATTACCTGAAAGCTTCTGGCTTCTAGCGGGACTCCGGCGGGGGCGGGGGCGGCGGAGCAGGGCGGCGGGAGGGGCGGCAGCAGTAGGAAGAAATGGGAGCTTCGCATCCCAATTGCAAAATTAAAAAAAAAACGTAGAAATCAAAATAGGAGAAGTAAAAGGGAAGGATTCAACTTACATTGGAGTATTACGGCGGTAGGAGGTCGAGATCGCCTTGAATTCGCCGGTGGGGGTCGGATTGGAGTGCAGGAGCTTCTGTTTTCGCGAAAGGAGGGAGACAACTGTTAAATAGGGCTGGACGACGGACTGGACGACGGACCAGTCCGTCGTCAACATTAAAAATAAAAAAAAAATTAATAAATACCTAACGACGGACTGGACGACGGACCAGTCCGTCGTCAGCATTAAAAATAAAAAAAAAAGGAAAATTAAATCTAACGACGGACTGGTCCGTCGTCCAGTCCGTCGTTAGGTTTGCCGCCAACATACGCGCCAAAAAACGGTCGTCAGTCCGTCGCCAGTCCGTCGTTAACATAAGTCTTTGGAGTCCGTCGCCAGTCCGTCGCCAGTGGACGACGGAAATACAGTCCGTCGTTAGGTCCGTCGCCAGATTAAGGTATTTTTGTAGTGATTCATCTCCGCAGAAGCCCACCCATACCATTCAAGTGGCATCATTCTTACAAGACGGTCAACTGCTTCATACTCTAGTACTCCCGTCGAATGTAACCATAAGGAAAAGAAATGTGTAACTACCTCCCCAATAGACATCCCCAGAGTAAGCTCAAAAGAGTGTAGTAATACTGCATATGTCTCTCTTGGATCGATAGGTGGCGGTACATGCTGATTGGGTGCAGTGGAAAATGTATCGGGTACAACCTGTGTAGAAGGCATCACAGGTGCTGAAAATGCACTTGGTGCAATAGATGCGGGTTTTTGAGTATGTACCGGTGGCGGTACCGGAGGAATCTTACGCTTCGGTCTGACATATCGAGAGTAAACAAAATTTGCCATCTACGAGTAATGAACGGGGAAAGTTCTAGTAAGTCTCACATCTGAAAGTAATCAAGTGTAATAACAAGATGGTATACTATGCCACGTAAATAATAAAGTGTTAAACTCAATACCCATCTAGGAAAGATTAATCACCATCCAAAGATTACATCATGGTTCGAACTTTCTATACTCGTGGCTTTAAGTTCAGTTATAACAATCTCTATGACTCAATCAATTAATATTCATCGCTCAAGGTAATACTCTCATATGACATATAAATAAATCAATATCAGATCAACTTATAACACTTGATCTTAGAAAAATTTTATCCTTATCCAATCATATCACAACCTTTGTGCATATAATAAGTATATAATCTAGCTAAAGATCATCCTTAGTTCATCAAGTAGTGCATACACAACTACATTAAGATTGGTAGAAACATATTATGGTATGTTCATCTTATTATTCTTTTATTCCTTCTTTATTTGGATACCAACTTCTTAGGATTATTTTTCTTTCTTTAGGAATGTCGTTTCTATTTATATTATTGTTATGGTTATTGTTTATTTTCTTCCATTAGAATAATGCGAGAGTAGCGAGGTGGCCAAACTAATTCTTCGCTCATTGAAATCTAGAGAACAATTCTAGATATCATATTATCAACAATTTGCAATTTAGGTAATCAAAGAAAACCAAAGCTCTGCTACCATTCTGTAACACCCAGACAAAGGGGCTTATGCGGATTAACAATTAGATATGTAGATAAAGGATATTCAAATATAAAACCTTAATTAAGAACAAAAAGGCCAAGAGTTTGGCACGCTGATTACCTGCAAGACCAATGTATGAGGACATTGGTTCGTAAAAGATACACATAAGAGTTAATATTTACATGGTTCAAAGACGAAAAGTAATGAGATTTGATCTAGCTCATACAAAAAAAAGAGTATATGACATATGATTCTAAAAAAGGAGGCATTCAAACAAAGTTTAATCAGAATAGATACAGACGGGCCCACCTCATAGCCAACTCCGCTGTTTTCTATTAACCTGCAAAATATTTGAAAAGATATTTGGACTGAGCACTATTGTACTCAATGGATTTCATAACCCGACTTATCGATGAAAAATAAATTTCATTCATTAACGACTTATGCATTATGTTCATACATTTAGGCTCATACTTACACTTATGTGTCTCGTTTGTCACTACAAAGGTAAGAATTATCCCAAGTAATGCTTACTTATTAGCAAGGGAATCAGACCGAGTTCACCAAGCTAGACTATGTGCACAATCCTGGACCGATCGAAAGCACGAAGGCACAATTGTTGGCATCGTCCCAAGGAAAATTCCCATGAGACGTAGTGAGTTCGGATTTACCGACATTCATTGTTGAAGGTAACACAATAAGTCATATTCTTATCATAAATATTTAATATACATAACATTTCATGCTTTCATAAGTCGAGTTCATTAACCCAAGATATCGTTTAGAAAAGAAATTCACCTATTATCGACGACACTTTACTTGCTGTCACGCCCATACTTCGCTAAGTCTGGTGAAGTCGGGAAAATGTGACTAATGAAAGGATTAAACGACGATTTTGGAATAGAACAAGGAAAATGAATATTCTTCTCATAACATAAGTCGAGAATTCATCATACGAATTCGTCAGCTGACGCAATTAGAGTCATAAGCTCATCACAAACCATAACTAAGAAAAGAGTTTCAAATCTCGAGTCTATTACTTAACATTCTGGCAGCGGAAATGTAGGATCAAAATGACGAAATCCTATGTGTATGAAGACACGTAGGACCCCCAAGAGTCAACTTACAAGAGATCGACAAAGCCCGAACGTAGCACCCCTCCTTCACCATCGCTCAACCTGCACATTTAGAAATACATGCAGGGCTGAGTACAAAAGTACTCAGTAGACACATGCCCGAAATCACATTCATAAATAGATAATTGTCATTGCCATCTCAAAGTGAAACATAGGGATTTTATCTGAAAGTACCTATGTTCACTAAATTCTTTTCTTGAAAAATCCTGAGTTCGGCTGATCAGTCTAAGTTCTTTAGTAATCAAGCATATCTGTAATTTCTGTGTGCCGGGAAGGTGGCCACCTTCCACGGACACCTTGACCGGCCAACCCGCTAAGATGACTCACGGTCCTTGTGTACACTAGTTCGAGTGGGGATGCTTACCCACTGGAACCCGAATTCAATTTCATAATCATAGCAGATATGTATCATACAAAACATAAAACATTTATGGCAAGACAATACTTGAAATATCAATTTCAATTCAAAAGCTATTTGAAAAGAAATAACATAAATGCGGATAAACACGCATATTTTCTTTTAGTATAAGAAAGCCTACTTGGATTGTCTTGACTGACGACTGCTTCTTTCTCGAACTGCGGTCCTGACCTTTCGTCGTACCCTTTAAATAAACCTCGAGTGAGATAACATTTTTGAGTGCATCTAATTATATTCTCTAAGTGTAAGGAATTATTATCCTTTGTTATTTGAGAATTATTCTCGGGTCATTTAACTCGGCTATCTTTCGAGTTTCGGATTTAGATTCTAGAAGGGTCGTTCGATGATTTCTAATCAAACTATGTTTTGACTTTGATTAAACACATAACTTCATGTTTGATCATTTCTCGGCACTCATGCTCGTTTAATATCAAAACATCTTTGAATCTCATGAAACTTTAATACACTATAACGTAATGAACCTCTTTAGCTTAGCTGATTAAATAAGACTATCTTCGGTCCCTTGTGGACCCGACCCCTTGTGGGCCTACCCCTTGTGGGTAAATCAACCTCTTTTCGACCCCTTGTGGGCCACATTAATAGCTCATACAAATGAAACAAAACGCAACAATGATTATAACCATGTAATCACTAAGCTTATTTTCAATTTTTGCACACTTGACGGAAAAATCCAATAAATTCACAACATGCTCAACACATGTTCAAGCTAAATGAGCAGTTGACTTTGAAAAATCATAATAAATTGGAAATAATTCCAATTGTAACGAATCAAACTTTAAAGTGACCATAACATCGTAATGTTTTATAATCCGAAGACAAAACACATAAAATCATTTTACTCTATTTTTCACGAATTTTCAAAGTTAGATAAATTTCCAGATTTTCGCTGGAATTGGCTGTTTGCGCAACTATTTTGAAAAATTCATAACAAATCGAAAACACAACGAAACGGGGTGATTCAAGTTGGAGATTACTCCTAACTCGATCTAGTATTTTATTATGTTAAAAATTCTACTCATTCTGTATTTAAAACGACGAGACAAAACCCGGGCAGAAACTGTCGCCCCTTGCACTTTTTTTTTAAACATGCTCGATTAATTTCCGTAAATTCACATAATACTCGTATATAACCTACATACATGCTCGTCTATTCGATTCATCCGAGAAAAATCAAAAACATATAAAACGAAGAGCTCAAGTTAACTTCTCAAAACCTAACATGCTTAGATTGCCTTGAAACTTAATATACAAGCTTATCTAACTTACACGAGCAACATTAATTCTCGACATTTTTCGATTCGGGCTCGACTCGATAAAAATCGAAAAGGGCAGCCCCTATTTCACTTTTTCATCAAGCTCAAAACATGAAAATAAAGCCGTGGAAACGTAGGTAAGATCGAGGGCTACCTTTCTATCGGATTAGATTTCGAAGAAATCGGAAAAACGAGACGAACGGGACGAGAATCGGAGCAAAACTCCTCCTCCTTTTCTCTTCTTTGTTCACTCCAATAATGCTAATGTGAACTCACGTAAAAAAATCTGAAATGGGTGACTTTGTGGTCTTTTATAGGCCACAAAAGTTGCCCTCAAAATATCTAAATATCCGGGGTCCAAATCGTCTTTTCGCTTCTTAGATATTTCGGTCCGATTTTTCTTCATTTAGCTATCTCCGTTGAAACAGGAGTCAACACACTCGACTTTCTTACTTGTTAAAACATCTTCGTCTCTCGTGATCTAAAGTCGGGGTTTGGCCCGATCGAATTGCACGTAAATTGAGAAAATGCTTGTTTCTCGATTTCTTGATAAATAACAATTTAAAACTCCGTTTCTTCTGAAATTCATTTTATTAAACTTCTCGAGAATTTGCTCATTACTCGTGCTATCAAAATCGAAAAATAGGAGTTTTCTCGATTTCTCGAGTTCTCAGTTTTACTATTCACCGGAAGGCAAAAAATAAAAAGTTCCGCGTATGGTCCGTATCGCGATAAAAGTGTATGTAAATTATCGCGCTTTGTCCATATCTCGTCTCGAACTTCAAATCCGGGCATTCGAATGAATCCCGTATTTGCTCTTGTTATTCGTTATAAAAGTATAAGTCGGTTCTCGAAAGAGCGGAGATTTGGTCTCCGTTTTCGCTGAAACTTGGCAGCAAGCTTCAAAATAAAGTTTCTAATCCAAAAATTTATTCTTGGAATTTTTAAACACCTATAAGCCAGGTATAAAATACTCGGGTGTTACACTTGCTATTAAGGATTTTCGGTCGACGTACTCCCATCGTGAAATGATCCTACAATGAGGAACTTAAGTTTGAGTATCCTTTTCATTTCTTATTAGCCTTCACATTCTAGTACCTAATTTCTCATTCAAACATGTTTAAAGTCCTACTCTCCACTTAATAAGAACACTTCTTAGTTATAAATTATATAGAAGTTGAATGACTTTCTTTCCTTCAATTTAATTCATTCATTAGTAAGTTCATTCACGGTCTTATTATCACATATATTATTCTTAGTGTCTTAATTGTCCTATAATATTATGATATCATATGTATTAAGTGTTTGAGTATTCAGATAATCATTTATAGATATCTTATAAGTTGAGGATGATTGAAGAATAAATGGTTTACAAATATTCATTGTAGTGAAAGGGTTGTGAACATTTGAAAAAGTTCTCTAAATAGACAAAGAATCTGTCAACAACTTTTTAGAAAATTCATGGTAAATTGAAAATATAACATCTCGGGTTTAAACATGGTGGACATATGAACAACACGTTGAGGTATCTTCCTACCAAATTTCAGAAGATTTCAATAAGTTTAGACCATTGAAAAAGTCTGCATTCAGAGGGTGAAATAAACAGGGTATGAAAAATACATAGATTGATTTCAAGGTTTCAATGATATGGTGATTAATCCCTACTTTCTAATGTCTTACAATGTAAAGAAAGTTTAGAGATGTAACTTCAAAGGTTCAAGAGGTTATATGAAGATGCAAAAAGTGAGAGAAAGACTTAGACAATAAATCAAGATGAAGATTAGGTTCCTTCAAAACCTACATCAATATGCTGTGACACCTATATTTGTAAAATGTTCAAAATATATCAAATATCCGAAATAAGATCCAAATAAAATATGAGTCAACAATAGACATCATATACTACATTTTGGAAAAGGAAAATCATCAAAACCACTAAATTCCCATTTTTTCAAAATTTTTGAAGTTCAACAACATGCCCAGAATTTGGCAAATTTCTAATATATTGAGCACCAAATTTGTAAAAATCATAACAAATTGAAAATAGAACGAAATGAGTTGATTCCAATTGGAAGTACTCCTAACTTGAACTAGTAGTTTAACATGTATAATTATAAAAAATAATATTAAGTATCCGAATAGAGACGAAGGATTATAAAGGCAGAAATACAGAAAACAGAGAACCTGTTACTTCTAATGTTTCATCTACTTTCACAAACTTAAAGTTCACAATCCAAACACCCAATTCAATAACCAAGAATCAAATATATCTATATGAAACTTCTAAACTTAATTATGGAATCAATTAACAACTCAACCATCAATTTCATGCACAATTTGTAAACCCAAGTTCATCTACACATATGCACTTATATTTCATAACTTTTCCCAACTCAAACTTTGAAATTTGGTTTCAATTATAAAGGGAAATAATGATTCAAGATTTTAATCCACATAAAATAAAGTTGGTAAAAAAAATTGGAAGAATTATATACCTTCTAAATCACAAAGAAGAGGAAAGAAAAAGTGGCTGATTCTTGAGTTACTCTACAAATCAAGGGTTGTATTGGGGTTGAGAGAAATTTACAGAGAGGAGAGAAAAACAGACATTAGGAGGAAGAGAATTCAGCATAGTAGCGGTGAAGTTTTGGAAAAAGAAAGAAGATATACACTTTTTATTTAAATTCATATATATCATCTAATTATGTATTCATATATATGGGTTAAATTCCCTTCTACCAACACGTATCATCATTCACTTACTCATAAATTATTAAATTTATTTAATTAACTAAAGCAATAAATCATATTATGATCTCATTTAATTAATGCAATTACCTTCTACATAATTAAGACAATTAATCTATTAATTAAATACCAATGACATAAAAATTATTAAACACTCATTTTATTGTATTAAAATACTAACTAAAAATATTAGATTTTAAAATATTTTCTACTTAGATTGTTGGATAATTTTAAATCAATTATATGAGACTTAAACGTCGTGGTTTTTATTGGAGACTAAGTTCTCGATTCTATATTCTTATAGGGATAATCTAATTATTGAAATTTTTATTTTCCGGAAGAGGACTTTAAACTTTAATTAAAAACTAAAACAAACATGTAAAATTTTTTAGGTGTTACAAAGAGATACTCTCGATCCTCCAGATATTCGCTGGATGGAAAGAAAAATCTCTTTCGTTTTCCGTTCATGGAAAGTATCCGCCGCGAATCTCTAGCTCCTTGCCCTTCATCTTCTCCCCTTCCAGCTGCTTCTGCCTTCCTAATCATCTTGGCCATGGTGTTTCTCAACCTTAGCTCCAACGGCTTAAGTGTGATCTTTGGCGGTACTTTGTCTTGAGTTTCAGACTGCCCAAGGTGCTTTGTGCGCAATCTTGCCTCTCTCTCAAGATAACGTTCAGCCTTGACCTGCATCCTGCCATCCCACACTCGTGTTCTCCCAGATACAAAACAACACTAAACAAAGAGAAAAGACTCTATCTAGACCTAAGACAAGACATAAAAAGAGCACGAAAAACGGGCTCGTCAATATTGAGGATTTCGTCAAAGCTTGTGCCACTTGTCAACAAGTAAAGAACCCCATTGGTTCTCCAGCGGGACTTCTTCAGCCATATCCACTCCCTGCTTTAGTTTGGCACGAACTTACAATGCATTTTATCACACATTTTCCATCTTCCCTTGGGTTCTCGATTATTGTTGTAGTTGTTGACCGCCTCACTAAAGCTGCTCATTTTGGACGACTACCTACTGCTTTCACTGCCTCAAAGGTGGCCAGGTTATTTACTGACATGGTGGTTCGACAACATTGTTTCCCCCATCCATTATTTCTAATCGAGATCTGGTCTTAAGCACAACAAGACTTCACTTAAGCACAGCTCTTCTTATCATCCTCATATGGACAGTCAATCTGAGGTCGTTAATCGATGTCTGGAACAATATTTGCGTGTTATGACGTCAGATCACCAGGTGCAATGGTCGGAGTTTCTGGGTTGGGCGGAATTTCACTACAATACTAGTTATCATTCTAGCATCAATATGAGCCCTTTTCAAGCTATGTATGGCCACCTTCCTACTACATTCCTCGTTACATCTATAATTCAACTAAGGTGACGCCCTTGATTCCTTGTTACTGGAACGTGATCAGTTGCTAACAAACATCGACGAGATATTTTTTTCTATTAGTGATTGTGTGTGGGTTCGGCTCCAACCATATCGTCAATTGTTTGTTGCTTGTCATCCTTCTCCAAAGTTGGCCAAATGATATTTCGGGTCATATCCTGTACTCGAGAAGATTGGTCTCGTCACTTCTTGCCTTGAGCTTCCTGCAGGCTGCCGAATCCATCCGGTCTTCCACGTTTCTTTGCTCAAACTTTTTGTTGGTTCTGTCACCACCACCTTTAATCCTGTGTAGATTGATTTTGTTGGTTTTTTTTTTTATCTTTGGTGGCGTTGGTAATAATTTCCACTATCACTATCTTCAGCAATGGTAATCCCGAAAATTAGGTTCTCGTCTAATGGAAGGGCCTTCCTCCTGATCCTGCTACTTGGGAGCCGCTCGCTTCCTTCCGAGCTTCTTTCCAAGATTTTCACCTTGAGGACAAAGTGATTTTTGACGAAGGGGGAATTGATACGACCATCAATACGAACGACCATGGTCATTCTGAAGATACAAGAATTGACGAAAAAGAAGCTGATGTAAAAGTCGATCCATAAGAAGATAATCCAGAGCTAAGCCTTGTCGTGCGACACCCGCGTAGATATATTTGTAGGCCCACACGTTATAGTAAATTGTTACACCACAATTCTCAAGGGAAGGCCCGTAAGACGGGGTGCAACTAGGGGTTTGATTTAAAAAGCGAGGAAGAAGAAGGGGCATGTTTGACTTGGAAAGAATCCTGAATAATACTTCAAACATAACAATTCATACATAAACTAGAAGACTCGCAATTAAAATTGATGCAAAAGACTCTTCGATGTCAGAAGTTGAGGTTCACAATCTTAATTCTATCGAATGGAAGAACATAACCATAACCAGAGTCATTAAAAAGTTATAGATCGACAGACAAACTATACTTGACAAAAGATAATATTATAGCGGAAGCAATTCATAAAAGCAATCAGACGACAACAAAAATGCGTCAGCTCAACCCACCACCTGCACTTAACCTGAAAACATTTGGAAACAATTTGTGGGCTGAGTACTAGTATACTCAGCGGGTTATGCATTTTATAAGCAGTTTTTAAAAATTTAAACATTTTTATCCATTCATGAACAACATGCCTTAGAAGGTATCAAAACGAAAAGTACTTCTAAGCATGTTAAAGCATTTATCATTTTCATTTGTTGTACACAGTTATGACATTCAAAAGTTACTCTTACTTTGACCCCGGACCTCTTGCCACTGTCGAGCCCATTTACATCCTGACTTCGGGTAGAAACCCAGAGAGTCTATTTGAGCATTTAGATTTTGGGTCAAAACCTAGAGAATCCCTTTCTGCATTTAGATTACGGGTTGAAACCCAGATAATCCCATTAACATTATAGCAGCACACAATGGAGATCAACCCATTGCACTATTATCATTCGTGTACACAGTTTTTCACTAACATGTTAGGTAAAGCCGAAAACCTCGATCGATTAACATCAGAGCATTAAATTTAGTTGAACGTACATGAAAACATGACATAGATAACATTTCATTTTCAAAATTAGAGCTTATATTACTCAAACATAATTTTGAGAAAAATAAACCCACCTCTTGGAATAAATTCGTAGATTAAACCTCCTTTGAGTTTAGAAAATAATGTTAATCTTCACAATCAACTTGGCTTATACATTGTACTTAACCTTCATAATATACACGCTATTTAAAAGCCTTAGAATCTAAATAAATATATATCTCATATAAAAGCTAATAATTAGCTCTTAGAGTTTCATATCCATTCTATTTTCTATAAAAAAATCTTGGATTTTCTCCGAAAATCTTAGCTCATTTTATAACATTTAATAAATTAAATCTATCTTTATTCATTTAAAATAATGCAATTAAATCTTAAAATGATTTGAGAAATAAATATTAATTTCTCACTTTTAATCGTTATTTGCATTGAGGGTTAATTCTTGATCTTTTTATTAATTAGATAATAGTAATTAATCAATAATTAATAACTAAATAATTATTCTCAATTAATAATTATTAAACAAGTATTGTGAACCCCACGAATTTATTTATGTTTTGATGATGTTTCTCGAAACAACACTTAGTCAATTTATGATCTCTGAAAACCAGGTAGTCAATGTCATCTTTTAAGGAACATCTTAAATATAAAAGAAGCAGATCATATGGTTTACTATCTGTATTATTCTTCCAAGAGCTTTCTTGGACATATTGACTACTAAGATTACAAGTATTTAATGAGATGTACAGACAGTTAGTTCTAAATTTAGAACAAATCAATTTAATAAAATAACGATTTGTCTCACAATCTTACAGCTCACTGTCTACCTATACTTGTCTTGGTTTTTGATTTTATTATCTCTAGAATATTTTTACAGATCAAAATTGTAAAACAAGTTTGAAGTTTCAAACTTGCTTATAACGATCTGTCTTTCTAGACTTAGTTTAGAAACAGCCACAATATAAAAGGAACAGATGGATAAGTTAACTATATGTCCTTATAATCATGTTGTAACTAGGATAGAAGACTTCTATACTTGAGTCATCACAAGAGGAAGAACAGCTGGAGTTAAAATCTACAGCAGCTCGCTGTCCAAAACAACATATCGTTCTATCAAGAATGATCTGTCCCTCATCTCTCTTCTACTATCAAGATATGTTCAACATGAAGTTATAAATGTTAATTGGGAACCAAACCAATTAACTTGTGGAAGAACATCTCGACACAAAACGACCTGCTATACCAAAAACAAACGAGTTGGTCCACACAATAACTATGGTGGACTGCCGACATACCTAAATTTATCATAAGTCAACCACTCAGTATATTGTCACATCAAGGGCATATTTTAAGGAATGTCGTACAAGAATATCAAATTAGCAGTACGGTGAATCATTCCTAGTATGGCAAAGCACTGGGAAATCGCGTGAAAAGTGAAACAAGACGCTCTTAAGACAGCGCGTGTATCAACAACAGTGTCATGCATTTAATGTAGCCATTAATGCGAAGAAGAAGGACTCTTCTCTCTCTAACGGATAGTTCCAGCCATGGATCTATAAATATCACCTTCACTTCCAGAATAGGGTATGAGAATTCAAGCATTACAATCGCCATTACTCTGCTCAAAAATCTTCAAGCTCTCAACGTTCAAAAACACTCCATTACCGGTCAAGAATTCTCTAGAGTGTTTATCATTTTTGAAGGTTTATTTTCTGGAAAACAATTTACGAAAACCTCAAAGTTAGGATCTAGTTCTGATCCATTTGTAACCCTAGATTGTAGTTATCAATCTTAGGGAGAAGAAGTGTAATCACAAGAAGTTATCTAGTTTTGATAATTCTTGTGGCTCGTACTCAACGAGTAAAAAGAAAGGAGAAAGTTCAGTGGATTTTCGATCTAGTATTTGATCGAGCCATGGACGTAGGGAAAGTTTATCCTGAACCACGTTAACTACTTGCGTTCTTTATTTCTTGTTTACTTCATATTCATCTTCTTCATACTCTTGCATCTAAAATTGTTGTGTTAAGACATATTAGTAAGAAAATATTTTTCTCATTAAAAAGAGCATTAACCACCAAATTCCACACACAATACTAATCGAGATTAACTTGTAATAGTTATTCTTGATTATTGTTTATCTTCACATAAGGTAAATATTTGAGTATGATTAAGTCTTCCTAAGAAGAGTTATCTTGCTACTCTAAGTTATTAATTAAATCAAGATATTTCATTAGTTCAAGAATTCAAAATAAATGATCCAATATCATTATCATCGTTGGTCCATAAAATACGCCAACATAGAATTAATTTCATTCCAAAACTCCTTTTAGTCTATCAATAGGAAATAATTGTGCCAGTCATATATTCTTAGATAAGCATTGGCCCAAAATAAATTGGTCATCCATATTTCTATTTCATTTCTTTTTCTTTATTCTTTTTCCTTTTTTCTTTTCTTATTACTTTATTTCTTTATTTCTAGTTTCCTAGCAAGTTCTCTCTCCCCTCCCGTAAGTGTTTCAAAACCTCTCCCATCTCTCACAGCACATCATCGTTGTCTCACTCCTCTCTCTCGTCCAAATAGTGGACACCTCCGCCGCTTTCTTCCGGCGAAATTGTCGCCGCCACCATGGCCTTCAAGTTGTATGATGTCGATTCTTCTTCCTCACAATACCTATCTTATCTGTATTCAATTTTAGGCCCACTCAAATAGTTTAGGCATTTATTTGTGTTGCTTTTTATTTTATTTTATTTTTTTTTTAGTTTTATTTCTTTGCTCCCGCAAGGTGCGTTTGATCTTCTTTTGGTTTGTGTATGCTAGGTCGCCGAAGCTTGAGACAAGAGTTGGTACCCTACGTCGACAACATCAATAGAAGAGAATCCGTACGTGAGGTAGCAAATCCTCCCAACTTCCTCCTCGGTCCGCGACTATAGCTCGCAACATATCTTCTGGAATTTGTATTGTCCTTTTTGACTGTCTGTTGGTTTAAGGGTAGCAAGCAGTACTAAAATTTAATAGAGTACCCGTTGCTTCTTGCAACCATTTCTAGAAACATGACGTGAACCTTGTGTCACGATCTGACGTGATTGAGACAGGCACACTGTGAAGGCGTACAATCTCCTTCACATAAAGCTTCGCAAGTTTTTCCAAACCAAAGATCATTTGGATTGGCAAAAAGTGCGCTAACTTTGTGAGCCGATCTACAATAACCGAGAGGCAGTGTTGCCACATAACGACTTCGGTAAGCTTACCAAAAAATCCATATTGATGTTCTCTCACTTCCATTCTGGAATAGGTAGTGGTTGCAGCATCCCGTACGGTCTTTGGTGAACAGCCTTAACTTGTTAACATGCAAGACATCGTTCCACAAACGATGCTACATCTCATTTCATTCATTTCCACCAAAATCGTCTTTCCAAGTCCTGATTCATCTTAGTACTTCCAGGATGGGCAGTATATGGTGTGTCATGAGCTTCAGTCATTATCTCTTCTTTCATTTTTCCATTGTAAGGTACACAGTCTATCTCCAAACATCAAGGCATTATTTTTATTTTCGGTAAACCCCTTAGGTTAACCTGATCTTGTTCCACGATGAGTTTTCTCAAGAAAATCATCTTGATCTCGTTGTGCCCTCACGATTCTTTCCTTTCGATTTGACTCCGCTGTTATGACTGCTAAGTAACCTAACACAATTTCAAGAGGGTTTACAACCTCTAAAATGAGCTTAGCAAAGTCATGAATTAGTTCATCTTATTGGGTAATAAAATAACATAACTTGGCCTTCGTCTTTCGACTCAAAGCATTTGCTACTACGTTGGCATTTTCTGGGTGGTAGTTGATTGTGCAGTCATAATCTTTTACTAATTCGAGTCATCTCCTTTGTCTCGTATTTAGATCTTTCTGGTCAAAGAAGTACTTTAAACTCTTGTGATCAGTGAAAATCTCACACCTTACTCCATACAGGTGATGTCTCCAGATTTTCATTGCATGCACGACTGCAGCCAATTCTAAATCATGAGTTGCATTCAACTCATGTGTTTTCAATTGTCGGGATGCATATGCAATAACATTTCTGTTTTGTATTAACACGCATCCTAATCCCATTTTTGAAGCATCCATATAAACAATGAATCATTCTTCTTCTTCTGGAACAGCTAACACTGAAGCAGTAGTTAGCCTGGTCTTGAGTTCTTGAAAACTCATCTCACAATCTTCTGACCAAGTAAACTTTATTCCTTTCCTTAATAGTTGTGTCATTGGCCTAGCTAACTTCGAAAATCCTTCTATAAAACGTCAATAGTATTTAGCTAGGCCAAGAAAACTCCTTATCTCATTTATGTTGGAGGGCGTTCTCCATTCTTTCATTGCTTCAACCTTGCAGGGTCAACTTTGATTCCATCGGCTGAAACTATGTGTCCAAGGAACATAACTTCATTTATCCAGAATTCACATTCGCTGAATTTGGCATATAATTTATTTGCACGTAAAGTTTCTAGAACTATACGTAGGTGCTCTTTATGTGGTTCCTCACTCTTTCAGTAAATGAGGATGTCATCAATGAAAATTAAGACAAAATTGTTCAAGTACTAATGAAACTCTGTAATTCATCAGATCCATGAAAACAGTAGGGTCGTAGTGTGTTCTAAACGCAATCTTATGAATATCTTCCTTTTTCATCTTGAGTTGGTGGTAGCCAGACCTTAAGTTTATTTTCAAAAACACTCTAGCTCCCGTTCAGATAGTCAAACAGACCGTCTATCCTCAAAAGAGGATATCTATTCTTGACGGTGAGCTTGTTTCACTCTCTGTAATCGATACACATTCTTATCTAAGAGCTATGCGTATAGTGTTTGTTGGTATATTGTGAAATTCATTCTTAGTTTAAACTAATTCTTAAACTGAAAGCTATATACATAAAGCATAATTTGTGGTGGAAGATGATAATGTGGTTGTGAGAAGGTTGTTGTGGAAAATCTTTTAACTACTTTCTCTTGTCTTCTACGTTGTTCTTCCTGCTAATTTTCATTTTGGTGGAATAATGTTTGATATAAGGGTGACGATGTGAGATGCTATGGGAGGAGTATGGTGATGTGAGCTAAGAGTTGATAAGGATATGATATGGGGATGATATGGGAGCAGCATGACGTGCAGACTTGATTGAAGGAGTGGTTGGAATGAAAAGAAGAAAACTTAGACTAGATAGTAGGCACCTTAGGCTTAGATATTTTTTGTACACTATAGTGTAATGTTGAATCTTGTAATAGTTATTGGTTACACATTTATTCTTGTTTTGATTGGGATACAACAGTGTATTGTCTATTATTTATTATTATAACTTAAATCTTATTTCTTGCAATTAGATAAATTTGTTGATTTACTTTATTAAATTAATTCGATTATTTTACTTAAATCGATCCGTTTTAAATTTCGCATATAAATCGTTATCCGATTTTAATTAATATCCTAAAATAAAACTCAACATCGGAGTTTTTTAATTATTAACGGATATGAGAACTCTAATATAATAAAACTCGATTAATATGATGATTAAAAGAGTGGGGTATTACATAGTTATCTTTAATTATTTAAAAGTCTTGTTTGTTAACGCCCACTTAAATAGTTTAGGTTTATTGTTAGGAGAACTTTAGATATATAAAAGGATAAGAATCTCTATTGACTAGGGCATGCAGAGAAAAACTATCTTGAACCGGTTGTGCTTGCGTGATCGCGAGAGTAGAAGGGGTTTCACGTTCTCTTTAACGTGATTATTAATACAGTTGTATTAATTGGTTAAGGTGTTCTTAAGCTCTTGAGCTATAAATTACCTTTTTCTTATCATATCTTACTCTTAGACTATTAACATAAGAAATTTATTTCGAACGAAGTTAAAATTTGACTATATTCATTAAAATTTTCATTTATATCAACATTTCTCTTAACTCTGCACATATACTTGTCCCTTCATATTATTAAAATGGTATGCTAATGGAAATATGACTTAAGAAAATATTTTCTCATTGTAACAACAACCAACTTAACCATTTACTTCTACACACTAAGATAGTTAAATGTCCAACTTCTCAACGAGTTTTCATTATGAGAAGTAACTACCTTATCAAGTTTACTGAAGGCATTATTTGAACATCTCACTCACTCCTTACAAAAGTAAGCCAGTTATCACACTTGAGCAAGCTTATTTAAGCAAGCTAAAATCTCGATAATTCATGGTAACAGAAAAATTGTTAATTGGTGTATTCCCCCTCTTTCCATACATCAATCCTGCTCTAAGCATGTAATTATTTTGACTAAACCAGATCTCAAATCATGGTATAAACCGGTTCCTACTCGTACAACATTTGTTGACAAGATGCAGATCCAAAGTGAAACCATCATTAAAGCCTCAATCATGCAGTACAAGCTTAATCTTAACTCAGGCTATGGAAATCTAAGAGACGCAAAAAATCATATGTATAATTATATCTCTTGTGAATCCTGATCAAAGAATCTCCAGCAAACGTGATATATTATCTAATCTATAATAGTTTTTTATATATGTCGCTACTTAGTTTCTTTCAAGTTCTCTTTTGAACTTTTCTATCATTATAAACTAAAGTTTTTGCACCAATTGATCTCAACTTGATGATAATACTCTAATTGTCCATACTATGATTTTATGTGTTTCAATTTAATTTTTGGTTAGCTAATTGACTATCACATCTTTTCTTATAGATTAGGATTCCTTCGTTAAGGGAGAATTTTTCCCTTAAGTCTTTTGCTTAAGATTAAATGTTTTCATGTTAGGTTTTGACATAATTAATAAGACCAAAATTGTTGGGAAAATATTTTAAAGGGTTTTGATTCAAATTTCAAAACCTCCCATGAAAGATAGATCTAAGTCGGGAGCCTTAGGTTTAGTAATAGTCTTTATTTTAACCTGACTCATATGTTGAGGAGTTCAGTCTACAGGTACATCCAAAACTGAATGACTCTAGCTGAAGACCGAATACTGAACAACCATAACCTGAAAGTTGGTAACTCTATCATGATGGACATCAAACTACAGTCGTACTGAAAGTCAAGACTCTGAAGTCTTGTTTAAAAGTTGCACTAAAGTTAAGGAAAAATCAGAAAGTCTTGAAGCATACTTTACAAAATCTAAAGTCAACTAGGTATGTCTATTTAAAAATATAAAAAAATCTTTGAGCCGCCCTACAAGATCTTGACTGCACGCACCAAAAATGGTAAAGAGAACAAATCTGCAATGGGATGAATTTTAATGAATCACAAATCGATCACTCCAACTACTACATCTATGAGAGATAGCTATAAATACCACAACATTTAAATATTTCACAGTTACCCGTTACACATGAGCCTAAGCATTCAATCATTCGAAATTCTCTCAAGTTTTTATAACATTTTGTTGTCCTTGTAAACTTTATTCAAGTGTTCTTAGAGTCAGAAATTTGTAATCGAAGAATATATCTAGTTTGATAGTATAGTCTTCAAGTTAGAATTGATCATAATTATATTGTACATCAAACCATCAGCGATTTTTCACTTAAGACAATCATATCCAATTTAGTTGGAAAACATCGAGTTACATCAAGTATCATGGACATAGAAGTTTTTATTTCTAAAACGCAAACTAATTCCTTGTGTCTTACTCTATTATCCCTTTCTATTCTTTTATATATCATTTGTGCTAACGATCACATATCATACTAAGATTTGATTAATCAAAAAGAGAAATCTCCAAGTATGAGTCTTCAATTTTCTAAACATTAAGAGTTAAGCAAGAACACCAATTTACGCACATGACCTAGTTAAGATATTAGTCCATCAGTGCAGCACTAAGTGTAGACTTAAAAATTCTTATCTAAACTAAAAGCCAAAATTGAATCTCCCTTCAGGTTTGACTCACTACGCACTGATCAACTTGCCTTTAGCACAAAAAGTTTTTTATTGATGTATTCTCTCCCCAACACACCAGATAACTCGTATCGGGATCAATAATGCATACAGAATTTCACTTCAATGCATTAAAAGTGTTTTATCTTTTTTTGCCCAATTAGTGGGACATACTAGACATGTCGGCCCATTAAAAATATCAGTCCAAAAAAATTGTAAAATTTATCATGATATAGTCAAAGGTGCACCTTAAGGAGAAAAATGTGTGATATTTAACAGGATGTGAGATCCCGTAAAAAGAGAAACGAACTAGAAAGGAATAGGCGTCGAATAATAAGGACTAAAAGGAGATGAAGGGAAAAACATAAGGGTTTCAACAAGTCTACAAGGTCACATGACTCATGTTCACATTAGCACACCATCAACTCTCTCTGCCTTCTATGACTATCATGTGATCATAAGTACCTATTGTTTCATGAACTCTGAGTCATTGGACACATCATACATACCATCTTTGTTTCCCTCTACTACCTCTACATTTTCATTAACGCAATCATACACGTGGATGACTGATCTGACACTCCAGACATCTAGCATTTGCGTTATATTTCACATTATTATTATTTATTTCATTATCTCTTACATATTTGATTATTGACTTAAGCATTAGAGACACTTTTCCAGATACCCCCAATGGTACTCACGGAGGGATCTGACATGTGCTGCTTTTGATGGGTTGCTAGTGTCGTTCAAATCGGATGTATGTGATGTCATTCCATGATGGTAGGATTCTACCCCTACCATTACAATATTTTATTGAAATTTTTGTTATTTCTCTGTTAACATAAATAAATCTACACATTAAAAACTTTAAGGATATAACTGTATCAAAGAAAACGATGGATATAAAGAGTTTTTTGTTTCTCCAACGTTAAGGGATATATGTGCCTTCACCTTTAACCTTTTAATAAAATTTTATTAATTACAGTAGAAATATTTAAATCACATAGACATATTGGAAAATGAGTGAGAATAATCATATTGATACAACAAATCAAAATTTTAACCATTTAGGGTAGGTGTATTTGGTATGTAATTAAGTTAGGTTATGATAGGTTAAGTTAAAAATAAACTGGTATGTAGCATAATGATGAGTTGTGCACAGTTACACATGTATTTGTTAGCAAAGTATAAAAGAAAATTTTTAACTTTAGTTATACTCAGTATGAAATGTTAAATTACGGAGTTAACGTCATGAAAATAATCATTACCGAAAATTGAATTTAAATGAAGGGTTTGATTACTCCTTCCGTCCCACTAAACTTGGCACACTTTCCTTATTGGGACGTCCCACTAAGCTTGGCACATTTCAAAAATAATAAAAGTTATCCCTAAAAAAAGGTGTGGACCCTACCACCTTTATCACTCTTATACTACTTTATAGACTCTCCTTAATAATCCTGCCGGAGAAAAAGGTGACATACTTAGTGGGACAGAGGGAGTATATGCTAATGAGCTTCTACTATGATAAATTTGTGGGGTTTTATGTCTGATTGTGAATTTTCGTAATTGAATTCTTTAATTTGGGTGTATATGAAAACACAAATTACGAAAAATCATCATCACTGGTTTTCATCCTTTACAAAGAGTTATCATTATTGAGAATAATTTAAAGATGGGTTCTATATGAAATATGTAAATTAACAAGATTTTCTCTAGAAGATTTGTATTTCAAATTTGTTAGAATTATAATCAATTTGCTACCAAACAGGGAAGTTGGGAAAAAAAAAATCCTACACCGGAATCCCTTCTAATGAGATTTGGTTTCTAAACCCGCATTACATCGGAATCCTTCCTTCTTTAGTTGGATGCTGGTGGAGATTTGTTGGTGAGGTGAATTTGGACTACTGGAGCAAATAAATGGTGAAGAACGGGTGGTGGGAGAAAACGGTGACGATGATAGTTGGGTTGGCTTCGCCGTTGGCAACCACGGCGTCCCCAGTGGCTTGGCTGATTTCATCACTGATGCAGCTCAGTCGTTATCACTCCAGTCAAGATAAATTTATAATACATCTACTCTTTACTAGGTTCCGCTAGTGGCAAGCACAGGGTCGATCTCACGAAAAGTTGGTGAAGTTCTCTTTTATCACAATTTGGATTTGAATTTGGGTCTTGCCTTCTTGGACAAGAGGTCGTATCCAAGCAGAAAGTAATTACTGAAATATAAAATAACTGAAAACGAAACAACAAAGATAGTTAATAAAGAAAACAACTTGACTTGGGTTAAATTCGTTGAGTCTTGACCTATGTCTTGATCATTGGTACAAAAAATTTGTCGTATTCACATGTCATTGGTTAAGGAAGAGCGTAAGATTGAGATTTTACTCCAACCAACCAAACACATCACACGTAGTCACCCAAGCCTCGCCCAACACACCTTTTCAGCCCAAAAATTAAGGGTTACTCATCATCTTATCCCAATTGCTCAAGCTTGCGCTCAAGCTAAACTTACTTCAGTGTACCCAAATAAGCGTTAGCGGAGCAGCAACCACACACACTCCACGTTTTTCAGGTGCCTGGTCCATGGCGTCTCCACCTACATTACTATGATTATACGTTTTTCCAGTGCTTTAGGAACATGCAAATACGATTATATGTACATTTAGACCTCTCAAGACGTTATAAGTTATAACTCAACTCATCCTTCTCAAGCCAAGTATTTAAACCTAGCTATTGATATGGAAAATAATTAAAACAAAGGAAATAAACAAAAGCATACTAATATTGAAATACGTAAATGTAGTGTTACCAAAATAAGCTTTTGGCATGACCAACCCTGACCAATGCCATAAATATGAATGCAGAAAATTAAAGGTGTCCGTTTGACTTTCTTTTCTCCTACGAATCACTTTTCTCCTACGAATCACTCATGAAATTTAAAATATGGCACTACAAGAAATTAATAAATAGATAACACTATATAGACAACGGTATTTTTAATATACCGTTATGTATATGCGTCTTTTGCAAATAGATAACAATTGGTGTTATCTATATTAGTGTAACTTAAATTAATGATAACGGTTTTTAATAAATTGTAATCTATATATATGGTTATAGTTAACATATTTGCAACAAATTTTATCTATATCAAGTGTTATATAGAGGTTATATAACGGTTAATAAATACTGTTAATAAATAATCGTTATTTATATGCATTTTTTCTTTTGTAGACAAAATAGAATTTATAAAAAAAATTAATGTTGTTATGAGGATTGAACCTTGGTCTATTAAAAGAATAAAATCATCCAACCATCTAAGCTACTACATTAAATTGTAATAAATGTAACATTGTACATAATAAATGTCAGATTTCAAAATTTTCTCTAGACTTAATTACAATAGGTGGGTTTTTTCCCTCCCCATCCTTATTTTCTCTCCCAAAACCCTATTCATCCTCCAAAATACACATTGCATCTCTACTCACTTCTCTTACACCCTCTCTGTTCTAATCGACGCTTGGCCTTGCTTTCCCGGTGAACTCACCGGTCTCCTCTCTCTTCCCCTTCACTTCCTCTCGTCACGCTTCTCTCGTTTTTATCTGGCCTGCAACTCTCCCTCGGTATCTCCCTCCTCTGCTCGAGTCCTCCTCGCTCGATTTCTCTTTCGGTGGCTTCACTCCTTTCTCACGGACTTTCTGCTTGTCACCACCCAAGGTAAGTTTCTATCTCTTCCTTATCTCTATCTCTTTGATCTATCTCTCTCGCATTACTCCGACTCTCATCTTCTTCTTTTTTTCCAGATTCTTTCTCTCCCTCCCACACTCTCGGCGGACAGAAAGGAAGCAGCAGATGATTCCTCCCATCATCGCCTTCCCTAGGTAATTTCTACAATATGAATATTGTTCGAGTCTTTATTCCAATGTTATATTGTTTTGTAGCCTTTTCTCTTAAGTGATTGTGTTCCAAGTGTTGATATATGATACATCATTGGTGCTTTAGTTAGATTCTATTATGTTAATGGGTACTGCATTTATTTGTCTTTATCGATTTATTAATCTTCTAGATTATTTGTTAAGGAGAAATTAATAGCTCACAAGTGTTATTCTTAACGTTGACTATTTATTATATCATTTATAACTTTATAAATATAAGGTTTTTGAGGAGATGATGTTATCTTTGTGGTGCAGTTGAACTACAATTTTGCATAACTAAATGGGGCAGTGTAAAAACATAGGGATAGCTATTAATCTGGTTGACATTGCCCAATTTATTGTTGGGACTAATAAATTTGACGATGCTATAGATGGATTGGTAAAAATATTAAGTTTTGCACTTTTACAGTATGTATTGTTATTTTAGAGTATTTGATAATGCTTTAGTGTTATGAAATATAGAGAAAATGACTAGAGACTTTTCACTATATATTTATTGTTCTTTCAATGATATCAAATATACTTGTATAGCATCAACCAGAGTTCCTCCATGTGGAATTTTCACTTGTACATATTAGCTTGAGAGCTCATTACATAATATGTATGTACTACAAGGTTTAATTGTTTTTTTAGTGTATCTCACTTTTAGGAACAATTCTTATTCTTGAGACCGAAACATTCCATTTAGAACAACTATTCCTTCCTACTCTTGTCACTCAAGCTACTCAATAATATATAAACTGAGAATCTTTTTTGGCCACAAGTTTAATTGGATTTTTTTTTTTTGCATAATATCCATAGAAATTCCCAATAATCATGGTCTTATTGTGATTTAAAAACTTTTAAAGAAACAAGATTACTAAAACAAGGTTTTATGACAAAAAAATTTCAAATTAAATGCATAAAATCTTCTAATACAATATAAAAGTACAATATAAACTTCTAATACATACCTATTGGTTAGGTACATGATTGACTAACTACTTTAGTGTTAAAATGGAGAAAATATGGATGTCAATGAATAGATTATCGCAAGAGTATGAGGATGGAGTTGAAGTTTTTTTGAGATTCGCTGTAACAAATGGGTGTGACGAAAATTTATCGTCTTGTCCATGTGCAAAGTGTTCCAAAACTATTAAGAGAAAAGCTAGTGTGGTAAGGGCACATCTAATATGCAGTGGTATGGGCTTGACATACAAGAAGTGGATATGGCACGGTGAGGGAATGAGCTCTTCACAATCAACACATGATAGTACTTGGATTAACAAAACTAAGACGTTTAGCACAGACAATCCAATAGATATGATTCATGATGCATATGATGCATATCAAGATAATCCAAGTCATTTTAAGATGTTGATTGAAGATGCTCAGAAATCTCTATATCTTGGTTGTACTCAATTTACAAAATTTTCTGCTACGGTTAAATTTTACAACTTGAAAGCAAAATATAGCGTGAGTTATAATTGTTTTAATGATATGATATGTCTGATGAAAGAGATGCTTCCACAAAGCAACGAATTGCCACCTTCTTTATATGAAGTGACGAAAACTTTAAGCACATTAGGGTTAGAATATGAAAAGATTCATGCTTGCCCTAATTATTGCATTCTATATCGGAAGGAATATAAGAATTCAAATGATTGTCCAACTTGTGGAGTGTTGAGATGGAAAGTAGATAAAAATAGCAAGTCTTTGTTTGGAGTGCCATCTAAGGTGTTGTGGTACTTTCCACCAATTCCAAGATTTTGAAGAATGTTCTGAACTAAGGAGATATCGAAGGAACTTAATTGGCACGCCGATAATAGAAATCGTGATGGTTTTCTTCGTCATCCAGCTGATGCACCAGCATGGAAATTAGTAGATAACAAATGGCCTGATTTTGGAAAAGAACCAAGAAATCTTAGATTAGCTTTATCAGCTGACGGTATTAATCCTCATAATCTGATGAATTATAATTATAGTTGTTGGCCAGTTGTACTCATCACGTACAACCTACCTCCTTGGTTATGCATGAAGACAAAATGTATGATGTTAACTTTGTTCATATCCGGTCTCAAACAACCCGGAAATGATATTGATGTCTACTTGGCACCTCTAATAGAAGACTTGAAAGAATTATGGGAGAGAGGCATCCAAGTATATGACGGATATCGTGATCAAAGTTTCATGTTTAAATCTGTTCTTTTGTGGACAATAAAAGATTTTCCAGCCTACGGAAACTTGTCTGGGTATAAAGTAAAAGGATATAAAGAATGTCCCGTTTGTGCGGATAACACTTGCTCTAAATGGTTACCGCATAGTCGGAAAATGTCATACACTGGACACAGATGGTTTTTACCCGCATCACATCCTTACCGAAGACAAAAAAAAAAGCTTTTGATGGCTTTCAGGAGTTGCAGTCTGCCCCAAAGCCATTGAATGGCCAAGAGGTATTATTGAAAATGCACAAGTGCAGTTGCGTCTTTGGAAAAATGAAAGTGAAAAAACAAGATAGTGAAAGTTCGAAGAAGAGAAAGAAGAAAATGATAGAGAAAGAGTCGACCATTCCTCAAATGGAGAACTCTTGTTTTAAAAAGAGGTCGATATTCTTTGACCTTCCCTATTGGGAGCATTTATATGTTCGTCACGTACTTGATGTGATGCACATTGAGAAAAATGTATTTGAAAGTCTTATTGGTACTTTATTGGGCATCACCGGGAAAACAAAGGATGAATTTAATGCTAGGATGGACTTGGTTGATATGGGTATGCGGAATGAGTTAGCACCAAATTTAGACGGTAAAAGAATATTTTTGCCACCTGCATGTTTTACATTAAGCAAGGCGAAAAAGATAAAACTTTGTACTTCACTTATTGGGATGAAAGTACCAGAAAGATATTCTTCAAATATTAGTAGTCTCGTATCGATGAAGGATTTTAAAATTACTGGACTCAAATCACACGATTTCCATGTATTGATGCAACAACTGCTTCCGATAGCTATTCGTGGTGTTTTGCCAAAGCATGTGACGATTGTCATCACAAGATTGTGTCTATTTTTCAATTCGATTTGTAGCAAGCAGATTGATGTGCCAAGATTAGAAGAGCTTCAAAAAGAAATTGTGACGACTTTGTGCTTGCTAGAAAAATATTTTCCCCTTCTTTTTTTGATATAATGATGCATTTAATAGTGCATCTTGTAAGGGAAGTCAAGTTATGTGGTCCAATATGGTATAGATGGATGTACCCCTTTGAAAGATTAATGAAAATATTGAAGGGATATGTGCGAAATCGTCACCAACCTGAAGGTTGCATTGCCGAATGTTATGTTGCAGAAGAAGCTGTCGAATATTGCTCAAGAGTATTTTTCAAACACACATACCATAGACCTACCTTCAACTAATCTTCATGTCAACCAAACAAGGCCACTTACAGAAGCAACTGTAAGCGAAATTAATGATGAAGAGTGGGAACATGCCCATCTATAAGTTTTGAGAAACGATGCAGATTATGTGAGTGTGGAGTTGCTTCAATACTTACTGCTCCTGCTTGCATTAAATAGGATTTGTATGAATTGGTGATTATGTGAGTGTGGTACATTGTCTTGAGTTTCAGCCTGCCCAAAGTAGTTTGCATCCAGTCTTGCCTCTTCCACAATATGATCCTCAACCTTGACATGCATCTTGCCACCCAACTTTGTGTCCTCCCAGACACAATACGACACAAAACAAGAAAAAAAATAAGACCCTATCCATACCAAAAAACAAGACAAAAAGAGCACGAAAAACAAGCTCGTCAATCACATATACATTATTTTATCACATACACAGTATTTTGAATAGAGAGATAAAACAAGAGTATATTTGGAATTTCATCACATATACAATATTTTAAAACGCCCGGTTACAAATTAACACACCCACACTCTGGGTTACACTAAGAAGTAGTAACAGTAGTATAAAGATGTGCTGACTTTTATAGCAGGCTAGCCAGTTTTATAAATTTCCTACCAAACACAAGGTAAACACTAGTTATTGTTTATACTCTTTTTGGTCGTCAAAACTCGTATTTTTCCTATCCTTATTCGTGTTGTTTTCCCACTTTGCATGATATTTTGGCTCAATTTACGTTTCATTTTATATTTCAGGATCACAAGCCTAAACGAGTGTTGAAGTTGGAAAAGGGGCGAGAAGAGATCGAGAAATCACGAAAGAACGAGATGAAGACCGAGAGCATAAATCAGCGACCGCGTAGCATTAAGCGGCCACTTACTAGGCGGAGATGCACCAGAGCCAGGCGCCTGGGCCAGCGACCGCTAAGCCCTCAGAAGCCGCTGACCCCGCGGCTGACTCGGTCAGTGCACAACGGCCACTCCCACGAGTCGCGGAACTAATCCACTCAGAGGCCGCTAACCTTGAGCAGCCGCTGACCTCTCATCTCGCCTATAAATATCTGATGAGTTTCTCATTCGATAGACACCTTTTTTGAGACACCGTTATCCAGACCTTCTTCGGGTCCTTTTTCCAGACGTTTTGCACTTATATTTTG
>JAPKLX010000081.1:1122059-1174196 GCA_026898415.1 Leonotis leonurus
GTCTAGTTTTAAAGTCTTCAAACATCCATTTACTTGCTTTCGTTTTTGAACAAAGAATTAAATTGTCTTGCTAAGTCTTCCTTGAGAATACGACTTGGGTTGGCTTATCATTGCTAGACGACCTCGTTAAGATTGCAAGCGACTTGAAACAATTTTAGTCGAACAGTTACCTTTTTCAACTTGGCTTTTCAGGTCTACCAAATGTGGCCTGAAAATATTATACTATATTCGTCCCACTTTAATTGCCACATTTTATTTTTAATAGTTAAAAATAAAATGTGGCAATTAAAGTTAGACAAATGGAATAGTAAAATAGTAGTCATCTTTTTATTTATATTTTTTTAATACTTTTTATTAAATAATTTAAATTTACATGATTGATTGTTATAAATTGAAGATATGATAGAAATATTAGTTACTTATTTTAATATGATTATTAATTTTGTTTAGTATAATAAAATGATTGTTATAGAAGTTAAGCGTGGAATATATGTGTTAGTACATTCGAAATAGTTAATTTAGTTGTTCACCATAGATAAAAAAATAAAGGGCCGTTTAGTTTTCTTAATTAAATGAATTAAATTAATAAGATTATCCCTCTTTATCTCTTTTCACTTTCATACAAAATTCCTCATTTTTAATTCCTCCTTAAACATTTCACAATTTTATATACTCTCGTTTTTATTATTTATCACACATTTAAATAAAAATAAAGATTTAAATTTAAAAAATAATAATCATATTAATGTAATTTATTTAATCAAACAAAGCAAACCACCGCGGAGACTACGTCTTTTTGTGCGATGATCGAAAACTAGTTTATTTTAGTTAAATAACAAAATTGCATCCAGAATCACCCGAGTTCCGTGTTTATCACTATCCGTACGTTGTGGCAACTGCCAACAACGTTTATGCAATTTCTTTATATAAAAAATGGCCATTTCTTTCTTCCACGGCAATTTTATGGAATTTTACTCAAGATTCGTGTTGAAAAGTGTGCGACAGTACCAGCCATAGCACACTAAGAATATAACTACTTTATACACCTACCATATGGAAGAATATAAGAAAAAAGAAACCAGAAAGAATAAGGAACTGAATTGACGATCGATTATCACAACTCAATTGCAGTGCGTGCATCATATCCTTTAAGGATCAACGTGGTGGCGGTGGTACCGCCATAAGGCGCTCCTGATCGGTGAGAGAGTGGCGGAAGTGGCAGCGGTGGCCGTAGGGGCAGACTTCTCCGGCCAGCACCATGCGGCATACTTCAGTCTTGTAGCGTGGGTGTCTTATCACCGGCCGCATTTCATTTATTCCATGCGCGAATTGGCAGTTCTCTCCGTATGGGCAAGCGCCCGTTTCCTGCCACTTGTTGCAAAGCTCCGTCTTCGACATTCCTTGGTTGTACACATCCAGCTCCTCTGCATTTTCCTTTTTCGGCCCACCTACATACACTCTTTGCTGCTCCACATCAAACACAATGGTGAAGTTAGTTTCCTTCCGTTATTTCTATGTTTATTTCATGCATCTACCACCATACATAACTTGCATCCTTCATACACGTGATCAAATGCATTACTAAAACTGAAACAGTAAACGACTTAAATACCATACGAAGTTGATTTATCCCCATCGGTATACAATCTTTTCAGTTTTCACGAAACAATAAGCATCACAATAGGTTAAATGATCGATCGGACCGCGTATGTGCGAAGAAACTAAATATACTTTCTAAAACATTGAAACGATATGCTACGTATTATAGTATTATTTCACTTTCAATCTATGTTTATAGATACTTTTTTTCTTTCAAAAACATCTAATATACAGAAACTATATTATGTAGGTTGCGAAATTGTTTATTAGAGGAATACACGTAACATGCGAGCAAGGTTTACGATACTTCAAATTAAGTACCGAAACTTCGGTTTTATACTACATGTTATTCATAAAGTATCTTGTGTTCCGATAAATAACAACAAGAATTTAATATGAATGATCGATCAGTTTCGACTCACCGATGCAGCAGTGGATTGACTCACTGCCTTGTCGCCAGCTGTATCTCGACCCGGGCGAGTCATTTTCAGATAACCACTAGTTCGCACAGAAATGCTCTTTGGTAGCGTGACTCTTTCGGTACTTCTTCGCTCGACGCGATTGTGTTCAGCAAGAGGTTGAATTGCGGTAAGACGAGCGGCGAGCGGCACGGTGGCTGATGGAGGAGAAACGCTCAGGTGGTTGAAATTTGACAAGAGGCGATCTCGAGAGAATAGCAAGCCAATGCGGTGGGATAGATCAGCATTAGAGAGGCGGAGGGATTCGTTTTCGCGGCGTAGAGAGTCCGCCTCATCGATCGAATCATGGAGCTGAGCGAGACAGAGTGTGTATCGGTTGTAGAGTTGCTGATACTCGATTATGTTGCTCGCGTCGTGGAGGCGGCGATCGGTGTCCCCTCCGTCGAAGGAGGCGGTATCGGAGGTAGAGTTTGATGAGTAGTTCTGGAAGAGTGAGGAATAGAAGGAGGCATCCGAGTGGACGTAGGTCGGAGAAGTTGGAGAATGGAACGGATTGCTGGAAGCGAAGAGCAGCGGTGCCGCAGCGGAGGCGGCGGGTTTTTCGCTAGCGGAAGTGGTGATAAAGGAATCGTATGAAATATCCTCTCTCTGCATTTCTGAGAAACAATGCGAGTAAATGGAGAGGGAGAAGAAAATGATTACAACTGTAGGAACAGAAGGCAGGTCGCTGACATATAAAGCAGGAGGGGAAAATATTGTGTGGGAGCGGGTGCACGGTGCGATAATAAGATGAGGGGAGTAGCAGCCGTTGATGAAGGAAGGGCCAGGGGGTTGTGTTGCGTGGAGTTGAATTTTTGGCGGGGAAAACTTGCTGTTAGCGAGGGACAGAACCGTTGGGGGAAAAACGTAACGGAAAGGGAAGGTGGGACAATGACCTTACTGTCCCTACACTGCCAAACTTTGCACTTAGTCAACTTTTTTAGCCTACATGTATTGTGTTGTCATCAGTTTTAGAACCAAAATTGTGTGACCAAATATTAACATATGTAAGTTCACGCTTTCAGTCTGTATATATATGTATTTGGCGACCAAATGTTAATATGATAAGAGTATTATTGATCTGTTATATTTTAAAATATGCTTTAGAGTTCACATATCTACAGGAGCTTAGATAATTTAAAATACATGGAAATCATGCCTGAACATACTATTAAACCGATTGAAATTGATATATTACTTCATGTGCAGGATACCTAGTATTATCACTAAGAATAATATACTTGTCAAAGCATAGAATATAAGTAATTTTAATTCATCCTCTGATTATTACATTTTTATAATTTCAACTAAATCTCCAATAGCATATCGTAAATTTGTACTGCAAAAAAAGTCTTCAGTTGGATAACTATTAAACATATGAGTATTGGCCCAACTAATTTGTATTAGTATATATTAATGTTGAAATAAATATTTCTATCCAAAAACAAAAAAGATGAGTTATTTTGTTAGTCTTTTTGTAAAAGTCTCATACTCTTTTAGACTATGACCCAATTTCCATAGTCGTAAGTACTTATTAACGTTACCAGATATAGAGGATGTTTTAACAATTAATAAGTATAATTGATAGCAAGAAGTAAGTAGTTAATTAGGAAGGGAAAGTAACGTGGCATTGAAGACTAGTAAGGTGAAGAAGCTGCTTTCCGACACTATAATCTTTCTTATATTGACGATAGTTATGATTAGGAATAAGCGGTGGACAATAAAATGTGATTTCATTCATTAATTTTCAAGCAAACGCCTTTCGTTTACCATCAAAGGTTCCAATATTATTCACCTATATCTTTTACTCCTTTTGGTTTTGCTAGGTATAACATGTTTCTAATGTTGTGATATATATAAAGAAAAACAAGCCAACAATAGACAAAAGACAAAATTCATTTAAGAGATGTATACTTATATTTAAGAGATGTTGGTATAGCTATAACTCATCTATTTACAATTTTTTGTAAAATCATATTGCAAATTATCTTTTATTATTATATGCTTTTCATAATATCAACAATGAACTCTTTTTATTGAAAATTTAAAATTGACAATTATCATCGTATTTTTCGTTTAGCATATTGGTATAAGGAACGCCTAATTCGGTAAAGAAAATTGTGATCTATTTAATTTGATGTATTTTTTCATTATTTATATTATTCTTCAATATTATATCTACAATATAATATTGTTATCAATTGTAAAATTTTTATCGTTGATAATTAAAGCATATTTCACCCGAGTAGTGTGGGTGTGCAAAGAGTTCTTTCTACGTACATACAAGTTTGCTTCTAAATATAGGTAACCCTAAAGCGCTTTTTCCCTTTTTCACAAAAATAAATTATTCCCTTAGTTCCATTTATTTATTTAGATATATTTTAATTGAGTTATTTCCATTATTCAGACATATTTTTCTTGTTTGATAAATTGTAAGACAATCATTTCTTTTCAAAGTCGTAATAACTTAATATTAATTTACATGCTAAAAATAAATACAGACTAAATGGAATTTTTAGAGTACATAATTCTTATTAATATACTTCACTCATTAAGTTAATTCGGATAGCCATATTACCTAACTTTGTCAAATTACGAGAAGTTTAAAATGAACTAGCTTAATTACTTGTAAGTAGAGATGGAATATTACTGTTCCACCGTCCACAGTGGTTAACGTGTCCATAGATGATGTATCAATATCACGTAATGTCACGTTAATATATACAAATCATCATAATATTTACTTTTTATTATTTTATTATTTTATATTTAATAATATTAAAATATGTTGTAATCAATAAGCATCACTGATGCGAAAGTGAGAATTTATAAAAAATTTATTAAAAATTTAATATTTATCTACAGTAATATCGTTTGCAAACATATTAATTCTTCTCCGTCGTGGGCAGTAATAATTTTGAGAGTGGGAAATAATTAAAGTGAAAAAGTCATCTTATGCATTAAAAGTTTTTAGAAAAGGTAATTATATATTGGTCCGAAAGGCTATATTAAGTGATATTAACATATATTATGAACAAAAAAAAAAAATCAATTGCATAGAGAGGTAGAGAGATGATATATAGTTGCTTCTTTGATACTACTCTAACTAATTCAAAAAATGACATGCATCCATCCATCCCTCTCCATATATATATTTACTTATGCAACGTAGTATGAAATTGTGGAAATGTAATTTTCCATTTGGGTTTTGTCATGTTTGTTTGTAAGACCTAAAAGTTAAATCCACCAAATTTTAGTTTGTTAAGAAGTGAATGAGAGAGGACCCACTTTCACTTTCACCACCATTTCCCAACTTCCAACTCCAAACCCCAACTAACTACTCGCTCCAACTAATTAGTTACGTTACTTCTTAAATGGCAAGTAAAATTCAATAAATGTTGCTATAGAAGATTATATTAAAATTATTCTCTCAAGAATAGGAATAGATCAAATAAGAACTAATCTTTATATAAGAATTAGAAACTAATCTGATTTATTAATTTTAATATAGAAACTAGAAACTAATTTGAACAATTAATCTTTATATAATTTATGGTTCAAATTAATTGTGCATCATATTTATGCATATAATACATTAAAATTTTGATGCATTAGTTAATAAATAAAAATGCATTATCATGTTATACATTAAAATATTACGTGTAATGCATCAACATAATAGGTAACATGGACTTGGTTCTCACCGGATTCTAGTCATATATATATATATATATATATAGTTATAGATAATGTGAGTTATTCTTTCAGTTACATACTTTAGATATTATTGGAGATTTTATATTAATTTCATATTATGTAGCCAGCCTGCATAATCATGGACAAAATACATTTTATAATTGTAAATTAATAAGTACAGTAGAAGTCGCTTTATTCTCTCTCTCTCTCTTTTTGGTATTGTAATTAATTTTTTTTTTTTTTGGTATTGTAATTAATTTTGTACGTTTCTACGATTCAAATAATTGTTATGTTTAGAGCTTTTTATGCAATGTCGTAACAAATATGATCGTTACCCATGTGCCGTGACATTAATAGGTTTGCAAATAATGTAACGTGATTTTATGTAATTAAATAATAATTTTTTGATAAAAATATTAAAAAAATTTAATAAAAAATTATGCATGTGTACTAACAAATACCTGAAGCGAAACTAAATGTCTTAAATCACAAACAACTTTGGGTCTTCAATTGCATTATAAATTTAGGTTAATTTGAATTACATCTTGCCCAACCCATTAGACCAATATGGTTGGGTCAGTGTGGAAGACATGAAAAGGGAATATATATAATAGTAGGATTATAGGAGAATTCACGTAATTTATGCATTTATTTTTATGTTGCAAAAAATTAATTAAAATAAATATAAATAAGAAAAAGTGAAGGAATAGAGAGAGAAAAAAATAGAGATAATGAAAATTAAAAATTAAAAGTTAAATTTATTAATGAATAAATCTGTCAAATTAATAATTAATATGTATATATATAAATATAATATTGTCAGAATAATAAAAATATGAGAGGTAGAAATGACTAATATCATAAGTTAGGAGATGAATGATCATTCATTTATGGAGTTGAATGGTGATTCCAAATGAAATGGTAATTTTTAATTATATATTTAAATAAGCATATGAATAAAATGAAGGTAAAAATCACTATTCCATTTCATCCTCCATTCTCGATAGTTTGGATAGGTAATGTATTATCAATCATTAATCCATTACATTAAGCAAGGTGGATAATAGTTGATGAGTTTAGTAACTTTTAAATTAAATTCATGAGAACAGTTTCTATAACCACTCATTATATTACATGTCATGTTTGAATATTGGATCCTAAAGTAAAAGACAGCCATAATTAAAAGCAGATTATATATGGATAAATTCTCACCTTATAATGTACGAAGTCAACTTCATTTCCACATGTCATTATAGGTGTAGGTAATGTAGTGCCAACACAATAAATGAGGCCTTAATATATTCCGGACTACTTAATTTAACATAATGAACTTATCCAATTATAGTCCATCGATCTATCTAAATTTGTTGTAAATATAAGTTTTAAACAATTAAAATGCTGCCTGATACACAAATTCAAAAAAATGCGAAATACATTATAAATGTGTACACCTGCATACATTATTATTTAGGTTGTTGCAAGAAACAGTTCAGGACCTCAGGTTAAAGAAGCTCTTAATTAATGCTACAACTGTACATCCAAAATATGTTAGCTACTAGTCTCAGTCCAAAATACAGACGTCCAAACAATTACTCGAAATATATCCCAATGAAAGAAGAAAAGCAGAAGAAAGTCACTGGTAATTAATTAAGAGAACAGAAAGTAGACATGCGTCATGAATTTGGGATATATTTAACATGATGTGAACACGTTTAGTAATAAACTCGACGATACAAGCATATCATCTTAACATTTAACTTAAAACACATCTTAATTAGAAGATTGGAAATGAAAGTAAACAATTAAGTTAAGGAAATGAAAAGAAAAGAAAGGGGTGATTAAGAAAGCTATTTGTTATAGCTATAGCCGAGCTCAAGAGAAGCGATCATGGACTTATAAATCTCGAGAACGAGGCGGTTTTCGAATTCGGTTCTGGAATAAGGCATGGGAGGTTTTCGAGCTTTGGGGACTCTCTTGGAACCGAAGACAGCGGCGGCGGCGTGGGAGGTGCCGGTGATGTTAGCAAACTTGAACATCATCTTCATGTAGGCGTTCTTGAATCGGCACCAAAGTTTCACCGGCGACGGCAGCCGCAGCTTCGGGGCCAGTCTAAGCCTCCATGAACTCTTGCTCAACCAACTGTTGAGCCGCACTACTCTGAGGCTTCTTCTGCGGTTTGTGGTGGGCGAGAGTTTGTAGTAGCCTCTCCTCCTCCACCTCCTATTCGCGGCGTTTCCGTTCAATGGAATCATTTCCATGTCTGTAGACAGAAATATGGAGGAGGAAGATGATGGTGATGATGATGAAGATGGAAGTATGAGGAGAAGTTTTCCAAGATTTATATGTGAAGAAAGAGATAATGTTGTGGAGGGGGCCCAGCCGCCCAAGCCTAAGGTAAAAAGTCAATGAAACTGGTTTGAATTATGGTTCAATTATTACTTTTAGAGTTACTTTTAGAGCCAGCGTGGTGCTACCCATAATTGTCTCAAATTTGATACGCATCATCAACTTTTTTAACTATATGAATTTTTTAAATATATGAATTTTTTTTCACTATACTGCTATTTTAAATTTAATTATTTGATAACCTCATAATCATAATACAATTGAAAATAAAAAGAAAAAAATACAAAAATTTAGCACTAATTTAGTAAATAAAGTTGGTGGGATCCAAATTTATTCTACTATTTAGGTAGCATTTTTACTACCCTTTCACTTTTGTGCTACGTCAAAACATTACTACATTATGATACTACATCTTCCAAGTCATCAACTTCCCCAAAAGACACACTCATACCGTATGCTCTTAGTTTGAAAGTGTCAATGTTGCCTATAGTCTTGCGGTTAATTAAATAGACGTTGGCAAAATAAATTATTATTTTATATTATTTTTATAATTTTAACATGATTTTTAATTTTTTATGAATTAAGTTACGAAAGAATTTTGTTTTTTTCTCAAATTAAAATTTTACAGCTCAAATTTCAGGTTTTCTTTTAGATTATATATATATATACATAGAAATTATATAAAAAGCAGTTTTTTAATAAGAAATAGAAATTGATTTCAGTCATTAATAATTGAGATTGTGTGGTTCAGATTCAACCGAATATTTAGTATTTTAAATTATTAAAATATTCTATAAATATGCATTTAAGGTTCTGGATGTTGTCGTCTTCAACATATTTTATGTATTATTATTGTCAACAAAATTATATAATTTCAATCTGTAATATTCGTAAGTAGAATGATGCAATAAACATTACACGAAATTTAAAAATAATCAACCATCGTATCACAAATAACTTTCATTGCATCGAAAAATTCATGTTGTTTGCTAAATTAAAAAAGCCCCAATTTTTGTGGTGGAATCAATTTCAAAATGTATTGAAACCCATTTAGATTCATGCGATTTAAGATAAATGCAATAATATACTAACCTTCTTGGTTTTTAATTAGTCTTCTTCAGGTAGTTGCACTGGATTTACGGCAAGATTGCACCGCTGATTCATCGGATTTGTATGAGATTTGGAAGTCGTAGTCATCGTCTCTGGCAGCCTTACGTCGCCCCGATCTTCGCACAGGGATGAGATGCATCTTAATAATCTTGAAGCGTGCAGCGCTACAAGTGTTTTTTGAAGAATGAAATTGAATATGACAGTTGACTTTGACTTGAGAAGTTATTTTAGTTAGTTGCTAGATTTTATGGATATGAAATCAATTTCAAATCTTTCTGTAAACCGCCAAACATTAAGTGAACAGATTTACTCTTAATGCATTGTTATTCAACAATGCAACACGCCAACTAGCACCAAATTCAAAATTTAAGGAAACAATATCATCTGTTGGATCAATTAAAAGGAGTGGATAAGATCACTTCTTATTTTCTACTCTCTGCGTCCCACTAAGCTTACCACCTTTTTTTACGGTACGGTTATTAAGGAGATTGTATAAAGTAGTGTAAAAGTTATAAAAGTAATAGGGTCTACACCTTTTTGAAAAGATAACTTTTGCTATTTTTGGGGCGTGTCAAGTTAGTGGGATGTCCCAAAAAGGAAAACGTGTCAAGCTTAGTAGAACGGATGGAGTACTATTTTACCCTCTTTTTACCTGAAACCAACCATGCATATATATATATATATATATATATATATATATAATGTTGATAATATCGATGATGAATTGAATTTAAATAAAGAAATTGACTAATAACAAAATTAGAAGTCCAAAAAACCAAATGTCGGTGAAGTACGAAACATTTCACCCAAATAATAATGATGTGATAAATAATAATTAAGTGTTGTGGTTGAACAGTTACTGCTGAGGGAATAAATATAAATATGATGTCATAAATAATAATTAAATATTGTGGTTGAGCAATTGGTTGCCAGGGAATTAATTTAAAAATGATGTCATAAATAATAATTAAGTGTTGTGGCTGAATAGTTGCTGCTGGGCTAATTAATTTGTTCATGGTGTTTGATTTTGATACGAGTGGAGTAAAATAAAGCACTAATCAAACATATAGAAACGAATCCTAAGAAGAACATAAAAGTTCAATACAACGGCGATGAAATGGGTCGCAATCACAAAGTGAAGTAGGACTTGGGATTTTTTCGGTTTCAACTCGAGTCCTGACGGGATTCAAGACTTCGAGTTTTGAATTTTTCGAGATTGAAAGCGGGATCGGGATTGAAAATTTTAAAAAAATTTAGGATATTATTTTTCGCAATGGAATCGGGACTTAAAATTTTCTAATTTCGAAATCCAAAAATCCAAAACTATAGTCAACTTGTGTTGGTCAGACACAAACTCCTTATTGTTTTTCTCAAAATTCTTTTACTTCTTCAGTTTAATAATTTATTGTACAATTTTATTCCACATCGTTTACAAAAATAATTTACGCATATTATATATTGAGTAGAATTTAAATTTTATTAAATTAATTGTATATAATTAAATTGTGTGTATAAAATGAATAAGTTCGAGTTCGAATATTATTTTCAATTTGTTTTTATTGTATTAATGATCGATGTCATGAAGACAAAGACAACAAAGCTAGTCTGAAATATTTTACAATATTTGTCTACATCTTTAGTAAATACTAGTTGGATTAGATAATTAAATCTTCACAAAAAAAAAAGCAACAGAGTTTCAAGTAATTTTATAGAGACAAATTTTATATATCAATAAATCTATTTGGTCACATTTGTGGCTAATTATAAACGTCAAATGGAATTTTTATTATCGAAGAGTATAACATATTATATTGCATTAATTATTGACTTAGGATAAAAAAAATTATTTCTTTTTATACTTTAAATCTTCAACCTTAATAATGTTATGTGTTTTATTTTTATTAATACAATAAGAAATATTATAACGTTAGATAATAGACGATCTCATTCAAATATTTTGTTCTTCACTTACTCTGCCATATTAGCAAATCATGAGCAATAATATTGGGTAATATATAAAGTATATAGCAGTTGCACTCTACGGAATTATAATCTTATATAGGGTGGTAGTGGTAGTGTGGTGCCTCCATTGTAATTAATAAAATAAATGTTGTTACTCTGCAAGTCTTAACTGTTATTTCTGCAATTAGTAGCCGACCTATTAGAGGTCTTCCAATGCAAATAAATGTGAAAATATATTTTTATTTATGAACTGAAATAAGAAATACCAGTGCAATAGAATTGCTGTACTGATTGGTTTAAAAAGGAACAAAAATAAGTATTGCCATACTAATTGTTGTACTTATTGGTTTGGTGTAGGGGTGTCTATTCGGGTCGGGTCGGGTACCCGACCCCGAAATCATCAAAATATGACTACCCGTACTCGAACCCAAGATTTAATATCGGGTACCCGAACCCGAAATACCCGAAAAATTGAGGGACTTTTAAATTTTCAGGTATTTTCGGGTATTTTCGGGTGTTTTCGGGTTTTCAGGTTTTCGGGTATTTCGGGTATTTAGGGTATTTCGGGTATTTCGGGTGTATACATTTAATACCTTTATTAATTAATTTTATGAGAAATTTAATAATGTCCAAATTAAATTATTGTCTTTTCACTACTTGAATTAATTAATATTTTGCTACAACTTATTTAAACTTCGCTCATACAATACAAGTATAAACAAGTTTTCTAAATATATAAATATCATCTAAATTAAATATGGAGTAAGTTATTTAAATATTTAATTTTATGAGTTGGAATATTTTATATAATTCATATGTTTATATAATATATTCAATGATTCGTGTATAAACTACTTATATATAGTTCTAAGAGTACAAATGTTAGTTAAACATGAAATATTTCAAATGGTTCATATGATTGTATTTCAATAGTGTCTAAATTAAATTATTTTCATTTCAATACAAATGTTGGGAGAAATCCTAGCAGTCTCCTGCCTTTCAGCGAGTTGCGCTCAAGTCTGTCCGTTCGCTCGATTAAAGGCATAGTTGCGTGCCGCCTGTGTGCGCCTGCAGCTAGATATGAGTTAAGGGAAATAAAGTAGCATCTCACCACAAGTTCGGGCTTTTGGTCTAGTGGCAAGCGCTTGATCCTACAAATTTAATTAATATTTTCTACAACTTATTTAAAATTTGATAATACACGATACAACTATAAACGAGTTTTCTAAATATATAATATCATCCAAATAGAAGAGTTAGTTATTCAAATATTTAGAAAAGAAAATATTATAATTTTTATTTTTTTTTGAAAATAACTCCCCTATTTCTATGCATAATTAAACCTGTTTTTAACTTAATGAATCGAATAAAAAACACATAATTAATTAAAATAATAAATATCAAAGAAAAAGTCTTCAGTTTTGATAGTATCATTGTCCATAATAAACGCAGAGTACAATAGTTCAGAATCATAATCAAATAATCTTCACATCAAGCAATCTGAGTTTGTCCACTTTCACTATGAGTTGTATCAGTTGGTCTATTAGTTGCTCCACCATGTGCAAAAGATTTTAGCACTATAAAAATAAAGAAAATATAGTTAGTAAATAAAATAAAAAATAAACAAACAAAAAGTAAACTCAAATGATTAATAATACTCACCATACTCAAACTCATTTTCTAGTTGCTCTTCAGATACACCTTCATCATTTTTGTCACTTGTACTCGACTTCAACCAATCTTCAGCACAAATCAAAGCCTCAACCATCTTGGGAGTCAATGAGCTTCTATACGAGTCAACAACACGACCTCCCGTGCTAAAGGCAGACTCAGAAGCAACACTAGATATTGGAATAGCCAAAATATCTTTTGCCATCTCAGATAGAACTGGATAACGTGCGGCATTTTTGGACCACCAAAGTAAGATATCAAAGTCGTCATCATCATTCTCCAACTCTTCTGATAAGTATAATGTGAGTTCTGACTTTTCAGCTCCTCCAGATCGCTTACCCACATATTTGGATAGAGCTCCTTTACCGCGACGTGATGTGTTTGCAGTTGCTGACTTTTGTACCCGAGCATTAACAGTTGGCATTGTTTTAGTAAGATAAAGCTCATATAGCTCGTTAAATGAGTCTTTAACCTCTCTTAAAATATCACTCGCATGATCAGAGGAATACATCGAGCTTAAACATTTTTCCACAACCTCCATCTTTTGTCTTGGATCTAACACGGTTGCTAGGTAAAGAATCTTATTCATTTTCGGGTTCAACTCTATATCCTCCAACCAATACTTCCCGATCTTCATCCTCATCTTGGTTGCCATAGATCTTACCTCCACATCATCTGAAATCTCCAACTCAGCAATATGGTCAAAAAGATCGCACATTTCTACAAAAAATAAGTGTGATGTGGCATATGAGGTGCCAGAGACGAGAAGAGTCAAGTCGTAGAATTTTTTCAAATAATCACTCATCTTTCTCACTTTATCCCAATATTCATTTCTTGGAGGTCCCAAAGGTTCACCATTATGCTTCTTAAGCATCAAGTCTGCATCATAACCAGAAGTCGAGTACATGGTGCCGAACACCCTAAATGCATCCTCATATGGTAATGCTGACTCTAACATCATGTATGTCGAGTTCCATCTAGTCGGTACATCCAAACTCAAAGACTTTGTGCAATCAACATTCAACAGTTTAGCACAATCTCGGAATTGACTCAATCTCATAGGCGATGCCTTAATCCATTTGACAGCTTCTCTAACTCGTCTGACGGATAAGCCAATTTCCTCTAATCCATCAACCACCACCAAATTAATTATGTGTACTGCACAGCGCATGTGGATGTATTTTCCTCCAAGAATATTTTCACTTTTCGTCTCAAGATAAGACGATAAATGTTTAATTGCTCCATCATTTGCAGATGCATTATCCATGGTGCAGCAAAGTAAATTCTGCAATCCCCAATCCTTAAGAGAGCTCACAATTGATTCACCAATATCTATCCCCTTATGACTTATGATTTTGTTGAAACTGATGATCTTCTTGTGCAAGATCCAATCTTTACCAATGCAATGAGTAGTGACACAAATAAAGTTTGTGTTATTCACTGCGGTCCAACAATCAGTCGTGATCGATACTCTTCCCATGCCCAATCTTTTGAAAAAAACTTTCAAATTATCCTTGTGCTCTAAAAACAACTTCACACAATCTTCTTGGATGGTCTGTCTACTCGGAATCTGAAACTGTGGGCATACACGATCAATGAACCTCCTAAAGCCCTCTCTCTCAACAAATAAGAACGATAGCTCATCGAGTATAATCATCTCACACAAAGCAAGTCTGCACGCCTTTTGGTCAAATCTCCAACTCGTTAATGTTCCTGTCATTCCATCAGTATTTTGCGTGAAGTTGAGTTGTGTCTGACATGATTTTGATTCATGCTTTCTCTTGCACGATTTGTTATGGTTCCTCAAGCCATTGGTGCCGTGTGCAATAGAGTCAGCGGCTATTAGAACTCCACACCGATTGCATTTACCTTTCTTTACGTTCACTGGAGGATCCCCTTCTTCAACCCACACGGCTTTGAACCCATCTAGTGTATCATTCCACCATACCGACCTTTGTTTTTGCTCTTTCCTTTTCTTTTTAACAGGTTCTCCTTCAGTTTGTGTTTCTGTACCTGTTTGTGTTTGTCCTTCAATTTGTCTACATTCTTCTATCTCAATGTCTTCCAAATTCTCCATCTCTATGTCATGAGCTTCAATCTCTTCTAAAAGCCGATTACTAGCTTGTTGTGTGCTAGTATTAGTTGCTTCAAAGGATGTCATCTAAAAAAGAGTACAAAACACGTTAGACAGTTGCATCTTAGTTTATATTTTCATCTACTACTTGATATGCAAATGAATTAATAGTAAGTACCTTAATCCCTATATATCTCAACAATTTTCATACTGAAAATCAAGAAGGAGCATGGCATAAATTCTGCTTCAAAAAAACATGATACATCTTGGTTTGCTGCTAAGTTAAATGTAAAACATTTACATTATATGCAATCTGCAATTTAGAAAATATATGCAGGGAGGCTTAAATAGTTTTTAATCCACTGTAATAATAGTCTAGACTCCTATAATAGTAGGCTTTAAATACTACTATGGCAGGAGGTTTGTCTTAGACAGACAAAAGTCTAACTAGATGGGGAAAATATGTAAATAAAATGAGTTAAAAAATCAAGAAGACATGGACAGAATGAAAATGGAACATTGTAAACAAAAACAAAACACGACAAGAAGAATAAATGTTTCACAAGATAAGCAACCCCAACTTGAAGAACTACTATCTTATATGTTGTATGCTGTGAGCCAGGGTAGAAACCTATGACTTACATTAGATGGTGGGAGCATAAAGCCTAGCTTCTGAAAATCTATCTCATGCAGTCTTCTCAATAGAAACTCAAACAAACAGATTCACAAATGCAAACTAGCACCATATAAAAAGCCAACAGAGTTGATAATTTGGTTCAGTGATCCTTGGCAAGGGGATTTCAAAATTCAGAAACAATTAGTAACTTACCAACAGACAGGGATCTGCTGCAATGATTAGATTGATACACAACAATACAGAAAATGTCAAAAAGAATTTGTTAATAAGTTAGTAGTGATCACAAAATCATACTACAAAGCAATTTCAAAGATTTTATACTAAGATTTTATTAGTTACAGTACATCGAAAATTCTAAGAGAGTTCAATTTTGTAGTTGAACATTATCAAACTCAAGCTCAGCCCGTGTATTATTGAGTCGAGCTCCGAAACACATATTTCTGCTAAACAAGAACATATCTATGCATATCTATGCAAAACACAATTCAATCTACAGCCTTCAAACATAACATATCTATGCAAAACACATAAATTCACAAAATCAACAAAACACATATTTCTGCTAAACAAGAAACGAAACCAAAATAATCTAATTTGTTTCATACCTTTAACAATTTTCAAACTTGAGAAGATTACTTGATAAAAGAAAAAGCCTTTTGGAATGGAGAATTGCAGCAGGAGTTAGAAGTTAATCTGCAGAAAGAAGGCATGAAGAAACAATTATGTACCATTTAGAAACACTAAAAACTGCAATATTGAAACATATATAGTCAATATTAACAAGAAATTAGAGCCCAGAATATGAGAATCAAGAGAAGTTACGCATACGAACAAGGGAGGATTTTCGTGAGGAAGTTTGGGCGTCTGAGCCCTGGGGCGTCCTGCGTCTGCCTAGCCGCCTAGGGTCTGGTCGTTGCCGGAATGCCGCAGACGGAGGATGTGGTTAGGAGCAATGGCGGAGGCGTCGATGACTCGACGGAATAGAGAATGAATTCAGTCGTGTGGTGGTGTACTGGTGTGGCAGCTGTGGCCCGTGAGTGAGGAATACATTATACTGGAAATCTGGAATAGAATTGATTCAATTAAAAATTGGGTTTTTCGGGTATTACCCGAACCCGATCGGGTAATACCCGAACCTGAAGTTCAGATAATGTGAAATCCCGAACCCATCCCGAATACCCGAAACCCGATCGGGTTCGGGTAATACCCGAAAAACCCGATACCCAAGACCCGAATAGACACCCCTAGTTTGGTGACTCCAGTTATATCAATATTCCTTAAATTTGATAGTAATGTACAACTTTTATAAATTCTTTGTTCATTTATGTTTATTTTCCTTAAAAAAGGAGCTCAATTTTTTAGCACCCGGGGGGGGGGGCGGCGAGCCGTAGGGCAGGGTTGTATGCACAATCACTAAATCCATAAATATATGATTAATCATTCTTTCCACTATCCTTGTACTATTCTCAATTGTCATGAATGGAGTTTATTTTAATTTTTTTTTTAAATAATTGTTATTAACTTCTTTTTGGAAATTTCACGCGAGCTAGGTCGAGTCGGGCTGACTGGACCGATTTTTATCTATTGGGCCGAATGAAGAAAATCGATCAATATAATTTTTAAGTAGTTTTTTTTGCAAAACCAACAAATAATGATAGTATCAAAAATTAGTTTTCATGATTAATAATATTTGGTTCGAAAGGTTTGCAAATATGTTCGAATATAATTTTAATCTGCCGAGCTCCGAATAATCTGCGAACTTATATACGAACTTGTCAAATTAATATAAAAAATATATATATATATATATATTATAATAATTTTAATAAACAAGATTTTAATGAGCACAATCTCGAATATTTAACGAACTCGAGTCGAGTTCAAGTTGGAATTTAAATTCACTATTAAATCGAATAATAAACAAATTGAACTTGAACTTGATTTATAGAATTTAGAAAAATTTGATCTTTTTATTATAATAGTGCAATTTAATTATAAAAAAATACATTTATTTTCTTGAAATTACCAACCATAGGAACAGAATGAATTAGTTCATTCATTTCTCATGTTCATTCCATTACAATGTTGATTTCATTCCCACTAAATATCATTACTACGTACCAAAATACTCATAGGAGGTGATTGGTTAAATGAAATGAAATAAGGTAAGAATGAAATGCAGTGTGGAATGTAATGAAAATGTTAATCAATTTCTATGATTGATATGTATAACGATTTGTTGGATTATAGATTAATCCACAACAAATAATAAGAAAAAAAGTATGAAAGATCCAAGGAGTATGGAGATCATACCTCAAATATTGTGATGAAAAACAGTCGCAAGTAGCTGAGTCTCTATCTCGCCGGCAGAGCCTGCAAAACAAGACTGGAGAATGGTTGGAGTTCTCTGGCGAGAGACTCCGACGCTCAAGTTAGCACGTTGTGGACCCGAGAGTGGAATGCAACGAATGCGAGTGTGTTATGAACAAGTATCTAGAATGTAGCGTACCTTAAGAATAAAAATGGATGGAGTATATATAGTGTGAGATATAAGGACATAATAGTAATATTACCTTTCTAACCACCTTTGATTCATAGTACATATTGTTGAAATTGTTGGTAAGAAGTGGAATATTTGGGAAGAAAAAAAAATAAAATAAAATTCTGGGAATAATAAAGAATGAAGATTACAGTAGCTATAAAACTTGCAAAATCTATTCTATTAAGGAATATAATAAAATAGAATAAATCTAGAAATATGTTGTAGCCGAGTCGAGGAAAGATCCTCTTTCCGCAAGACAATATTACGCCCCGGTAGTGCTCTCGGTAAGGCGTAGATGTCTCCAAAGATAAAACGGCTTTCGTCTCGGAGGTGGCAGCACCGCGAACCAACGAGCTCCGACGAACTGGAAAATGGTTGAGGACAAAACTTCTTCTAAATGCTTGAAGAAGATGAATGCAGCAAGATGCTTGTTTGAGAGTTGTATGCGTGTATGATATGTTGTGTGTCTCTCAAGAATGAGAAAACACCTATCTATATAAGTCACACCCACTCAAGAGGAGTAATAGGAATTAATTACAATTAAAGTCCATTCATGACAATTGATTCAAATCAAGTCAATGGACGTTACAGGAGTTACAAAAATTTGTGGTAATTAATTATAAGTAAACCACCTAATTTGGACATACATATGTCCACATTCATCACAGATCGATCACAAGATTGATCTCAACAGATTCATCACAAGATCAACTCAAAGATATTGATATCATAGCAGAACATGTCCCGGGACAGATCGATCGGAACAGATCGTTGGGCAGGTCGTGGCGCAGGCCATGGCACAAGCTGTCTGGGACAGGTCATGGCACAGGCTGTCTGGCACAGGCCAGGCCACCAGATCATGGGCCAGATCATGGACCAGATCATGGGCCAAATCAAGACCAGATCACTGGGCCAGATCAAGACCATATCACTGGGCCAGATCATGGACCAGATCAACTGCTGATCTACTGGGCCAGATCACTTGCTGGTCTACTGGGCCAGATGATCTGCTGGACCATATCACCTGCTGGACCAGCCCACCTGCTGGACCAGATCACCTCCTTATCTGCTGGGCCAGATCACCTCCTGGTCTGCTGGGCCAGATCACCTCCTGGTCTGCTGGGCCAGATCATCTCCTGGTCTGCTGGGCCAGATCATCTGCTGGACCAGACCAGATCACCTCCTGGACCAGATCGCTCCCTGGACCAGATCATGGCAAAGATGGTCCAGGACAGACCGCCAGCAAAAATAAGCCCAAGTACAGCGGGCTGGCGCCTGCCAGCCCAGCCCATCTGGTCTTTAACCCAACTTTTGTCAAACCATAAGGTTCTTAACCTCCTTATATACAAGATGAAAGTTGGTTTTATAACCAATGTGTGATAGGAGTTTCCCTTCACTCTTAGTTCCCAAAACACATAACTCCATGTTTCAAGTGACTAACTTTAAACCTTTATTTCTCACTCACCGAGAATCGGTTTAGAGAAAATAAATATACTACGATCATCCACTCGGAACGTAGATCGATCTTATGTCATTTAATCTCCTTAGAATTTAATGCTTCGTCACTTAAAACTTAGTCAAACTTCATTGACCACAACAAATATATATTTATTTTTTAAGGTATGATTCCTACAATCCCCCACATGAGTGGAAATAACCCAAATGCAAATGCACACAAGCTTTGTCCTCACGAAGTGCCAAAGTATTAGGATAGGTAGTTTATGGCTTTGAACCTTCCTTATTTTACACCATCGGATACACAGGTGGATTAGTAGCGCGATGCTTTGAACTATTCCTCCACGGCGTGCACCAAGACAATGATATCAACACCTTCAACACCTCAAACATTTTCTGTTCTCACGTTTTGTGTCCATTTCGGGCCCTGGACACCCCTTTGGATTCATAAGTGTTTATTTAGAAGCGGCCCTTACTTCACACTTATATAGGTGATTCTTTCTCGAGTATCTTGCCCTACTCAATCTCTAAAGAATCATTAAAAGTCATAAACTTAACCTCACCACTAGGCAAGTTCTCAACACTCAATTGTGCTCTTCTAGGGAATAGGTATATCAATGAGTGTTCCCTCACAAGCTCTCATAGCATAGTTTTCCCATTGAACCAAGTTCTTGGGATCTCCAATCATCATGGTTGAGTTACCACTATGACAACTCCTCATGTTGTGGATTTTAGACCCATTCCCTCTAGCAATTTAAACATTTAATCTCGATTTAACCCTTTGGTTAGCGGATCCGCTAGATTATCCAACGACTTTACATAGTCGACTGTGATAACCCCCGTTGTGATCAAATGTCTTACGGTATTATGTCGCCGATGAATATGTCAAGACTTACCGTTATACAAGCCACTCTTTGCCCTCCCGATAGCAGCTTGACTATCACAGTGAATCATCATTGGAGGCACTGGCTTCGACCAACATGGAATATCCTCGAGAAAATTTCTCAGCCACTCGGCTTCTTCACCAGCTTTATCTAAAGCTATGAATTCAGATTCCATGGTGGATCGGGCAATACATGTTTGTTTTGTGGATCTCCACGAAATAGCTCCACCCCCGATCGTGAACACATATCCACTTATAGAAAGCGAATCCTTTGTGTCCGAGATCCAGTTCGCATCACAATACCCTTCAAGTACTGGGGGGTATCTACCAAAATTTAGCTCATAATATTGAGTATACTTTAGGTATCTCAATACTCTAACAAGAGCTTTCCAATGCTCCTTGCTTGGATTGCTCGTGAACTAGACTCAATTTGTTCATGGCACATGCTATGTCAGGTCGAGTGCAATTCGTTAGATACATTAAGCACCCAATCACCCTTGCATAGTCTTCTTGTGCAACCGACTAACCTCGGTTTTTATTTAAGTGAACATTGAGTTCTAAGGGGGTTTTAACAGGTACACTATCATACGCGTTAAACTTTTTGAGAACTTTCTCAACATAATGAGATTGTGACAAACTGATTCCGTCTGGTCTTCTTAGAATTTTAATTCCAAGAATCACGTTAGCTACCCCTATATCCTTCATGTCAAAATTTCTTTTCAACATGAACTTAGTATCGTTAATCTCTCGGATATTACTACCCATGATTAACATGTCGTCTACATAAAGACACACTATAACATATTCGTCATTTGTGTTTTTAATGTAAACACATTTGTCACGTCGTCAAATTTCAAGTGCCATTGTAACGGCGCTTGTTTCAACCCATATAGAGACTTCACCAATTTGCATACCTTCCTTTCTTGGCCAGGTAGTACAAACCCCTCAGGTTGCTCCATATATATTTCTTCTTCGAGATCACCATTTAAGAATGCAGTTTTAATATCCATTTGGTGAATCTCAAGATTGTGCAAAGCAGCAATAGCGAGAAGTACTCTTATAGAAGTAATTCTCGTCACAGGTGAGTAGGTATCAAAAAAATCATACCCATCTTTGTTTAAAGCCTTTGACTACTAATCGAGCCTTATATTTATCAATTGACCCATCGGCTTTAAACTTTCTTTTAAGGATCCACTTGCATCCTAAGGGCTTACAACCTTCAGGTAAATCAACCAACACCCAAGTGCGGTTTTGCATAATTGAGTCAATCTCACTTTGTACAGCTTCTCTCCATAGCTCCGCGTCGGATCTAGAGAAAGCTGCTTTAATCGTTGTTGGCTCATCATCCAACAAAAACAATACATAGTCAGGACCAAAATTCTTTTGAGTCCTAACTCTACTACCTCGTCTCGGTTCTATATCCTCTAGATTAGACCTTTGTCGCTTCCGCGATTTTAGATTTTCATCTATTGATTTAGAAGACGTGGTCTCTTCTTCAATTCTTTTACTAGAATTGACTTCGATTATATCCTTATCTTTACAAGGATATATATTCTCAAAAAATATAGCATTTCTTGATTTGAAAGTTGTTCCCACCACCATGTTGGGAACTTCCGATTTGTGAATAACAAATCGATAGGCACTACTGTTAAGAGCATATCCAATAAAGATACAATCAACCGTTTTAGGGCCAATTGTAACTTGTTTGGGTCGAGGCACTTCAACCTTTGCCAAACACCCCCACACTTTTAAATATTTGTATGAGGGCTTTCTTCCTTTCCATAACTCGTAAGGAGTAACATCCTTACCCTTAAGTGGAATCTTGTTCAGAATATAGTTGGCTGTTAAGACAGCTTCCCCCCACATGTTCTGGGGCAACCCTGAACTAATCAATAAAGCGTTCATCATCTCCTTAAGTGTTCGATTTTTGCGTTCCGCAACACGGTTAGATTGAGGTGAATAAGGAGCCGTCGTTTGATGAATTATACCACTTTCGTTGCATAATTCCTCAAACGGAGCTACATATTCTCCACCTCTATCACTTCGAACCATCTTAATTCGACTGCTTAATTGATTTTCAGCTTCAGTTTTGAAGTTCTTAAAAGCTTCAATAGCCTCATCTTTACTTCTTAGAAGATAAAGATAACAATACTTTGTGCAATCATCTATGAAGGTAATGAAATATTTCTTACCACCTCTAGTTTGCATAAACTTTAAATCACACACGTCAGTATGAATTAATTCTAGAGGTTTCGTACTCCTTTCTACCGAATGAAACGGTAACTTAGTCATTTTCGCCTCAACACAAATTTCACATTTGTTTTGAGTATTGACTTCACTTAACTTTAGTAAATCCAAATTTACTAATCTTTTTATAGCATTTAGATTTACATGTCCTAATCTACAATGCCATAAATCGGAGCACTCAATCAAGTAAGAGGAAGTAGAAGCTTTTTCATTATCCTTCAAGATTTTGCGGCTCATGGCCATTACATTGAGTTTAAAAAGTCTCCCGGTAAGATAACCTTTACCAAGGAATTTTCCAAACTTAGTCAATACAAATTTATCGGATTCAAACACTAATCTAAATCCTTTGTTGACTAGTATAGAACCCGAGACTAAATTCTTGCGGATGTCTGGGACATGCAGAACTTCCTTCAAGGTGATCGGGATGTCGGACGTCATCTTGAGGACCACATCCCCAACTCCGGCCACCTCGGACGAGGCTTGATTTCCCATGTTGAGCTTCCTCCCCTCAACAACCTTGTAAGTCACGAACTTAGTCTTATCGGCGCACACATGGGCGGTTGCGCCGGTATCAATATACCATCCACCTTGGTTGTCCACGAAGTTGACCTCGTCAGTGACAACGGCGGCAAGATCGCCTTCATCCCAATCTCCGAATTCCTTCTCGGCAATATGGGCAGCATGCTTCTTCTTCTTGTAGCCCTTTAGCTCACGACAATCTCTTGACGTGTGGCTTGGTCTACCACAGTTGAAGCAATTGCCATCAAACTTGCGGGTTGGATTTTGCTTCCCTTTGCCCTTGTCATTCGGGCGAGCACGCTTCTTGGAGGGACCGCCTCTCTCCAACAAGTTGGCCTTTGCGTCCATCGGCCCTTTCACTTTCGAATCACGCTTTCGCACGTCCGACTTGATGCGAAGCTTCACGATGAGACCTTCAAGAGTCATCTCTTTTCTCTTGTGTTTGAGATAGCTCTTGAAGTCATTCCAACTTGGAGGTAGCTTCTCTATCACGGTCGCCACCGTGAATGCATCCGGTAGAATCATCCTCTCGGCGTGGACGTCATGCACAATGAGTTGAAACTCTTGCACTTGATCCATGATGGGTCTGGAGTCTACCATCTTGTAGTCTAAAAATTTAGCTACAACAAACTTGTTCGTACCCGCGTCATCGCTTTGGTACTTCTTTTCAAGAGCCTCCCACATTTCTTTGGAGGTCTTTACCACAGAATACACATTGTATAAACTGTCATCTAAAAAATTTAGAATGAAGTTTTTACAAAGGTAATTTCCAGTTTGCCAATTTTCATAGGCAACCCAAACGGTGAAGTTCGTCTCCTCGGCACTTGGTGTCAGCGGCTCGTCCTCGTTGAGGCACCCGGCGAAACCCAATATTGTCAAATAGAACATCTTCTATTGCCAACGTTTGAAATCAGCCCCGCTGAATTTCGGTGGCTTTTCGGCAGGAGGCATCATCCTCGGTGCCGAATTCGCTCCCAAGAGAGAGCCCGATGTGTTGAGCCTGTGGGCTCCAACACCGGATCCAAAAATGGACCGAACGGAACTACTAAATGTGGAACCAATGGTGTCACTATGCGTGGAACCACCGCTCAACTCCGAAGGGTTAGTACCGGCTCCAAACCCGGTGTCCATCGTGTTGATGGTGGTGTCGACAATTATGGGGATCGTCGAAGATCCTTCGGCAGCAGTGGTTGTGTTAACCGAGACAACGGCAGTTGCAAAGGCAGCACCAGTGTTGGCATTGGTTGATGCGGAAGACGTCATGTCTTCAAAGTGGTTGGACAAAAATCTCCAAGTATTGACTGCTGGAATTCATTTTCAAAAAGAGCTATTAGACTCTTTCTCAAAAAGGCTACTGGAATTAGGAAAAATTCCCAAGAAAATCTACTGTACTTCCCAAAAACAAAGGAAAAAATTCCTGCCAAATACAAATAATATTGTCTTGCGATTGTTGGTAAGAAGTGGAATATTTGGGAAGAAAAAAAAATAAAATAAAATTTTGGGAATAATAAAGAATGAAGATTACAGTAGCTATAAAACTTGCACAATCTATTCTATTAAGGGATATAATAAAATAGAATAAATCTGGAAATATGTTGTAGCCGAGTCGAGGAAAGATCCTCTTTCCGCAAGACAATATTACGTCCCGGTAGTGCTCTCGGTAAGGCGTAGATGTCTCCAAAGATAAAACGGCTTTCGTCTCGGAGGTGGCAGCACCGCGAACCAACGAGCTCCGACGAACTGGAAAATGGTTGAGGACAAAACTTCTTTTAAATGCTTGAAGAAGATGAATGCAGCAAGATGCTTGTTTGAGAGTTGTATGCGTGTATGATATGTTGTGTGTCTCTCAAGAATGAGAAAACACCTATCTATATAGGTCACACCCACTCAAGAGGAGTTATAGGAATTAATTACAATTAAAGTCCATTCATGACAATTGATTCAAATCAAGTCAATGGACGTTACAGGAGTTACAAAAATTTGTGGTAATTAATTATAAGTAAACCACCTAATTTGGACATACATATGTCCACATTCATCACAGATCGATCACAAGATTGATCTCAACAGATTCATCACAAGATCAACTCAAAGATATTGATATCACAGCAGAACATGTCCCGGAACAGATCGTTGGGCAGGTCGTGGCGCAGGCCATGGCACAAGCTGTCTGGGACAGGCCATGGCACAGGCTGTCTGGCACAGGCCAGGCCACCAGATCATGGGCCAGATCATGGACCAGATCATGGGCCAAATCAAGACCAGATCACTGGACCAGATCATGGACCAGATCAAGACCAGATCACTGGGCCAGATCATGGACCAGATCAACTGCTGATCTGCTGGGCCAGCCCACCTGCTGGACCAGATCACCTCCTGGTCTGCTGGGCCAGATCATCTCCTGGTCTGCTGGGCCAGATGATCTGCTGGACCAGACCAGATTACCTCTTGGACCAGATCACTCCCTAGACCAGATCATGGCATAGATGGTCCGGGACAAACCGCCAACAAAAATAAGCCCAAGTACAGCGGGCTGGCGCGTGCCAGCCCTGCCCATCTGGTCTTTGACCCAATTTTTGTCAAACCATAAGGTTCTTAACCTCCTTATATACAAGATGAAAGTTTGTTTTATAACCAATATGTGATAGGAGTTTCTCTTCACTCTTAGTTCCCAAAACATATAACTCCATGTTTCAAGTGACTAACTTTAAACCTTTATTTCTCACTCACCGGGAATCGGTTTAGAGAAAATAAATATACTACGATCATCTACTCGGAACGTAGATCGATCTTACGTCATTTAATCTCCTTAGAATTAAATGCTTCATCACTTAAAACTTAGTCAAACTTCATTGACCACAACAAATATATAACAAATATATATTTTTTTAAGGCACGATTCCTACAGAAATAATTTCCAATAGAGTAATACCACGTCCGCAAGGGACCACCTGATTGTTGAAGTCTTTTTCGTCCGCATGACAGTTTCGAAGGGTACAAGAGGAACAAAATCTGACATGTGTCAGTCCTAACCACTTCATGCAATCCGCACTTCATCAGACCTGCAGCTAACCAAATATGGGCTCGTTGATCGGGTCTGAGCTTATCCAACTAAAAATTCCAATACGAAATATCTGTGGTCTACTCTTTAAAGCCTATCAGCTCTGACTAAAGGAGACAATCATTTTACAAATGAGTTCTGTCATAGCAGACCTCAAGCTTATTTATTTATCCTTTTATTACTTATAGCATACCTCAAGCTTCTTTTATTACTCTTTAGTCTTTAAATAGCTTAAATAACTTATAAGATAAACTATGCTGATATTCGTCCATATCATGATTAAAGATTTAATGGAATGACAATTTATTTGTTAACTTAATCTTTATAATTGATAGCTACAAATAAAGTGAATGGATAAATTATTTTTATATTGTATTATTGAATCATACTTTTAATATTCCAACTAAGTTTGTTATTTTATTTTATTTTTTGTTCTTTTGATTGATGAATTTCTCAATTTTTTTTATTTTTCCTTTATTTTTTTATGCACCAAAATTCAAATAAAAATGTTTCAATATAGAATTATAAAACGTAGGGATGAACATTCAGATATATAGTTCAATTTTTTCCAAAATTCGAATCAAACAAAATTAAAAAAAAATTGTATTAAAAAAGATAATCCAACAAAACAAAAAATTAACTAGACCAAATTAACCAAATTTATTTTGATTTGGTTCGATTTATTCGAATATTTTATCTTGTATAATTCCGTTCAATTTTTAAACTTATTAATTATCAAAAAATTAATCATTCATATTTATCTTCAATAGTTCTCATATACTAAAAAATTTAAAATCTGAAATTTAAAATTATAATTACTATATTTAAATTATTAAATTATTCACATATATTTTCAATAAGTTTTCAAGTTTCAAATGATAATAAACATTACAAATTTATTAAATTTGATAAAACTACTTTTTTGTAAATCCAGAAAAAATAGAAATAAAAATAAAGTAAATAGATTATCACATTTAATTTATTACATAATTTAAAAAATTTAAACATACAATAAAATATAATAAAAAATAAAAAAATATATATGAAGAAATAACTTTAGTTAATTAAAATAAATTTATTTTAATATTAAAATTAATTTGATTTTTTGAATATTATGTCAACTTTATTTTGTCTAAATCCAATTCAAATAGAATTAAAATTTGATTTAAAAATAAAATTGAACCAAATTAAAATAACCGAACCAATCAAACATTTGAGTTTGATAATTCGAATTTGGTTAATTTTGCTCGCACCAACTAAAACGTGTATGTTTCATTCTAATGATCATAATTAAAATTAACAAAGCAAAAAAAATCTAAATGAGATTGAAAATTTTAAATTATAAAATTACTCATTTTTCGCAAGAAATAAACATTCACAAAGTTAAAAACATGTAATTTATATCATTCAACTAATCTTTATAATAATATTTTTTATTAAAAATAATTTTTTAAATATTTTAGAAAATTTAAGATTTTTTTGATAGGGGGAGAGGTGTGGTGTATAGTAAAATTAACAAATCAAAAAATATTTTAGTTAATTTTTTCTAAATAAAAAATAAGAATAATTATTTAATGATTAAGAATGACTAATATTTTGTGATTGTTGATGAATGACTAATCTCAATGTTAAGGGAACGGTGATTTCAAATGAAATGACAATTCCTAATCATAATAGGAACTAAACAAAGGAATGGAATGATCATTACATTCCATTCCCGTTCCATCCTACCAATCACCCCGTTATAGTATTTATTATTTATAGCAACCTAAAAATTTGTGTCATATATATAAATGAGTTATGGCTGAAAGTATGGAATGCGAAATACTAAGCCTTTAGTCGAGTAATAAGAAATAGTATCTGAAATTAAGTTTGGTTTGGAGTTGACTAACTATTAATTCATTTGATTTGGTTGATGCATAATTATGAAAGGTGAGAGGGTTGTTAATTAGGAGAAGAAGGTAATAGATTAGTTAACGTAAGTAGGAGAAGGAAGTGGCATATTACTTTGAACTAAGGCAAACATATATAATTTGACGTAATTAGGCGGTAAATCTTCGATGCAGCCTACTAACACATAGAGCTGACAAAAATGGTCCGAACTCATAGGCCCGTCCAAAAGTCAGGGGCTTGGGCGGGTTTGGGTTTGGAAAAAGGACCCGAAAAAAACAGGCCTAAAAAGTTTGACCCAAAATAGCCTTAAGCCTGATAGGCTTTGGACTAAAAAGTCCGGAGTTTTTGGGCTAAAAAGCCCTCCCAATAATATAGGATAAAATATTTTGCAATTTTATTTAATTTAAATATTATTATAATATTTATATATTTTATAACTTTGATAGAAAATGAATAAAAAACTTTTAAAGTTGTAATTTTTTTATTTTAGGATTGTTATATAATTTAAATTATGATCTTGTGATTTTATATTTTATATTTTTTAATTATTTATTCATAATTTTATTAATTTTTAAAGATATTAATTGTATAGTTTAATTTACATTGTAAATATCAAAAAAAATTTAAAAAAAAACTTATTATTTTAAATAAATTGACTTTGTGCCCGTCCAGAAAAAAATCCGCCCACCCAGAGTTGGATTGGACCTTACATTTTGAAGCCCGAAAATATTTGGACGGACCTAGACATACCTCATAATTATTGGAAGCCCGATGGGTCGGGCGGGCCTGGCCCGCTACTTTTGCCACCTCTACTGACACATATGGGAAAGTAATTAGGCGATTCATTCATGTATATCTGATTCCATTCGCTACCTATTATGATTTATGTGCAATATTGCTACTTCCTTTCCGTTATTTCTTACTCCCTCTATCTCATTCAAGTTGGCCCCAAAAATCAATAAATCACTTACAGTTTTGATCAAACGAGACCATCTTGAACGGGACGGATGAAGTATTTTCAAACGCTCATATATTTGGTTTAAATAGATTAGACATAATAAGGTATAAAAAAAAAAATCATATATGAGTTTATTTAGAATTACTAGTTAAGACTAATTAAAATAAATTTAAATATTTTCGAAAAGGTTGTGAAAGTTCTTTTGGATATAAATTTATTTATACATAACATAACACACTGATCTATTATAATAGTTTCTCATATAAAAGATTGTGAAAAGTAGCATATTCGACCTAGAGGCCCCTATGCGCATCACCCCTTATGATTCGATTTTGTTCAAATGGCTCCCTAGAGTTGATAAGTTGCTGCAACTTAACCTTCCCTTCTAACGATAGTTTAACGTCGTTAAGTAAATTATTATTTTTATTTGTAATTCTCTATATTGCATTCATATATATATGTATATACTACTACCTCCGTGCCGCTAAAAGTGGTCATGTTTCCTTTTTGGGTCGTCCTACTAAAAGTGGCCACTTTCCTAAAAAGGAAAAGTTTTTACCTTTAAAATACATCACTCCTACTTTATTCACACACAACACTTTAGTTTCTTATTCTCCGTGCCAACTCTCTTGTGGCCGCTTTTAGCAGGACGCAGGGAGTACCATTTTTACAATATATGGTGAAGAACTCAAGTTTTTGAGTTCCAAAATTGAGAGATTGGAATACCATATTTGTATTGTATATTTCTCATCAGAAGACCAGCTACGGTACATGCCGGTATCATTGAGATATGCAATGAAGTTGCTTAACAGAGTGAATGCATTGTCTTTGAGATAGAAGAAGGATTTTGAAGCCTCGAAGTCAGAGTAGGTGCTGGAGTAGAGGTAGAGGTGGAGGAATTTTTGGGTTGCGCTCATCGAAAATGAGAAGTGAAATGGGATCGGAATAATTGAGCTACGTAAAAGGGAACTGTGGAGACAGAGGGGTCGCTGCAAGAGGTTATCGATGTGGAATATGTGGCATTGGCGTTAGAAGGCGCGTATAGCGAACACACGTCTCCATCCTAGAGTCGGTTGCTGGTGTCGTTTAATTTTTCCGACATACTGCAGCTGAGTAGGATGCCAGTCAGTGTGTAAGGAGGCGTAGCGGCGGCAGTGATTCGGAAGAAACATAGGAGGAAGAAAAGACATGTGTAAAACATGAATCACAAATGAAAGAATAATTTATTTAACGGAAACAAATGACCGTTAGAAGGGAGAGTTAACTTGCAACATTTTATCGACTCCAATGACTTATTTAAACAAAATTGGACCATAAGGGGTGTTCCGTCATAGGAGCCTCTACCCTAGGGGTAGATGTGCTACTTTTCTCTAAAAGATTTTCTTACAAAATTCAAATTATATATATGTTTTAAATCATATAAGAAAGAATTCTTTTGTGAGAAATGAGATTGGATATCAACCATCCATTTTAATAATATTTTTTACACATAATATTTTTCTTATATGAATCTAACCCAATAAATAAGAATAATATTTGTTTTTTTTCATAAACTACTATATTGATATTTCTGGAAAAAAAATGAATTAAAATAGTATATTTTATATATATATATATATATATATATAAGATATAGATCATATAGAAAGTGATTTTAAAGTAGGAAATAAGAAATGATTTGGGCCATTGATTTGGATGATCGGACGGATATGATTAAATCTGATCTACTTAAAAAGACGGTGCATTCCATCGCTTTGAACGATGCACGAAGGATATTTTAGTAATTTTTTATTTTTTGAGAGAGAGAGAACGTGTGTTATTGTAGGAAACTGCAAAAAGGCAATTTCCTTATTCTCTCACGCAACACAATCTCTCCCATTATCGAAAAAACAAATCAGATTTCTCTCGTTGGGAGGCGGCCGGAGATGTCGCCGTTGCCGTTGGATTCCGGAAGCCTTTCGTGGAACGGATGGAACATAGTGTCCGCATATGATGGGAAATCGAGTGAGGGATTCTGAGGGGGGCACAGGAGTGGATCCGAGACGGCGGTGGTGGTGGCTATCGACGGCGGATGGAAGATGGGGTGCTCAGAGGAGAGAATAGTCGTGGCACTGCGGTGTTGGGAATAGGAGCTGGAGTTGGAAACTTCGCCATTGAAGTTTTCTTCAGCATCATTGTTGAGGTCTAGGGTTTGCAGTTTATCGTCGGCGGAAAGGGGGTGAAGAAATTCTTCTCGTTCTTCTTCTTTTCCGCCATTGTCAGATTTATCATTCTTCACTGATCCCATGATTCTGTTCTGTGAATCTGCAATTTAGAGATTTGGATCGGACTGCAGAATAATTCGAATTGAGTAGGGAAAATTTGATTGAAGATATGATGAGCTTCGCTTCAGTTCATCTTCGTTCCACAATCCAATTCCAACAACAGCTTCAGATTTGAAATGGAAATAACACGCATTGTTGCATTGATAATTATCTATGCCGTTGTGCGTGTTGGGAGACCATTCTCCGATGGTAGCGGCTTGGGGAAATCTGAATTGGGAGCAGGGGCAGTAGATCCAGTAGTGGATGAGTAATGCATAATTGTAGCCTGGTTCAATGCCTATTGTTCAATTCCATAATGCAACAATGATAATATACCAACAATGAAACAAAATAATTATCAATGCATATTGTCCAATTTTGTAATGCACAACTATATACTGGTTCAATGCACATTGTCCAATTTCGTAATGCAACAATGTAACTGAATCTCCTCTAATTGATGAATATGTGTTAAATTTGTGTTAAATTCGTAAATACATGTTAAATTCGTAGTAAATTCACGTATCTCATAAATATGGTAACTGAATCTCCTCTAATTGAGGAAAACCGACGGTTATGGTATAATTTCCTTAAAAATCTCACGTAATGTACTATTATGAAAACAAAGCCATTTTTAAAATTACTAAAATATCGTTCGTGCATCGTTCAAAGCGATGGAATGCACCGCCTTTTTAAGTAGATCAGATTTAATCATATCCGTCCGATCATCCAAATCAATGGCTGAGATCATTTTCTATTTCCTACTTTAATTTCACTTTATACCTGAACCACTCCCTATATATATATATATATCTTATCATTCTTTTGAAAGAATAGAGATTATCAAATTTCAAAAAATCACCCAACCAAATTGTAATATTAAATTCGATTTGGTTTAATTTTTTAACTAAATTTTAATTCAATTTGATTTACCTTAATTTATATAGCCAAATTCTTTTATCAATTTTATTATATACTTTTATTTTTTTTTATTAAATATTATTGTTGTCATATATATATATATATATATATATTCTTTTGAGCTATATTTTATTTTATGTTTTCATATTCAATATTATTTTTATTGATTTGGTTTTTGCCTAACTGTTTTTTAGATTTATTCAAAATATAATTATAGGATTCAATAAATTATGCAATATTTGTTATATTTTTGATCTTGAAAATTTTGAAGTTATGTAGATGATTTTGTGATTTAATTGTGACTATAAATTTTAATTTCCATTTTTCTAAACTTGAAACTTTTTATATTTTACCGTATATGAAAATTAGTGAAAATAGACATGGTTTTATTAATTAATTGTTTATTGAACAATTTTAATGATATTAGATACAAAATGAAATATTCGAATAATTACATAATCAAATCAAAATAAATTTAATCATTTTAGTTCAATAATTTTATTTTTTTAATTTGATTTGATTTTTTTCGATCTAAATTTTATTTGTGGTTCGATTTTGAAACCAAACTATCTATCTGAATGTTTACCCCTAGAAAAAAAATAATAAACACAAATTATTCCTAATCAAATAGGTAAAATTAAGAGCATATGTATATGAAATTACGAAATTATTCATAGAAATATTATAAAAAAGATTAATATGTTATAGATCATTAAATATTTGTGATACTTGAAATAATAGTGACAGACGTGAGGATGAAGGAATTAAGGATGAATCAAATATCTAATATATTATAACATCTCCACCCAATGAAAACGAACACGTAGTTTACTCCTCAGACTTTTGAGTAAGGAAATACATCTAGAAAAGTGAAATAGGATGACATTAGAAATTTGATTCCAGACTGAGAAACTATTGATTCCATCATTTACAAGTTACTCCATTAAACTTGAATAAAAATTTCTGCTAAGGTGGACTATGAACCGCTTACCTGTCTTCCAAATATTATATACTATGAAAAAAGAAAACCACAAAAATTAGCAGATTTGTTAGAGTTTGTATATTTTAAAACAACAGATTTGTTAGAGTTGTATATTTAAAACATGTTTATGTTTGAGTATTATAACGAACTTATTTTCACTTTTATGGCGATAATTTATCATAAACAGATTTATTTTCTATGGTTAGATTGATGAGATGAGAGAGTCAATCAGATTCATAGGAGTAAGCACAAATGCTATCTAACTGAAATATCATTTGGTGTTTAGAAATGTTGGACTTGATAACATTTTACCATCGTTCATTTATACAATTGTAATAAGAATTGATTTTATAGCCTCCCGCAGATACAGAATTAAAATATTTCCAAACTACTCACTTTCAAAATCCTTGCAATTTACATACCTGAGAATTCCATTCAAGATCAAGTGCATATAACATGCTTTCGGAGGAGAACTACAAGGCTACAAATTGGTGAAGGTCATAATCAAGATGGTAAATTCAACTTCCAAGTACCTTGCTCTCCTATCTTAAGCCGGGTTTGCGATTTAGCAGTAATTACGTTGGACCAATGTCAAGAAAGTGAATCTTGTGAACTCAGAGTAACACTTCGCTTCAGTAAACAAGGATCATCATCCATTCCAAGGCTGACAATTTCTACCTTGTGTGTACTCAAGTCTTCATTCTGGATCCCTTTCAGAGTATCCAACACTTCTTGCATTGAAGGTCTCATATCCTTCTCTTGCTGCAAACATCTGAAAGCTAATTCAGCGACCAACGTAACCATCCTCATCACGCAACTATTTGTGTGGAACCCTAGACTTGAATCAACCAGCTCATGCAGTGTACGGTTTTGAATCTTGTTAACAGCCATGTTTGACAAGTTTATGTCATAGCGATGCCTGTTGGTGTCCACTGCTTGCAGTGATGATATGAGCTCAATCAACACAACTCCAAAGCTATAGACATCACTTTTTTCTGTCAGTTGGTAGCACTGGTAGTACTCAGGGTCGACATAGCCAGGAGTCCCTTGCGGAGCAGTCGACACATGAGTTACGTCGGTAGGGAGTAATCTCGACAGCCCAAAATCAGCAACTTTTACATGGAAGTCGTTGTCCAGAAGAATGTTGTTGGTTTTGACATCCCGGTGTATGATATCTGATCTGTGAAGATAAGCTAGTGCATCGGCTGTTTCCACCGCAATCTGCAATCGAATAGGCCACGATAGCAACCCGGATTTGACACGTTTTCCATTCAGATGCTCTGCCACCGTACCATTAGGTACATATTCATACACAAGAAGTAGTTCTTGGCTTCTCTTGGAAGTGCATCCATAGAGTGTCACAAGGTATTGGTGCCTTAACCGAGTCAGAATCTCTATTTCATTTATGAACTGCTCTGCACGCTTGAAATTGTTCTCATATAAGCGCTTAACTGCAACTACACGACCATCAGCAAGGACCCCTGTTTCAAGAATTACAGTTGCCACTTTTTAGCATCAGTTACAGTTAATAGAAGACAGAAACGCAATGTATCATGCGAAAGGGTTGCATACAAACCATAATATACGGTACCAAATCCACCGTCTCCAAGTTCTCTAGAAGGATCGAATTTGTTAGTGGCTTCTTCAAGTTCGATGTAGTTGAAGACCTGCACCCCGAAATCCGAACTGTCCCGGCCAAAGTTCGACTGAGTAGATGAATATGCTGATATGCTTTGGGTGAAATGAGTTGAAGGCCTTGAAATTGAGAGGAGGCCTTTCGTGGAAGGAGAAGAAGTAATTTCCCTGCTTGCTATTTGGGTGGACAGGGCAGCAAGCCTCTGCTTCCTCTTTTCTCTACAATGGAAAGCTAACCATCCCAAGCCAACACCAGTAAGAATTGCACCAGCAATGAAAAGGACTGCATATGTACATAAATGAGCACTATTTAGTTTCTTTTAGCATGAAATTTTCTGGGAAAGAACTTATTCATATGCTTCAGTTGTCATCATACCTATACTCTGCTCTTTATTTTTGCTGTTACTTCCTGCAGCAGCCAAAAATAATTAATATAAGTTTGTACAACATTTTATGTACATGAGGATTGTAAAATTAAGAAGAAAGCAAAATCCTGCTCATGTGAATAGATTAAGATAAAGAACATATGCAACCAATAAAGAAGACTTTAAGTAGCCTAACTAATCAACCAACCAGCAAGGTTATAATCTTATTCAGAATCAGTGCCCTTTTGTCACTCATACATACAAACAAATTTTCAAAACTTGGCATTTCTGCAAGCATGACATTATTCAGAAGGTCGGAGGAAAACTTTGTGAGTTCAAGTTCAAAGAAATCACACTAACATGCCATCGTCAATGCAAGAAAATTCAAAGAAGCATAGCATTATGTCATTATCTACTACTCTCTCCTAACATGATATTCAATCTGGATGTTATGTGTGTCTACCACCATGAACATGCTCACTCTATGATATAAGTAGGATACCCAAGCAAAGCATAATCCACATCACACAAAACACGCTTACACTCTAATGATTAAAGAACATCACCAACTACGACGCAGTTAGAAAAGAAAACTGAAAAGAAGTTACCGTCAAGAATACCCTCAGGACTAGGTGCCGGAGGAAGCGTCACAAGAAAAGGACAAGGCGTATCGCCGCAAATGCAAACTAATTCATCAGTGGAAGCATTAAACCCGCAATGCCCGCCTAATCTATTGCATTCTGAGCATAGTCCCTCTTGCTGCACGCTATAACTCACATTGAAACCCGCCATTAACGCCTCTCCCAGACTCATATTCGACTTCGACAGCCGATCCCCGGCGCTCTTCCAAATCGGCACTCTTACACTAACGCTACATGATATTATGTTCAAATTCGGGTCAGTCGGAACCGGCCCGATCCAATAAAATGCATCCGTGAAATTCAAACTAGTGGAGTTGCAGCTGAAGCGATTTTCTCGCGCAAATCTGAAATCCGTCGAATTTTTCGCCGCAGCCGAATTCAGGATGGATATGTCACAGCCGTAGAACATAGTAAGATCTTCGTTTTCCAGGACATTGTAGGGAAAATAATTGAGATTTAGGGTAGTGTTGCGAAACTCAGAAGGGCAAGTGTTGTTGTAGAGATCGGAGCGGGAGAGGACGAGTAATTTCTGAGTCTGATTGAGTTGGAGGACGCGGTAGGAAACGGAGTCATGAGCCAACTCAGTTGTGTTGCCGTCGCGGCAGGAGAGCGCGAAGTCGGGGAGGCCGCAGTAGGAGGGGCGGTCGCCGCCGGTGAATGGGAATGTAACGTTGGTGATGAAGCCGCAGGAGAAGGTGCGATCGCAGCCGGCGAAGGTGGTGGGGGGCTGGCAATGCGCCGGCGTGAAGAGGGCGGCGGTGAGAAGGAGGAGAAGGAGCATTACTGGTTGGGAGAGTTAGAGAGATGATGTAAAGGGTGGAGGTATTTGAAGGTTGAATGATTTGGTAAGCCATTGAAGCAGCCTCCTTTTGTTGACTAGCCGCAACTTGTATATATTTAAGGTCGTTTTCTGAGAACATGGAGAATCAAATGTTGTTAACGAGAAGAATGATTAATAATAGTGTAAAAGCAAACTACTCATCATAATTGTATTCCTCAACTTTATTTGGTGATGTAAGGAATTGAAATGGGTGTATATCATATGTTAATGTAATTATAGTGGGAGAAGAGGTGCATCAACGGACCTCTATAAACGTGACTATCATATTTAACAGACCTCTAGAGCCAGATCCTAAGAGTTCTCAAATTCTTCTCTACTTCAAGGAACGTCAGAATTTAATTCACCTTTAAAAGAGTATTTTCTTCCGTAGCGAAATCCTGTTATCTTTATAAAAATGATGCTGATATTGTTCCCTATTAAATAGAATATACAATTATTTTTTAACATTTAATATTATTTTTAATAATTTATGAAAGTGTATCACCTACTCTAAATAGTTGTTGCGGAAGCTAAACTGAACACAAGAGATAATTTTATGTAGGCTGTGTTAATGAACAACCTACACGGCAGCCTTTACGGCCAGAAAGAATAATCAAAATAAGTGTTGTGTTGTTTACAATGTTACGGACAAAGATCACACGTACTAAACTACGATATAAATCTGCAAAGTGTATCTCTAAACGTCCTATATCATCTCAAAATCCGCACTCAAATTAATGAATGACTCTAGTATTTATAGATAGACAACATGGGCTTGGGTCCATGAATATAGCAACTGCTGGCCCATGTCTTCCATAATTCTCGCAGTTAGTTGTTCAGTTGTTGCTCTCCGCATAACAGCCTGGAATTGTGGAACCACTTCAGTTGGTTGTTGACTCCTGGATTTGTGGAACAGAATTCCACTAGCATGAATATCTCAACTGCATGACAACAGTTGGTTGTTGACTCCTGGATTTGTGGAACAGAATCCTACTAGCATAAATATCTCAACCGCTGTCGTGCTCCGCAAGATTCGCTGGGCAGTTGGTGTGGACTCCGACATTCACGGTAACAGACTTCCATTTAGCGTCAAACTCTCAAGTGCCTTCCATTATTTAGCTTTCTCCTCAAGACTCGGTCTTTATAGTTTTTCTTCGTGCATTCTCACTCAAGTCTTCAGACGCCAAGTCAGCCTTCCACGTGGTTGTGGACCTGGATGCTGAGTCACTGCCAAATCAGCCTTCCACGTGGCTGTGTACCTGGATGCTGAGGTCAACAACAACATTCCTGTGAAGAAACACAAAAACACACATGTTAGGTCAACATCCCAAATAACATCAGACTTAAAATACCTAACAATTTATAATTTTGATAAATTCAAAATTAGAATATATAATTTTCAAAAATTTTAATTAATTATCATATACAACAAATTTTTTTATTTTTGAGAAAGATTATTTAAAATAATAAATTTACTTATAGAATATGAAGTGTGCCACAAGTTGCAAAATATTTTATATAGTCACATTCACATAGGCCATAGCAGATTATACTTGTAAATAAACAAAAACCAAAACCAAATAAGAGACTATGAGATAGTCATACGGGTGTCTATTCGGAATTCGGGTTTCGAATATTACCCGAAATTCGATCAGGTTCGGGTATCCGAAAATTCAAAATTCGGATATTCGGGTCAAGGTCGGATATTCGTATTTATGAAATTTCAGGTTCGGGTATTACCCGAAAATGCGATTTTTGTAATTATTTAATTAATTTTATATTTTAATTAATTACATTATTATAATTTTTCAATCCCAATTTTAATTAATATTTAATTTTATTTAATTAATTACATAATTAATTAATACAAAAAACCCGAAATATCCTAAAAAATTACCTGAAAATCCGAAAAAGTACCCGGAAAAAATTCAAAATTTTAAAATTATTTCAATTAGCTCTCATATTTCGGGTACCCGAATACCCGACCCGAAATACCCAATTCGGGTTCAGATACTCGAATTTGAAAGTCAGGTTCATGTTCAGGTATTGAAATTTTAAGAATTTCGGGGTCGGGTACCCAACCGAATAGACACCCCTAGATAGTCATAATCAAAACTACTTAATTTTATGCAAATAAGTTTACTTCTGGAACGAACTCATTTGAAGTTTGACTAATAATAGCATGTTATACCAAATATGGTGTATTCTATTAAGATTTTGTTGAAATTTTTTGAACTTTACAAAGTATATAAATTTAGAAAATTCATGACTACATGCAGAGTGATTATTTATTTATTTTTTATTAATTTACATGGATATATGATTAATTTACAACGATTTCAATAGGCTTTGTGTAATGCCCCACCCTTTTAACCACGATTGATTTTATGGTAATGCATTAGATTAGATATTTATTGTAAGTGAAATTATTGAACAGAGATTAGTAAGGTTGATTCGTAATAACCTAATGTTATTGGGATGTCTGCAAATAAGATTTATTTAATTAGTTGGACTCAATCTGGTATCACTGATTATATAATTATTATTATCTCATTTGTTAGTCATGTAATATGAGAAGCTAGGTTGGTTATACAAAGAGATAATAAATTTGAAATTTTATTATTTGATCAACTCCATAAGATATATATATATATAGGGAAGTATATAAGTTTCGAAATCAGCGAATACATAAATATATGATCTTAAGAAGTCTAGATGCTAGACATATTATACATGTACATACAAAAATGTGGGCACCGTCCTATAAAGTGCTAGTTCTGTGATTATAAGTATATCTATATACACACACGTCCCTTTTTCTTGATAATGGAAGTAGAAACTTATATGATATAGATATTGGGGAGGGGGGGGGGGGGGGGGATATAGATACATACAGGCAGGAGATAAACTAGCACAAGCTAAATTGAGAATGCACAGTAGCAAGGCAAGGGTCTGGATTCAAGAGAAAATACTTTATACAACAAAAATGGAAAGCTAGAAATATAACCTATATACAAAATCTGCAGAACTCATTCTGCTAACATCTGTCATGCCCACATACCTAAAGAAATTTGTATAGAACACTAGAAAACAAGTTAAGGATTCAAGAAAGATCTCAGAAAAATCTCATATGCCAGGGGCAAAAGCTCAAACAGAACCTTTGTTTCTTCTTCCCCCACCTCTGCATAACTTGCAACAAGAGAGAAGGAACAACTGATAGAAAAGACAAATAAGCAGTGTGCAGAATAGGTAGAGAAATGATGTATCATAATCAGTAGCATCTCGATGAGGGGAAAGAGAGGAGTGTGTCATATAGCCATGTTTCCATCCCTGCAACATAAAACAAAGGAGATTAAAGCATGAACTCTACAGAAGCATCAAATAAAAGAAACCAGAATCTTTTCATAGTTTCAAGATTTGCTAAATATAGTGTTATTGGACAGAGAAAATCAGGAAGAGAAATCAAAACAAATATGCATAAACCAAGCACCTCACCACCCAGCCTAAACTCTCCTTACCACTATAAATACCTATACCCCCACCTATAGAACTCTTTCTCACATAAAATAAAAAGAGTTTACTAAACAAAAATAACACTTGAAGGTTAAGAAGAGTGTCGTTCATTCCATTGCAGTAGAGATTCTTCAGCATTTCAAACCAGAGCATATTTAGCTCTCGTTTAGGTAACAAAATCCTAACACGTAGCTTCTAATAGTTAGAATTTTGTTTTAGTTAAGATATGTTATATAGCAATTTCAAAGAATTAGTTCAGCAAAACAATCAATCCCTTTGTTCCTTAAAGTTCTATCAATAACAACCATTAAATTTTTTTATTTTATTAAAGACTTATATCAACATCCTTTAATAAAGTAATAGGAAAACTTTCTTTAACCTCACATTAATAAAATCTTAAAGGTTTCAGACCATAAATCTATCCTCAATGAATCGGAACCCTGAACTTAGAACAATAATTCATACAGAAAGCATAAATCACATCACAATACACTTTCTCAGGTTTTAGTTTTAAGCAAGAACTTGAAACTCAAAATTATCATTTATCCAAAATTTAGAAGAAACCACAAACCATAGTACGATTAAGTCATATTCCAGAAACTCTATCATTACCCAAGTTCTTAGGCAGAAACAAGGAGTGTCAACCTTAAGGTATACATATCTCAAACTCAGCACTCAAATTTTCGAAATATGCCCTCATTCTTTTAGTTGCAGTCAAAACAATTAAAATCATACCCACACAACTCTACATGCTCATTTCTTTTCAAATGATAGACACACACGCACTCAGGCACATAAGATAGATTCTTATCCTTTATACTGAACTTAGAACTACTTCCCATTCAGAACTTAGTTGCTCATGCTTAGAAAAAGAACATAAAAATTCTATGAATGTTTACATAACATCCATCAGAAGCCCACATGATTTAAGTAAAACACAAAGGCTGGATATTTGAAATCATAAGCATAATACTATCCAAATCTAAACTGATTTAGAATAAAACATTAAGATTTATGCTCAAGTTCAAATTTTAAAGGATCAAGGGGTTTCAACTCATAATATTATACCTATAATCCCTTGCCAGAGCTTCAAAAATCCAAAACCCTTCCTAGCCGAAAATTGAAGAAAAACCTAATCTACCAGAGTCACTCCCCTAGCCACATACAAAAGAAACAAATTTGTCAGTAAAGGAGTGAAATCAAAATCTGAAATTGAGTGAGGGAGACGAGGGAAACGGGACTTACCGAGGCAGAGGCGACGGCGGTGACTGCTGTGGAGGCTACAACGGTGAAGACAACAGGTGGCCTGGCACGCGAGAGATGAAATAGAGAGCTGCGATGCAGCAGCGGAACCTACGGAGGCGAGCCAGTAGTGGCTCTCTACCCATCGTGGAGGACTGCTGAAAAGAGAGAACAGTGAGGAAGAAGAGGCAGCCATGGTGGGGTTGGCTAGGACTCAGGCAGAGGGAGGTGATGACGAGTGGAGAGATGGGTGCGTGTACTCGGTGTTGCAGAGGGAGATGAATAGGGTTAAGAGTAAAAAAAATGGATAGGGTACTGGACCGGGTCAGGAGAAGGATGGGCCGAGTTAATTATTTATTTGGGCCGAGTTTTATTTATCTAATGGGTGGAATATAACATAGGTTTGGGCTGGGCATTATTTAATTAACTGTGTTGGAGCAGAGAGTAATATGGGCCAAAACTTAAATAAATTTTATAGGCCGAATTCTATGTTTTACTAAACCTAAATTAAATCATGTATTGGACAAGAATATATCTAATAAATGGGCCGAATTAATTAGTTAGTCTGGGCCTATAATTATATTGAGTTGTGTTAGAGTTAATAAATTACTAATGGGCTAGTATTCACTTAATTAATCCTAATTGGACTAAGTGTGATAATTAGGCTAATTATTTAATTATTGGATCAAGATTTATTGAACTATGACTAATTATTATTAAATGAGCTTAGAAAATTTATCCCTTTAGCTAGATTTAATCATAGCATTGAATTAAAATTTGTAGTGATACCCAAAGTGTATTAGTTAAGGTTGTTATTACTTTATAAGATTTTATTTAGATAATATAACTTGGGAAATTAAAATACTTTTGAAAAGAATTTCCCTCAATGCTAAATCTAGTACCCATTATTAATTGGGTAAACTAATTAGGATTTAAAAATCATAGCTTGATTAAGAAGTTTCATAATGACACCTTTAGATAATAATTGAGATATTTGAATATTAGTCGCGCTAAAACTCGTGAATAAATTCCCGAAATGATAAGAGTTAATATTTCCTCACACTTAGAGAATTTTAGACATATTCAGAATTAGTATCTCACTTGAGATTTGTTTAAAGATTTCGAAGAGAGATCGAATATGAATCACGAGAACGAGGGACTTTATTAGCCGAGGATAATCAGGTAGGCTTTCTTACACGATAAAATAAAATATATGCGTGTGATATTAGTTTATGTATATTTTCTTTTCAAAAAGCTTTTGAATCGAAAATGGTTTTCAAGTATTGTCTTGCCATAAAATGTTTATGATTTTTGTATGATACCTATCTGCTCAATGAAGTTAAAAGAATCGAATTCGGGTCCTAGTAGATAAGATATCCTACTCGGACTAGTGTACACAGGACCGTGAGCCATCAAGATGTTGGCCGATCAAGTGTCCGTGGGAGGTGGCCACCTCCCCGGCACAAAGAAACTACAGATATAGTGGATTACAAAAGAACTTAGACAGCGCTGTCAACTCAAGATTTCTCAAATGATTTAGTGAACATAGGTGCTTTAGAGACAAAATCTCTATGTATCACTGGAAATGACATGACAATTTTATATGTATGTATGCGTTTTTGGCATGTGTCTACTGAGTACTTTTGTACTCAGTCCTGCATGTATTTCTAAACGTGCAGGTTGAGCCATGGTGAAGGAAGGGCTACGTTCGGGCTTTTGTCGGTCTCTTATTAGTTGACTCTTGGGGGTTCTACGTGTCTTCATACATGTAGAGCTTTTATCGATCCGAGTAACTTTACGCTGCTAGTTTGAGACTGTTATGTAATTCATTTGAGACTCCAGTTTCTTTCATGTTAAGTTGTATTGTATTAAACCTAAGACTCAAGTCCTTTTGATGCTAACCATGTACGATGAATTATTCGACTTGTTATGAGATTCTTGTTCAGCTCGTCCTTGTTCCTTTTCTCCATTTCTATTCATGTTTCCTTAATCTTTTCCCTAGTCACGGGTTCCCCAACTTTACTATCCTTAGTAGAGTGCGGTCGTGACACTTTGGGGCCAGGGATGATAATGTACCGGACTTCCCTATGTCCATACACGACCTACAGTTTTTTGGATGGACGCAAGCCTGACCGGGCTTGTAATTCAAGCTTGAGTCAGGACTCCATATTTTTTTTTTATTTTCAGCTCTTTTACTTTTTACTTTTCAATATATTAAATATATATACAATTAATTTATTTTAAAAAATATTTATATATTTTAATATTCTTTAATATGTCTATTAAATAATATTTATTATACGTTAGTAACAAATAGTATTTAAATTATTTTACTTATATATTTTATTTAATATTTTTATTATACATTAATAATAATAATAATAATAATAGTATTTATATTATTTATATTTATTTTAAGAAATTGTGTGTATTGAGTATATTTGAAATTTCACCTATCATATATTAATTTAGTATAGTAAAGTATATTGAGTGGAGTAGTTCTTTACTATAAATAAAAAAACTTAAAATATAAAAATAGTTTGTGAACAGATTAAAATATAAAATATAAACCACTTTTATGTTTTGGTTGCATGGATCCATTTAGCTTATGAATGTTATGAATAGTTGAAAGGGTAATTTTAAAGATAGCCTCCAAATCTCTCATTATAGCTCCAAATTTAAAAATATAATAAAATTAATAATGAATGTACTATTAATACCCTCATAACTTCCAATATTAATATTAATTATAGCTCCCTACAATATATAATGCATGATCATAAATAAGGAAATACGTATAAAACCCTAAAAAATATACAAAAAAGAAACACAGATTAAAGAAAGAAAGTACAAAAAAGTAGCAACACATACATATGACCGAAACATTAGAAAGGAGCAAATTAGAAGATTAAAAAGAAAGAAAAGAGTGTAGAAGAAGCAGGAGAAAAACAAAAGGACATAATCAAGATGATTGACGATTCAAATAAGGAGGAAGAATCAAAAGGCACAAAGGTTATATATAAATATATTTTATATATATGTGTGTATATATGTTGATTGTTATAACTGATTATTGGAACTTATATGTTCTATATTGTATATTAATAATTTGATTTTATTACATATTGTATATTAGAATATGTCTTTTAATGCATATACACATTTAAAGTAAATTGCTTGATGATGACAAACTAATGACAAGAGCTCAGACGTCTATGACATCTAATTTATTCAATTATAGTGTCCAACTTAATAAATTCAAGAAATTCAACTTAGTGTATGAGGGTCTTCAAATATCAATATTAAACTATTTCTTTCACAGAATTTGGTGCTCTTAATCTAAGCCAATTAACTTAGTTTTATTTTATGTGCATCGAAGTCTTTTAGTCAATAAGATGTAAATAAATTTAGTGTTTATCCATTATTTTTTTAGTTGAGAAGAATATTAGCACGAAAGATAAACTTTATTATATTCATAAAATTATTTTTCTTATCAAATAAAACTTAATTTGTTAGTCACTAATTATTTGACTTCTTTAATTGCAGAATATTCCTTGTGAAGATCAAACAAATTTGTTGGATTTCTCTAATGTTTTTTCTATTGATAGAGTAAGTTAAAAGTTAGTTCAATAAATTTAACCATTTTTCGTATTTTTTCATTAATTAACCTGTATTTAATAATTTTGGTTTCATCAATATATTTTACAAAATAAAACAATGCCAAATAGAGAATTCATACACGCACTAAAAATATTTATATGCATTAATTGTCTAATATTCAACTTCGTACACGGAAATAAAAATAAAAATGACAAAATACTAAAAAATTTGGGTTAATATTTCAATCTACATTAACTAATGTAACTTAAACTAATACACGAACCCAAAGCAGTAGAAGTTTGAATCACCATGCCCAAAATCACCAAACTTCTTCATCGATCAAAGCAATATTGTCACTAGCTTCACATGTCAATCTACAAGAAAATAGAGCTAGAGTGAGACTTTTTTTTAGTTAAATGTGGAAAGTACTTAGAAATAAAATTGAATGAGTTATTTTACTAACCTCATTGATCACAATGGTCGCCCAATCTTCACGAACCTCGTCAATCTCATATTGAGAATATTCACTTTGATGGCACTGCAAAAAACCATTGAATATACGTAATTATTAGTATTTACAAAAAAATGGCTGGAATTCTAAGAATAATAAAGTATGTTACCAATGTGGTCAAAGAATCTTTGAAGCTATCATTATCAACTGCGTTTACTATGTCTTTCTTATACCGCATCACATAAAACCCACATTGCTTTGAATCGGGTTGAGTAGGACCCTACATTTAAACAATAAAGTGAAGAGTTTGTATACAAAATAGTGTAACATAGATATATAAATAATAACTCGCTAATTAGACATAGTAGTCATTGGTACTCAAAGTAAGAGGGCAGACTTGATTCATACTGCTACAGGTGTAGCAAAACAACAAAATACCTGTTTATCCATCTCTTTGATGGTCCGAGGACGGAAGGGGAAGCAGCATGCCTTTGACCAAGCATTGGAGGATCAGAAGACAGAAACTGCTCATAATCAAGGATAAATTCCAGGGAAACAATTGCTCATAAATAAATTTTGATTCAAAATAATTACAAGGATACATCTTCATGGCAAGCATTTGTCTCCTGGGACTTCAGATCTTGAATCTAATCAGATAAGCCATTCAGAACAAGAACAAACATGTAGCCTTTTTAAAAGAAAATGAGAGATCACAAATTTACCTTGCTTGTTTGCTCCAACAAATCCTCTATTGCCGCAGCAACATCAGGAATTATAGAAGAAACTTGCCTATTATCTTCAGTTACATTTTTTTTTCTGCATCATTCTTCCTAGTAAAAAAAGTGCCAACAGTGTTATCACAAGAAGAATGCTTTACAGTATCATTTCCTAATAATCTTGCCCTCTTATTACCACCAGAATAATTTTCCTCGTCTCTTGCCATAACTGAGGAATCAACCCTCTGCATATTTTTCAGATCTTGTGGCTCACTGGGTTGTTGAGAGACATCATCTCCAGATGTATTCCTATCAGTGTGAGTAGGATATTGACTCATAAAATATGATCGTTCTTGTTTGTCTTGAGAACTAAGCTCTTTAGGCAAAAAATCTTTCACATCAACAACTTTATTCTGTCACAGTATGAACAGAAAATGACTTAGAAAACTAAAATGTGTAAAAGAAAACAGATTAGAAAAGAGAAAATAAAGATGCCGCAACAACCTGCTTGACACATTCATAAATCCAATCAGCTTTAACTACATGTATTCCCCATCTACAAGCAGCCTCATACTTATCACCACGAGCAAATTTACTTAAAAGATGAGTCACTTTCTTTGTAAGTTTTTCAACGTACTTCACACCCAGGACATAGCATAAATTTCTTAGCAGCTGTCTTTCTTTCATGTCATAACCCGAAGAACAGAGGCGATATACTTCAAATCCAGGCAACAGAATTTTGCATGGAAGTGGAGAATAGAGAATGTGACTGCTAATATGCAGCAAACACCCCTCCTTCAACAATAAAGTTCCAAATACATTAGCATTTCCACATCCCACATTTATAAATGCATTATTTAGACATACATGTCGGTATGATATACTATATTCTATGAGCAAATACGACGGAATGTATTAGTAATCATATAAGTTTTTGAAGACCAACTGACATTAAAAATAGCTATTGAGAGATCACAGATTACCCACTAAATATCACAGTAGCAAGTCTGAATCAGAAGCATATGCAATTTAGTAACAGTGAGTCCAAGCAAATTCATAGCGTACAATTGAAAGTCACCAAATCATATACAGTTAATACTAAGTCAAGTCTAAAATATCTCAAGGATATTAAATGTAATAAGGAGAACTAAATGCAGTTTTTTATAGAAAATTTAGCAAATATACCAATCACTATCCACTTTTTGAAGGAGATGTCCACAAAAATCTGAAAGATTTAAAAAATGGTTTCTACTTTCATGCTATTGCCCTTTTGGTATCTTTACCGGTAGTCAATTAAGAGAAGAATTTTGAAAGTAACGTCTAATTTCATACTTTCCAAGAAGCACTGATAGGATGCAATCCCGATAATAGGCCCAAGCCAGGCCCAATATAATTGGACTTTACTGAACCTCGGCCAGAAAGTAACAAGCTCGGCTCATTAAAAGGCCCAGAAGTCACTTCGGCCCAACAGTATAGCCCAATAGCATAGGGGCTCGGCCCACTTTGGCCCACCATCTCACACGTGGTACCCCACGATTTCGGCGCACGTAACCTCAGTTATAATTGTAACTTGTTGCCTATAAATGGTGCTTCTAAGCTAGATGTAAATGACGAATAATTCTCTCTCTTAAGAACTCAAAGAAATATCAATACAAAAGATCTTTTTATCCCGTGGACGTAGATCTAATAAAAGATCGAACCACGTAAACCTTGTGTTCATCTTATTTTATATTTTTCCATCGTGCAAACACTCTAAAAACCGACGATCGAACACTGGCGCCGTCTGTGGGAATCGCTTAATAAATTCTGTGAAAACGATCAACGTTTTGAGTGAAGACACGATGGTAAAATCAACCCGCTCCACCGCTGTAGCTGATGCTGCTAAAGGAAAACAAAACCAAGCTGATCCGCCCACCAACCCCCCTCGCACATCAACCAATGAAGAGGATGTACGCCAAGTTCAACACGACAGGCAGCTCATAACCCGCCGAACTCCTGACGGTCATGTGGAAGATGTGTACTCAGGTCGATCCAATGATTCAATTAGCAGCAGGGAGCCGAATCAAGGAGAACGCCGACGAGAGAACGCCGCACTCCAGCCTCAGCTCGGAGATGCACTTAAGGCGTACTTAGATCTCCATGAGCAAGATTTCCTCAAGTTCGCCGATCAACATCGGCAACGAAGTCAAGACGGATGAGATAAAACTGAACCACCATGACGATCCCCAAGCCTCCAAGTCGTCGGAGATAAAAACGACGAACTTCCCCAAAGGCAACGTGATCGTCGGGGAAACAATAACCTCGCCTCACCTCGGCGTGGTTCAACATCACCTCGTCGAAACGTCGGTCCATCCCGACGTGACGAGGATGACCACAGACAAGGGAGATTTGCTGTTTATAGTCGAATCGCTACCCCTTTCACCAACAAAATACTTTATACTCCGCTCCCGTCGACATATAGGGTACCACCCATCAAACCCTATAATGGATCTTGTGATCCCAGCAATTTCTTGTCACAATACCAATACAACATGCTAAACCAAGGGCTCGCCGAAGATGTTTACATGTGTAAAGTCTTTCCTGAGCTGCTGATAGACAACGCTCGAAAATGGTTTGATAACCTGCCGCGCTGCAGCATTGGGTCGTATACCGACCTACTAGACGCCTTCGAACGTCATTTTTTCCAGAAAGCCGAAGCCAAGATTAGTTCGGCCCAACTCCTTACGCTAAGACAAGGACGAGGAGAAACGATCAGTGATTTCCTGGCTAGGTTTTACAACGAGAGCCTTAAAGTCGATCGCCTGTCAGACGATGTCCTCATCTCGGCATTCCAAAATGCCATCCAGTCCGGCACTCTCTTTAGGGAGCTCGTAAAAGAGCGCCCTCAAACCTCCAAACAACTATGGAAGATTGCTGACATGTTTGCTGAGGCAGACGAGGCTGATAGGAGGAAGAGAGCAGCAGACCGACCTGAAAATCACGACAAGAGAAAAAAAAAGGAGCGTACAGATCATGGGCAAAATCGACGAGGTGCTCTTGAAAGAATACAGCGAGGTCCACTGGCATCCCGCCTCGGACCTCGGTCCAATCAAGAGCGAAGTCAATTCACTCCGCTAACGAAGCCCCGAGCCGAAATATACGAGCTCCATGGGGACTTATTCCAGAAGCCACCACCCTTGTCCCGAAGTGGGTCGAAGCGACGGTCCAAAGATAAATACTGCAAATTTCATGATGATCATGGTCATGACACCGAGGACTGCCGAAATCTTGCCTCGGATATAGAGCACTTAGTATGTGATGGTACCCTTGGCAAATACCGAGGTCGTAGCCAGCAAGATGCCCGATCTCAAGGGAAAGGCAAGAGAAGTAAGAATAGGGGAGGGGAAAACTGCTACCCCCACCAAGACAAGAAGCCAAGGCACGATGACGAGGACGAAGACGAAGACCAGCCTCAATATGACGGAGTCATCGCTGCCATTACCGGACTACCTCAAGGCACAACGAAGTACTCATTAAAAGCTGAGGCCCGAAGTCAACAGAAGGAGGAACCTTCACAAAAAAGGTTCAAAAAGGATGAGGTCGTCACCTTTTCCAGCGACGACCCAGTCCCCCATGCCCTACCTCACCAAGATACTACCATCATTGAAGCCGTGGTAGCCAATAAACTGGTTCACCGAGTGTTCATCGACAGCGGAGCCTCGGTAAGCGTGCTCTTCAAGAACTACTTCGATAAACTCGATATCGAAGAAGCACGTTTAAGACTGGCACCTGTCCCGCTGAGGAATTTTACACAAGAAGAAACCACGACGGATGGTATTATTTCACTTCCTGTGACTGTTGGGAGAAGCCCGTTATCTTCTACAAAGATATTAAAGTCAACTCCCCCTATAACATCATCCTGGGAAGAGATTGGCTAATAGCGACGAAGGCGGTGTGCTCGGCCTACCATCTAACAGTTAAAATCCCGTCTAAAAACGGGGTGATTACGCTTAGAGGAAACCAAACGCAAGCCAAGGAGTGTATGCAGGTCGCACTACGAGGTTCTGGGATACAGCATCCGCAAGCATAGCAATTACAGAACCCCAGAGCGATGCAATCGATGTCACCATCATCTGCGGAGCCGGTTGAAGACGTCGTATTGTACGGAGACGACCTGTCCAAGGTCGCCAAAGTAGGGTTCGTCGGAGGAAGTAAACTCCGGGGTCAAATCGTTCGGCTACTTCGGGAATTCAGAGATATCTTCGTCTGGTCACCCTTGGACATGACTGGGGTATCACCAAGCGTCATCACTCATCACCTCAATATAGATCCCGAAGTGAAGCCAGTTCGGCAGAAGCAACGAACCTTTGCAGCCGAAAGGTATCAGGTGATCCATGACGAGGTACGCCAGTTACAGAAAGCTGATATCTTATTCGAAGTGAAATACCCGACGTGGCTGGCCAATCCCGTGATGGTAAAAAAACAAGGAGGAGGGTGACGAATGTGCATTGACTATACCTACCTCAACAAACACTGCCCGAAGGACTGCTACCCTCTTCCCATTATTGACAAGAAGGTTGAAGCCCTTGTTAGTCACAAGGTATTCAGTTTCCTAGACCTATACAAGGGGTATCACCAAGTTCTTATGAGTGCTGAAGATGCTCCAAAAACGGCCTTCATCACGGACTTCGGCATCTATGCTATAAGAAGATGCCTTTTGGACTAAAAAATGCTGAAGCTACATACCAAAGGATGGTTGACAGGATATTTGAACCTCACATAGGTCAAATTGTCGAAGTGTATGTAGACGACATAGTCGTTAAAAGTAAGGAGATCGCTACTTGTGTAAACGACCTTCAGGTCGTCTTTGATTTACTTCGTAAAGCAAACCTAAAGCTAAATCCAGGAAAATGCATTTTCATGGTCCAATCTGGAAAATTTCTAGGGTGTTGGGTTTCTCACGAAGGGTTAAAAGCCAACCCAGCCAAAGTCAGAGTCATCCGAGAGATGCAAGTGCCGAAGTCCATCCACGACATGCACTGACGGGCTGCCTAGCCGCGCTGAATCATTTCCTATCTAAGGCCGCCGAGAAGCAACTTCCGTTCTTTAAGATACTAAAGAAAGCGCCCGACTTTGAATGGAACGACGAGCATAAATTGGCTTTCGAAAACCTAAAGAAGTACCTTGCAAATCTACCCACCTTATCCGTCCCAAGGGAAGGCAAAATTCTCTCTCTATACCTCGCCGCCTCGGACGAATCAATAAGTGCAGTCTTAGTACGAGAAGGACCTCGGCAATTACCCATTTACTTCATAAGCCGAGCCCTAAAAGGACCTGAAACGAGGTACCAACCCTTGGAGAAGGTCGCACTTGCACTGGTAAACGCCGCAAGAAGACTTCAACCATATTTCCACGCTCATCCGATACAAGTCTTGACCGACCTTCCACTCCGGCAAATACTCACAAAGCACGAAGCTTCAGGACGAATCGCCAAGTGGGCGGTAGAGCTCGGCGAACACACGATCTCCTTTGCACCTCGTCAGGCCATCAAGGGACAGGCACTAGCAGATTTCTTAGTAGAAACTATATTTGCGGAACCTCCGAAGTCCACCAAACTTGTCAAAGATAAGCTTCAAACCGAAGCACCAAAGGTACCACCAAATGATTGTTGGAAAATCTACGTGGATGGAGCATCAGGCCATAAAGGAAGCGGAGCTGGGATTTTGCTCATCAGTCCGGAAGGGAAAGAAACTACTTATGCTCTACGGTTTAACTTCCCAACAATAAATAACGAAGTGGAATACGAAGCCGTAATCGCCGGACTCCGCCTAGCGCAAACTCTCCAGCTACGAGCTGTT
>JAPKLX010000081.1:1189196-1199825 GCA_026898415.1 Leonotis leonurus
TAGAACCACAATTTAAGTCTCCAAACACAACAATTCCAGATATGCAATGAGTGTAATACATTAAGGCAGATTGCAGGGGACAACAACACCCTCAACATCCACACATCATAGGGTTCTAGGGCTTCATCTACCACATATTAACACATCACAAATCAAAAATTGCAGGGGAAACATCAAATTGGCTCTAGGCTTTCACAGATCAGTGTAGTATCAACTTATCAGAATATCAAATCATCACCGGACCATATAGGGTTCACAGATCTAAGTAGTATCAACAAATCAGAATACCAAATCATCATAAATGGACAACTACGCCCAATCACAGTTCATTCAAGGCCAACTACGCCCAAACAAATTTCAATCAAGGCCAACTACGCCCAAAATAAATCGGCCAAGAGAAAATTTATACCTGGATTCTTACCAAACAGAAATGGAACAACCATGGGGAACCAAATCCCAACCAGATCAGAGAACCATCTCCTCTTCTCCTCAGTCCATTTATGATTCTCAGCATCTTCATGCACAGGGGAAACAAGCATCACTGAATCAATGGAATGAGTTGGCTTAGATCTATCAAGATCTGAGCCAATCTCATCCAAAGAAGGTGTCTCCTCCACCACCGTATCATCAGAGCCCAGAAAATAAGATGGCTCCATACAAGGCTTGATATAAACCGAGTTGGTAGAGGTTGCGGGTGTGAACTCAGAACAGGTGGTAGAGGTTGCGGGTGTGAACTCAGAACAGGGGGTAAAGGTTGCGGGTATGAAATCAGAATCGAGGAGGTGGGTTTCTTTCATCAGAAAGGCGGCGAACAGTAGGGTTTTAGGGTTTCGAAGATTTCAAGATCTGGAATGAGGGAGGCGGATGAAGATTCACGATCTGGAGTGGGTAGAGGTGGATGAAGATACACGATTTGGAATGGAGTAGAGGTCGATGAACATTCCAGAATAGAGAGAGTAGGAAGAATGGAGTGTGGCGATTGATTTAGGGTTAGAGATAGGAGTGTTGTGTATAGATTTAGGTTTAGGGAATAAGATTGGTTAGATTAAGTTAATGGGCTGGGTTAGATTAAGTTAATGGGTTGGGTTAGGTTAATGGGTTAGATTAGTGATTTTAATTTAGTCAAAACATGTGGGCCCAATTGTGGCAAAAATGAAATTAGGTTAGATTTTTAAGGGTAAAAGGGGTAAAATTTTATGTCCAAAAGAGGAAAGTTTAAGTGTTAACGACATTGGTGGACGGCCCGAAATGGCAAAACGTTAACGACATTGGTGGACGGAGGGAGTATTAGTTACTATATCTGAAAAGCAAAGCCTTACTTATCTCCCTCTGCGATCTAAACCGCCACCACAACAAAGTAATAACCATTGGATTTGTAAATAATAATCATTTCGTGCAGGTAATAATAAATTTTCTCAAATAAAAGTTCATGAAATGATTCTGTTGAATATGTTCATTTATATTTTTTGTAGGTCTTTTTGGATCATGATGCACCAATACCTCCGATTGTGCCTAATTGGAAAATTTTTTGCTTGAACCTGCTGCTGGATGGGATGCTCCAATTTTAGCTCGTGTTAATAACTTTAAATCACTCATTTCAGTATGTCATGTTTGGAAATAGAGAAATCATCAACTTAGATATTCCATAGTATTGATAATATTTATGATATTTATTTTTAGCCGAATAGTTGGCTTTATTTATCTTGTAAGAAAAGATTTATCAAAGTTTTACTTTTTATCTATCTTAAAACTAAATATTTGTTGGTACTGGAACTTTGAAGCAATGAAGCAGTGTTCTTTTTTATATGCTCTGTAATGTTACTTATAATATATTTTCTATTCACTTGTTGGCCTTATGTATGCTAAGTTGATTTTTTTTATTGCAAATGCAATAAAATACAAAAACTCACATGCTCCTTATACATGGACACAATTATGAGGAAATAACATTCATGGCTCAGATATGAGAAAAATAAGGATCATCTTAGTTGTGAAAGTACATTGTTTGGTAAAGAGTTTCACATTTCAGGTGGTTGTTCTATCTGTGATCATTTGAAGTTTCTTTATATATCTAAGATTACTTGAGTAGATTTAGGTCTTTGAAACAATTGTGAATGCAATGCAGTCCAGTGTTCTAATTGGCAAAAATAAACTGCTTAAAAGTTTCTTCTCAGCAATACTACTCAATTTAGGACAATATATATAGGCATAAATGAACCAAAATGACAAACTATCTGTAGAAATAGAGTGATTGAACACTTAACATGAATCATGGGAATTTGGGGCCACTCTCTTTGACTTTCCAGTTGTTGTAACAGGGGCAGACTTGCTTGTTCCTCAACGTGCCAGGTGACACACACAAGCATGCCGTGCATTATTTTTGGCAGAAGATCATGTGCAACTTCTTGAACCCCGTCTCGTCTCCGAGCATTTGTTCCTGTACGGCAGCACACTCTATGTCAACACATAGTCCAACTATTACTCAACACACACTCGTTACATAAGCTAATGAGTTTTCTTACAATTTATTGATTATAACTTGATAATTTGATTCTTTGTGTAGTATATATCTTGAATTTATATTGGTTACCATAGTGGTGTAGTATATATCTTGAGGGTGGAAGCTCCCTTCATTTAATCATTCTGTAGCAGCAAGAATAATTCAAAATATATTAATGAGGGATAAGTATCTTTGAAACAATAGATTAAAGGTCACTTGCTAGTAGCTGAGCCAACTAAACAAAATGTCTCATTATAAATTTACTTAACATGATATAGTCTAACAAACAATACAACAAACATCTTGTGAGCATAAATAAACAATAACTTTCAATTATTACCTCTTCATTTCCATTTGTCTTCTCTTTCTTTTATATTTGCTTTTGCTTCTAGTATCAATCACCAAGTCAAAAGAGAGAAATAAGATGAAGGAAAAAAAACATAGAAGAAAAAGAAGCAAGTTTGTTTGGTGTTCTTAATTTTTGCTTTCTTCGTTTCTTCATTTTTGCTTTCTTCGTTTATGTCGTTCTTTGTGTTCTTCTTTATTTGACAAGTTTTGTTTTAATTATTTAACTGCATAAATAATATTTTGGGGCTATGAAATTTGAGTTTAGAATAGTTTTCTGGGGCTATGAATTTTGAATTTAAAATACAGATGTTTCGGTGTGAGTTTTGATTTAAAATTAGTTAATTGAGAGAGATGAAAACATAATAGTATAATTTTTATTAATTTTAATATATTTTTATATTAGGGGGTATTGGGAGAGATTTGGAAGTTATATTTAATATTACCTCGTTGAAAAAGCTGACGAGACTGAGAGAGATGACACTACAAAAAAAAGTTTATTTAGTAACGGAATTTTTCCGTCACTAAAATAAGAAATTCCGTTACTAAAGATGTTAGTAACGGAATTGTAACGAATTTTTCCGTAGTAATATTGATGGTTGCTAAAAAAATTTAACAACGGAATATATTCCGTTACTATATAACAACGGAATTGTAACGAAATTTCTGTTTCTAAAATGAAATTTTCAATTTTAGTAACGGAATTGTAACAGAAAATTTCGTTACCAAATTTTAATAATGGATAATTCCATCACTAATTCTGTTACTAAAATTGAACAACAAATTCCGTAACAATTCCGTTGTTAATCCGTTAAAATTTAGAAACGGAAAAATTTTCCGTCACTATTCCGTTGCTAGAAAATGTGTTTTTTGTAGTGTGAGGGTCTCTGTCTGACGGCAAGAGTGGGCCAAGAGAACACTAATAGTTTGTGGAGTAATGTGATGATCCATGAAACCCTATATTCAAATGGGCTTGTCCATTAATTAATAGGGTAATTTTAAATATAGCCTCCTTTTCACTCTTCATAGGCTCTTAATTTATAAAATAATAAAATTGTTCATAAATTTCCTAATTTATCCCTTAATCGATGTAAATTAACCTCCTTTACAAGAAAGAATGCCATAACCTTTCGTAAAACACGGGACGATTTTTAAAGCCCCTTTTAAAATATGTTGTAATTTATGAACACATTTCTCTATTATTTAAAATCAGCCTAATAATTAATAGAAATATCCCTAAAATTGTGTACAATTTAAAATTTGAGTGTGAAGATGACAGGGGTTTGGGAATAGCATGAGATAGTTTGTTTTAAAACAAATTATATATTTCATGAATTTTGAGTATTAAATTACTTGTTTATTTTTTATAATTAAGTTGTACATAAAGAGTTAAAGTCTCACTTACCAAAAAAAAAAGAAGATGAATAATAATTTTATACCAATAAATTAATTAAATAAGTAATAATTTTGTTGACAGATTTTTTAATAGTACAAAAAAGACGACTTAGATTTTAAAATAATATATAAAAGATAGTTATGTTCATTTTATTTGAGGATAAATTTATCCCTCTACAATAAAGGTTAAGATCATTTAAATCCCTTCTTTTTATCTTTCTTTATTTAAATTATAATTCTACAATTTATTTTTCATTCATTCCACCCTAAGGAGGATAATATTATCCTTTCAAATTGTAATATTTTGGAAAAAAAAAGAGGATTCCGAAACTTAAGAAAATTAATTATTTTTATAAATTTTTAATGTAAAAATATGTGATTATAACTTTAAATTTTAATTATTTAATCTTTGTATATAATGAAACATTAATTACAAGATTTCCATTCAAATTGAATGTCAATTAATTTTTTTTAATATATACTAGTATATGGTTCCGTGCTATGCACAAAATTTTTTGTATTGCAAGTGATCGATATGAATTTTTAAAAATGTAAAATATAATTTTAGTCGAGAAAGATACTCACCAAATAGAATATAAGGTTTAACATTTTAAGTGTTTTGTGTGATAATGTTTAAAAAAGAAAATAATAAAATCTTAGTGAATGGTCGAAATGGATAATAAGAACACACTTTAATATATGAATCGAATAATACTTACATTGAATAATATTTAGTTGATTTAATGTAAATTAAATTTTATTAAAGTATATAACCACAATAAAATGATATAATTAATTATATATATTCACGGTCAATACATGTTCAACCTAAATTGTGCAAACCTAGGTTCTTGCAAATATACGATGTCTATTGTACGTGATAAGTTAAAACCGGTTGGATCTTGATGGAACGCTTAGCAGGGTGATTCTAATCTTAAGTATTATTAAAACAAGAAAATAAACACTCTAATCAAGATAAAACACGAGAAACATGAAATAAAGTAAATAAACAAGAATAATTAGATGGTGAGATTTGGGATTTAAGGGCCTATAGTTTAGATGATCTATAATCAATTAAATCATGCTCATATATTCATGTTACTGCTCATTCCTATTCAGCTGCACGAGCTCTCCCAACGTCTCCACCAAGTGCCTGACTTGGATCTCGATCCGCTTCAGTGAAGCATCGACAATCTAGAACCTTTGATTCCTAGCCCCAATAAACTTGTTCAGGTTTTTCTCAACTGAAGCTTGTGGTGGACCTTGATGTGGCTGCTGTTGGGAAGAAGTGAACTGTTGATATCTCTGCATACGCAACCTGCCATCACAACAAACGAATAAACGAAACTTACGGGAGTAAATTCCTATATAGCAAAAAGAAAATAAAAATGAATAAGAATAACAAAACGATACGAAAAGAAAACACATAGTACAGAAATAGAAAATAACGAATGAACACCAAAAACACTCAAAATCAGAAACGCCTAAAGCTCTCCCCAGCAACGGCGCCAAAATTTTGGTCAACCAAAATTGTGTAAGTCTAGGTTCTCGCAAATATACGAGGTCTATTGTACATGACAAGTTAACCCCAGTCGAATTTCGATGGAAAGCTTAACAGGATGATTCTAATCCTATGTGTTATTAAAACAATAAAATAAACCTAAACACTCTAATAAAGATAAAACAATAAACAAGAATAATTAGATGATGAGATTCGGGATTTAATGGCCTATAGTTCAAAAGATCTATAATCAATTAAATCATGCTCCTATATTCATGTTATTGCTCATTCATAAAGGGTTTCTTAAAATTTAGTCTAGTTATTAACTTACATATTCATAAATAGACGGTAATCATGACTCACGTATTAGATCACCATAATAAAAATTCCTCAATATATGAACAAAGATTCGCAATCAATAAATGATTTCCTAGAGTTGCTTAATTACTTAACTCACGTATTCGATAATTAAGCCGCAATTCAAATTTTTGTATTTGAATCACACAATAGAAAATCACAAATAAACAAACAAATTGCAATTCTTACGTTTACGTTTTAGAATTGAAGTTGATTAAACCATAGGTCTATATTGAAATTATCTTTCGATCTCAACCAATAAACAAGAAATCAAAACAGTGATCAGACGTTTCAATTGAATAAAAGTAAGTTTAATCAATAAGCATGAATCAATATGAACAATCAATAATCAATTAATAGAAATTCTAAATCATATTAGAGAATCAACAACTTAAATTCATTCAATAATTAAAAGATAAGAAATATTTACTAAAGAATAAATCCTAGATTGAGTGGTTAATCTCCACCCTCAATTCGTCATCCTGAGGGCGAATTACACTAAGAAAACAGAATAAAATTACTCTAGGGTTTTTCAAGGATGAAAAATAATGAATAATCCCCAATTCTATGCCCAAAAAAGGGCTTAAATAACAAAATTCTCGATCTAAACTTGCGCCTAGGATCGCTGGGGTGCCTTCTCTGTCCTTTACCGCAGCACAGGCCTAGCGACCACTGGCCCATGTAAAAGAAGAAAATTTGAAAATATAAACTTAAAGATCGTCTCGATAGGAGTCCGTAACCACAAACGGATCCAAAATCGGAGTTATAACGAAGGAGAACTGACCAAAACAAAATTGTTGTGTAGTACATTACAATTTCACATTCTACCATTCTCTCGCGTTCTTTCTCCTCTCGTCTTCTGTCCGTAAATCCTAGCAAGCTCTCGTCCGGCTTCCTCAGCTTCATTTTTTCGTCCTTTCGCTCTTTTTTCCCACCTATCAAACGATACAATAGAACACACAACCTCAGTATAAAAACGAACCAAAAATAATGAAAAATAAACAAAAAGACGACTTAATTAGACTCGACAAAAAGACTAAAAACGCAATAAAATCATGTCAAATAATACATGTCTAAACTAGTTTTTAATGTAAAATAATATAATCGTACCAAGTTGTCCAAGCAAATCGTGCTTGAGATTAGTTTTTATTGGTGGAACCAACCTGAAAATCAATTAGAAATCATATTCACATTTCAAACTCGTTGTATTGTGAATAATAATAATAAAAAAAACTAATGGTATGTCCAATAATGACAATTTAGGTAAACAATAATTTATATTGATGATAGTTTTAAGAGGATGTTCTACATAGTTATAGAGGTGTCCATTTGAACCAGAACCGGGAACCGGCGGTTCCGGAACCGGAACCGGGAACCGGCGGTTTCGGAACCGGAACCGTGAAAAACGGTTCGGAACTGGAACCGTGAATTTTGGTTCCGGTTCCAAAAATTGGAACCGGCGGTTCCCGGTTCCGAACTGTAGAACTGAATTTTTGTTTTCTGATATTAAAAATAATAACATTTAAATATTATATAAAATTATAACATCAATAATTAAATAAGGGATTGGAAAACATATAAAATAAATTAAATTGATTGTACAAATGCCAATTCAAATTTAAAATGATTCATCTGCAAACCATCACCATATGCCCCTTCTTATCTGGCTGCCACTCTTTCCACACTTTATTTTCTGCACACACACTCACTTGTCTTTTCACCTCACATATCAGCCACACATCACCACGCTCCACTTCCAATTTCTAACACTATTTCTAACACTATTAATTTCTAACACTATTCATTAACAATATATTGTATTATTACGCAACATTATTGAATACAAAGCAAACTTCAAATTTCAAAATTTAAAATATTGAAGAGTATGGTCCGTGAAAGAGTGAAACTTTCAGAAATAATTCACTAAGACCTCTATCATTTTCTCCTATAAATACCCCCATTTACATCAATATCATCACACCAATTCCTACTATCTTCTCTATCTCTATATTCCATAAGTTTTATTTACCAGTTTATCTATCAAGTCTTAAGTTTTTAATATTTGTTAGTTTTTATTTTCATCTTGTTAAAATGGATTCCAGTTCTCGTCGTGGTGATAAGGGAAAGGCTCATATTGATTCATCTGTTGACGAAAGAAGGAAAGCTCGAGGTCGTGGCGTTCGAAGGTATATATTCTCTATTGAATTATAGCAAATTATATTCTCTATTGAATTATAGCAAATATTCTTACATTAATGGTGTTTTATATATTTTTTTATTGATGGAAGTGTAGGAAATATTAATATAAAAAAATGTATTTAAATAATCGACAAATATGAATATAAATGGAAAATATTTAATCCTTTGATATCTATGAGACTATGACTAAAAGAAATATAGTTTTTATTAACAATGATATTTATATTTGCAAATCACATTTTTAACTTTTATTCTCAAATTTTTGTTATAGGTATCGCGGTGTTCATATATCCACCGAATCCGACTCTCCAGACTACTTTGATCCAAGGGAAGATTATGTCACGCCCGCTTTCTACTAATTCTAGTAAAGCCGGGAACATGACCAATGAAAGAATAAAGGACAAGAGAAAGATGATAAATATTCCCTTCATAACATAAAGTAAGGACATATCCCGTAAATCGGGAAGTCAGAGTCATACGCTCGTTACATTACATAATAGAATTTAGAGTTTAATCTTGGATCTTATTACATAAAAGTCTAGCAGCGGAACTTTCAGGATCGCATAATAAAATCCTACGTGTATGAAGACACGTAGAACCCCCAAGAGTCAGCTACTATGGAGTTCGACAAAAGCACGACAAAGCACCCACGTCTTCTTCATTCTTATCCTGCACGTTTAGAAATACATGCAGGGCTGAGTACAAATTGTACTCAGTAGACACGTGCCGAAATCGCACACATACATATATAACTGTCAAGCCATTCGAGTGAATCATAGGGATTTTTGTCTCTAAAGCACCTATGTTCACAAAATCATTTCTTGAGAAAATTCTAATTTGACTGCAGTCCTAGTTCTTTTGTATTCATCCATATCTGAAGTTTCTATGTGCCGGGGAAGTGGCCACTTCCCACAGACACTCGACCGGTCAACATCTAGATGACTCACGGTCCTGTGTACACTAGTTCGAGTGGAGACGCTAACCCACTGGAACCCGAATTCGATTATCATATAGCAGATAGGCATCATACATAAATCGAAAACATTTATGGCAAGACAGTGTTTTTTTAAAAAAAATATCTCATTTCATTTGAAAGCATACACACATATATTTTCATAGGGTAAGAAAAGCCTACTTGAATGGTCTTGATTGGTGTTTGCCTTGTTCTCGTGATGCGGATCCGACCTCTCGTCGAAACCTTTCATAAGAATCTCGAGTGAGATATAATCTTCTAGTGCTTTTAACATATTCTAAGTATAAAGAATATTTTCCTTTTATGGCTTGGGAATTATTCTCAAATCTCTACTCAACTATTATACGAGTCTAGAAATTGAAATTCTAGAGGGGTCGTTAATGATGGTTTCTAAGTCACCTTACGATTCGGTAATTTACTATATCCAATAAATAATTATTGGGCAATATATATATATAAGGTATTTCTAATTTAATATTTTGATGTTTAAATCAAAATAACTAATTTATCTAGATTTAACTAACCTCAAAAATCATACTCTAAATGTGGTTTATAATTTAATCATTTCTTGCGATTAAATTCTAATTAATCGATTAAGTTCTAATTAATTAATAAGTTCTAATTAATTAATTAAGTTCTAATTAATCAATTAAATTCTAATTTAGAATTTTAGTTGCTAATTAGTAATTTAAATCTTCTTTCAAAAATATATTCTTGGGCTTGGTCTAATTAAATGAGTCTTGATCTATAGAGTGCTACTAACCCAATTAATTTAATTAAGTGAGCCCATCCTTATTAATAGGTCAAACCCAAGAGAAAAAAAAAATGTCATTGGCCCATCATTTTGTTAATTTTCGGCCCAACAATTATATTGTCTAATCCAACTCTTATACCCGACCCGGCCCATGACCCGGGTCCAATTTCTAGATTCTTCAATTTCCCCAACCTAACTAATTCAATTTAAAACCCAATTTTTCCCAATTCCCAGCCATTCCATTCCCTTCTCTCCTCTGTTCTCTTTCCCACAGACATGTAGCACTGTTGCTACCTTCCATTTCTCCGTTTCTTCACGTCGCACTACCATCACCGCGCAGCTCCGTGCTCCTGCTCGCGCACCGCCACAGCGCTGTCATCGCAGCCGCAGCAGCAGCGCCGCCACAGCAGCACCGCAGCAGCAGCAGCAGCTCGCAGCTGCAGCACCGCCACAGCAGCATCGCAGCAGCAGCAGCAGCACCGCCACAGCAGCAGCTCGCAGCAGCAGCACCGCCACAGCGCTGTCATTGCCGCGCTCCACCACCACCGCAGCTCCATCACCGAGCTCGCGCAGCAGCAGTACCACCACAGCGCCGAGCTCCTGCC
>JAPKLX010000081.1:1199835-1381185 GCA_026898415.1 Leonotis leonurus
AGCGCCGAGCTCCTGCCGAGCTCCAGCACCGAGCTCCAACCGAGCTCCAGCGCCGAGCTCCCGCACGCGCCAGACTTCTTCGCCCGAGGTCGGTGGCATCCAGCTTCGACGCACGCCGCTGCCTTCCCTCTCCAGCGTCATCACCTCGCTGCCGTTTCTTCGAGGTGCTCTCGCACTTGCTCTTTTATTTCTTTTATTGCATCTTAATTCTCTTCTCTTACTTCCAATTAATGGAGTCTTATGAATGTCCTAAATCTTCAGATTTGTTTCGGTTGGTTCGAGGTAGTTCGAGGTCGTACAGAATCTGTTCGGGCTGTTCGGTGTTCGTCCGAGGTGGTTCAAGGTTGTTCGGGGTGGTTCGGGGTGGTTTCGAGGCCGTCCGGAGCTGTTCGGAGCTGCTCGAAGCCGTTCGGGGCCTGCTCGGGGCCAACCGAAGCTGTTCGGAGCCGTGCGGGGCTGTCCGAGGTACTTCGGAATTGTCCGAAGTCGTTAGGAGCTCGTCCGAGCTGTCCGAAGCTGCTCAGAGCTTCGTCCGAACTGCCCGAAGCTGCTCGGAGCCCGTCCGAGACTGTTCGGGGTCGGAGGGAGATTACGGCTGGAGAAACAGCCGTGCACTACTATCATCCCTATTTGCTATGTAAGTTCTTTATCCTTCGTTTGCCGTATTTTACTTAGTGGTATATGTTTCATCCCATCATTTAAGCACTACATAGAAGCATGATTTTCTTACGTTAAGAGCATGTCTCTCTAAGTTCAACTGCAGTTCCTACATTCATGCTCCAAGCTTCTACGTTTGAAATCAATTCTTAAGTTCAAAGTTCAAGCTAGGTTCATTCTAAAGCTGTTTTGCATGTATAATCCATTCCTAAATCTAGTTTTAAGAAGCATGAACATAAAATGCTAGAGCTTCAAACTCTTACCTCAAGCTTTCTCTATATTCTCTCCCCTGGTTCTTCTTGTTTCCAGTTGGGCAGCACTTCGGTGTGAGTGGTATTTAGGTGTGGTTTAGTTCAGAAATATTACTCCTTATATAGAGAGGATTGAGTCTCTGTTCTTTGCTAATCATATGCGCCTGCTTCTTCTATTGGATTTGCAGGTTATGGTGATTGGGGAGAAGCTGGAGTGTCGCTGGTGCGGCTAGGAGTAGTAGGGGGTAGAGTGGTCTGTGGGATTACTGTAATTACACGCTAATCCTGATTATGGGAACTCTAAACGGCTTGCACGCTAGTTTTCCTTTCCTATAAATCTGCTCCATACTTGTATCCCATATATATATTTGTATGTAATACGTACGTATATATATATATATATTGCAGCTTAATGCTTTATTTCCTTCATGTATTACCCATGTATACTACACTATATAAATATTATGTATATCTATATATATATATAGTTCATCTTGATGATTTATCTCCTTTATGTAAAACCGTATATTACGCTATAATTACTAATTATACTTCTCATTTTAAACAATTATTTATCTGTACTAGTTTAATACTAATAATGGCACTAATCATATTAGGCATTAATCACCCTTAATGAATATTCTCTTAAATGAAATAAGATTATTAACTATTTAATTACTATAAGTGCTCGTTATTCTCTAAATATACATCAAACATTTGGCCTCGTAATTTAATCCAAGTACGAGATATTCGAGAAACTTTAAAGCTGAAGAAAATTTATTTAGGATTAAAATACGGGATATTACAGATTAATATGTTGGCGAAGATAGTCCCAACCCAACACAATTTAGAAGGGTCCAAAATTAACGTCAATTTGAGGAAATGGCTTACGAACAACAAATTGCCGCAGATCGTGAAATGACGGAACAAATGGCTGCCTCCATGGAGACACAACAAATGCCGCCTCATTCCGACCAAATTAATATTGACGATGATGACGAGATGAATGAAGAGGATGATGGGGGTTTAGCTGCCGACGAACGCTACAAACCTCTGACCTCAAGGAAGGACTGAGCCCCCCGTTCCGATGTCTTCAAGTTGTATTTAAAAAAAGTAACAATTACCTATCCAGATTCCGGACTAACCGTTGAAAAGGCGGAATGCAATTTGTGCGGCAAATGATATGTTTACAACAAGGGTTATGGTTATGGCTCATACAAAAAAACACATCCAAAAAGAGAATCTTCAACCGGCTAAAGGGAAAGGTACACAAACCACAATTAACTTGTCGCCTCTCGACAATCAAGGTGCGTCCGCGATCTCTTAATTTAAATATAATGATATGATTGCTAGAGAAGTTATGGCTAAATTCATATCTGTTGCATCTCTTTCATTTCAATTTACTGATAGTGTCCATTTTGAAAATAGTATTCAAAAAGCTTATTGCCCACAAGCTAAAAAAATTTCACGCACAACAATGACTAGAACTATTGTTAAGTTAGTAAAACGATATAAAATATGTTTGCGCAATATTTTTTCAAACCTTCCACATAGACTTTATATTTGTTCCTACATTTGGTCATGTGTTTTTCAAAAAAATTCTTATATGGGCATAACGGTTCATTGGGTTGATCAAAATTGGAATTTAAATAAACGTGTTTTATGCTTTAAAAAGTTTAATTGTAACCACACGTCTGAAAATATTGCTTTAATTATACTTAAAATTCTTCAACAGTTTAAGTTGACTGACAAAATATTTTCAATCGGTTTTGATAATGCTAGTGCTAATACGGCAAGTGTTCCATCTTTAATTGCGGCATGTAATCCTACTTTAGGTGGGAAATATTTTCACACTCGTTGCATTTGTCATATTCTTAATTTGTGTGTTCAACATGGATTAAGAGTTTTAGATCATTGCATTGACCCTATTCGAAGAGCCGTTGGATTATTGCGTGATAAACATAAATTGCATAAACTATGGCTTAAATTTTGTAAGGCTAAAACCAGACATAGTAAATGTTTTAACATTGATGTGTGCACTAGATGAAATTCAACTTATGAAATGCTACAATCAACCAGTGAATTTAAGGAATTATTAGTTGAATTTTTTACTAACGAAGTGAATAACATGATTTTATTGACTTCTTATTGGGATGAATGTCATGATTTAGTTAACCTCCTTGCTGTTTTTAATACTGCAACTAAAGATTTATCGGGTGTTTATTATCCTACATGTTCATGTGTTTTATATCATTGTGTTCTTATTGTTGCTCAATTTAATGCTTGTAATCAAAAGGTAATTTAACTAATGTTATTAATCAAATGATTTTAAAATGGATAAAATATTTTAGAAAAATTCCAACAGTGTTTTTGATAGCAAAATGTTTAGATCATTCTTTCAAATATTAGGGTGTGGTTGGATTGTTAGAATTATATTATAAATTCTTAAATAAAATGACTTTTGAGGATATGGGGGTATCTATTGAGAGTTTAAGATTACCAGATTTTATGGAACTCAAAACAATGTTTTATATTAATTTAAAAAATCTTTTCGACGAATATCAATCAAGGTATGGTCAAAATTTTTCTAGACGAAATACCGTTAGAAGCTCAGGAGGGTTTTCACTAGAAATAGACACTTCTCATCAAGTCGGCCAAATGATCCAAAAAATTTTCTCAAACAAGGGATTGGGTGGTGGTGTGGGGGAATATAACGAACTAGATGAGTACTTAAGAGAGCCGAAAGGTCGAGAGTTTTCGAACGCAGGTCCTAATGATGTTGATGTATTACAATGGTGGTCGATGAAGCAACTCCAATTTCCCATTCTTGCTATAATGGCTAAAGAGATTTTCTCGGTTCCGGCATCCATGGTCTCGGTTGAATAAGCTTTTAGTCAAACTGGCTACATGCTCGATGAACGAAGAAGTGTCATGAAGGCGGAGAATCTAGAAGCTCAATTGTTGCTAAAAGATCATACCTTAGCCGAGTGTAGAGAGCAAGAAAATAAATGGGATGATTTGTTTGCGGACAATCCAATATCCACGACCGAAGCCGAGTCAACCGATGCATCCGAACCAACCGACGCCGATGATTTTGATTTCGACATGTAGACCTCGACGGCTCGACGACCTCAAAGGTAAGATAAGGTAAGAGAACTACGTGGACTTTGATTCCGTAATTGGATACGTAGGCAATTTAATTATAAGTTGATAATTTAAATGTTATAAACTTGTAATTAAGCTCAAGTCTTTCTCTTTTTTTTTCTTTTCTCCCCCACTTAAATTAAAATTTGTATTTTTTTCTTCTTTATGTAACTTAAATACAAATTCTATTTTATTTTTTAATAGAACTTCAATTTTTTTTTTCATCAATAAGTTGTATCTTTTTACGCAATTCAATAAAATATGTTTAAATATTTTAATTATGTTTTATTATTTGTAACTTGTAAGTTATAAATAGTAAATTAAATTTATATAAATGTTATTTGGACAACCCTTTTTCAGATTTATTTTTTCTTTAAATCAATTTCATTTGTAAAAATAATAATACCAACCATAATAATAACTCAATATATCTATCTACACAATAAAATAAATGAGAGAAAAAAAACGGTTTGAACCGTGGAACCGCCGGTTCCGGAACCGAACCGGGAACAGTGGAACCGACTCGGAACCAGAACCGTCTAACTTCTTAACCGGTTCGGTTCCGGTTCCAATTTTTGAAATCGTGGAACCGGCAGTTCGATTCGGTTCGAACCGGGAACCGAACCGTGGACACCTCTACATAGTTACTAAAAGAGAAAAAAATGAAAGTATGTACATTTAGATATCAAAATCATATATAAAGTTAATATATGTACCTAAATGTATAGTAAAATTCTTTTAATTTATAACAAACTATTTTTTATTAAAGTTGTTTGTTTCATACTCCCTCCGTCTCAATAAGTATGATACAAAATTTTTGAGCACGATTATTAAGGAGAGTGTATAAAATAGTGTAAGAGTGATAAATGTGGTAGGTCTACACATTTTTAAAGGATAACTTATACTATTTTAGGAATGTGTCAAGCTTAGTGGGACGTCCAAATAAAAGAATTGTGTCAAGTTTAGTGGGACGGATAAAATATTATATACTGAATTAAAGTTGTTGTCAATATTTTTAATTAAAGATGGATATTGCATATGTTTACGCGAACGAAATTAAAAGATTTTGAAAAAAATAAATAAAATAAAAAAGAGAAGAAAAATAATTATTTTTAAAAAATTCTTCGTAAAAACTGTAGAATAACTTTAAAGTTTAATTATTTAATCTTTCTATATATAATGAGATTTTAATTTGACATTAATTACAAAATTATCACTTAATTAAATTGAATGTCAATTAAATTATTTATATATATATATATATATATATATATATATATTAATTGATATCTATAAAGGTTAACAAGAGATTAATTTATTTATATATATTCAAATTATATAATATGTGTTGGATTCACAACAACATGAAGATAATGGGGATGCCCACAAGGTTGTTGTCAAAGTTTCTAGTCCATCATATATTTAATATATATATGGATAGTTCATGATTTAATTTGATATTTATGATAGTTCACGAAAGATTTCATATAATATAGTTTAAATTTTTTTGTCATCAACCTTTTAATTTTAAATTATAACCTATAATAATATGAATCAAAACATATTTTATATGGTTTAAAAATTATAAATTTCTAAAGCAGTAAAAGGTTAACCAAGATGTTTTGTTTAGGAAAAGCGATTCGAGACGTAAGTCTCGAGGGAATCCAAGCCATAAGGCTCACGGAATAAAAAAACATATAAAAATACAAAATCGTTATAAAATCATATATTTACGGATCAACTATTAATTAATTTGAAAAATTGAAAGTCTTAAAAAACATCAAATTAAAAAGTACTCCTTCTGTCCCACTTCAATTATTCCATTTGATTATAATAATACACCTATTTAAATATAATATGGGACAACTGAGATGAGATAGAGAGTATAAAATATTCGATATCAAGCATCATAGTCTGTCTACTCACTTAAAATCTTAAAATTCCAATTAAGCATTATCATCATTTAATATAAGTCAAAATCCTTGTCATCAAGACCATTACAATTCTTATCCTCATCCACATCGTGATTTAATGTAATAACTTCTTTTTTAAGAGAGTTAAACAATAAAATTTCAAGTTAAATTAAATAACAAAATTTATTTACCCTTTTGATTTGTGTTCCTCTTTCTCTTATTACTTTCATTTCGACTTTCATTAGTTCTACGACCACGTAAACTGGAAGTCCCCTCATTTTGAGGCACACTATCAAGAAGTGCCTCAAATTCTGTTGGTAATTCTTGACATCATCTAATGACACGCGGCGGAAATACTAATCAAGAATGGATCTAGATTTACAATTGATTATGCTGTTGAGCTTATATAAATACTTTGGATAGAATACTTATCGAATGCAATGCTTCCACGCACTCCTTCTGCCGTTAGAATCCACTACTATGATATCCATGTGTATTACGGCCCGATGCAGGAACAATTCTCCGGTACAGAGGTTCGCGAAGAGAATGCTAGGAATTCTCTTTGCGAACAAATGACAGTTCTGTTTTCTGTATATCTGACTTCTTGATATGTGTATCTATTTAATATAAATAATACTGGCCACAAATTTTAGGTTCAGTGAGCCTATATTCTTAAGTCTGCTTTATTAATTAATAGTCCAACAACTAATTAAGTAAAGTCCATATATTCTAATCTAATCCACAAGATATAAAATATCTTCTAATCTCCCACTTGGACTAACATTACATAACATGTCGTGCACTATGCTTGTACCCTTGGTCGGACCAAAATACACTTGAAAGTGTGACCCAATAGGCCCTCACTATCGACGATGATCTAATCAAAGTCTGCACAAAACTCCTAGACTGCATTGTGTAGCGAACTCGATATATGGCGGACGTTTACGTGGATTCTATAAATAAGCCTTTATATGAAGTTTGAGTAATATCCTTTCATTCACGACGCACTCGATTAAGCCTTGGATCTGTCATGTGTCTATCCAAATAGCATAATCATTTATTCTCATCTTTACCATGCGACCCATATGATCATATTCAATTACTCTAATTGAATATATCCTTGCATTGACCAATGACTTTATGCTCGAATAATATAGAAAAACTGAGTGCTCTCTCGAAATTCTAATCGAGGAATGAATCACAATCTTGGCTCATCTACAATTTTCAATTCATCTCATGATGCACCCAATCCAAGCCGTGTCTTGCAAGCATTGTCTTGGTCAAAGTACACCACTCAACAAACAAAATGCGTAATGACCTCAAGTCTAAGGACTATTACATACTCCATACACTAATAAATCGTAGACAATGAAACAAACGATTTAATAGTCTGGTATACCAATATTCTCCAAAGTATCCATGTGTCCATCATAAATATCAAATATCTCGTAGTTGTGAGAACCACTACGTTCTCTAAGAACATGATGTAGACCACACGCCAACCTATAACATATCATCAATATCTCATTCTTGGTGATCATTGGTTGTGGTTATTTTAGAATTTACACTCTATCATTTATGTCTCACACCATCAATGACAATGAAAATTCAAGGGAACAAATATGAGAATATTATCAAACATTCAAATAATAAATTCCATAAATGCACAAAACCCATAGAAAATCAAATTTTTATAAAATGTGATCAAGAAAATATGTCTTTACAATAGAATGTTTCTTAAGACATATTGTAATACCCCGAATTTTCCTAATAAAGTTTAGATACCTTACTACGACTAATTAAGGATTTTAGGGAGACACTAGAACCTATTAAAACCTACCATATGAAATTGGCACCCAGTAAAATTTTTAAACGTTTCTTTAAAAATTGAATTTTTCATGCATAAGTCAAAAGCATGTCAATATTATACTCATTTTGTAGGGTTTTTCAAAACAAAAATATTGGCACTAAGTTTTCCCAAAAATGAGTTCGTACGTAACCGCTGTGGATTTTTGAAGTTTAAGTACGTCGTATAAAAATTAGTTTTTCCATGCATAACCGAAATTATATCAATATTATAGTCATTGTGTAGAGTATTAAGAAAGGAAGGTGTTGGCATTGAATTTGCTCGAAAAGGAGATCGTATGCAGAAGTTACGACGTTTTAAGATTTAAGTATTAATAATAATATAATATTATAAAAATATTAATAAAAAATTCAAAACTTACCTATAAAAGGAGCATTTGGGCGAGAGAGTTGATCGCTCATTCTTCAGCAGCACAGTCTGCTTCTCTTCCTCTCTTCTTCTATTTTTTATTATTTCTATTATTTTGGTGTATCGAGATTTTGCAAGTTTGAAGACTAAGGATTGATCCAAGTCAAGGTACGCCAGGGTAAGATCGAAGGTAGACATGGAGTTTGATAAAGGTGGCTCAGCCGCCGTCGAGTCCCCGCCAACATCGTTCTGATACCGTCATCTTCAATTTTCTCCCCTCGTTCTCTTCTTCATTCATTTTTCCCTTCGTGACTATCAGTCTATCAGACGGCTAAGGTCCCTTAAGGTTTTGAGTTTCTGACCATAAGATCCGTTACTCTACCGGATTGAATTTTAGATTTGGATCCCGAATAGGATCGGCATGTCATGATTTATTGCATTATTTCATGTTTTTCTAAAGGAAATTATTCATGGTCAATCATTTTTCGATAAAATTTATAGTGCATGTAGAGAAAAACTATAGAATTTTCTTAAAGAGGTTTCATTAATTTTCATCAGTCCAATTTTCATAGATCTGAAAAAGACTACGAATCTTCTCGATTAAGCTTTGAGGTAAAGTTGCATATTTTAAAAATGTTTTTACATATTCCAATAAGGAATAATGTCCTGAGTATTTTTGCCTTCTGGGCCAAGTTGATTTGAAAACCCGGGTATTACCAAAATGACCTTAGAAGACCTAGAAAGCCATCGGTTCATCGTTTTTACTTTATTGGTGTTTCGTTTTGGGATTTGAGGCCAAAAATTGTTTCGTATAATTATCAGGTGCTTACGATTGTGTACGAGACGTTTACTGATTTATGGTTATCACACGGTATTGGTATTTGCTGACAGGTGGGTGTTATATATGTTTTCAAAATGTATTTTTGAGTTATTAAGCTCTGATATTTATGAAAATCAAAATGGATGTCCATGTTAAAATGTTTTGCTCCTTATTGGATAAGTGATCCATCAAGCATGACGATCGGATCATGTGCTATGTTAGCGCACTGGCACATGGTTAGTGTACACGTGGGTTTATATGTGGGCTGTCCCCATATATTATCGAGTGAAGTCAGTTTGGGTAAAAGTTCCCTACTGGTGAAGGACATAAATGATGGACCTCTATCGGCTGTCCCCATATGTTCATAGAAGGGTATCTAATGCCAATATTGAGCCAAGGAAAATGAGATCTCAATGGTTTTGGTATGCATAGAATGACTTTCTGTTTTAAAACTTTCTATGTGATACTGTGCAAGCATGGATATTCCTTTTCAGAAAATGATTTTGCAAAAAGGTTTTTAAATGGCATAACCCACGGGATACATTAGTACTCAGCCTTGCAAAATGTTTTCAAATTGTTTTGCAGATTGAGCGGCTGGTGGTGTCGTGCGAGGCTAAGGAAAGGGTTGTTGCAAACTGTCACGTTATGTATTCTGCTGCTAAGTTCATGTTCTTTTTCGGTCTCTATTTCTTCATGTTATTGGTTTCATGACAATAAAATGATCAATTGTTCATTCACGAGAATTACTATTGTCTATTACATGCATTCATGCTCATAGGAGAGCTTAGAAGTAGTCGGCCCCTCTTGGACGCTCTACTCCTCGACCCCTTGTGATGTTGTCATGTAGCACCGACCACACTTGGCGAGTTGGGTGAGTGACTCCTTTTGGCGAGATAGACTCACTAACCTCCGCCCTTTATTGACGGCTCCTATTGGAATGATTTAGTCACTTGGGATTCTGGATTACCGCTCCCATGTAACGAGCTATAATCTCCAAACCCGTCTTGCATTGCATCTCTTTGCATCCGATTGTTCATTGATCATGACATCATTATTGACTATATCTACTGGTGGATTTATTTGTCTCTTCACTTATTCAGATTAGTCCTATTTATAAACGAGTTACTGTCTATTTTTCAAGGACAATTCTTCTATCATGATTACACGTTCCTTTCTTCCCCGCTTCTTTTCTTTCCCTCCAGTCACCCTCTGGCGCGTGCGCCGTCCCTCGGGATCGGGGCGTGACACATATAAACTAAAACACCCACTGAATCAAAAGCAACTACCACGATGTCTAACACTCAAACCTTCAAAAGGTCTTTTGTGTTATGCAATACACAATGGCTTGGTTAAATGATAAGCTAAGTTATCGTCAGTGAGTACTCTTTCTAATTTAACACTGCCAATTTCTATTATATCTCGAACCATATAGTCTCTCCTGGGAACGTGCTTGTTCCTGGTCAGGACTCTCGGTTCCTTTGTTTAGCGCATAGGCTACATCTAGCCCAATACTTATCACGACATACATGATTGATCCTATAACCGAAGTATATGAAATCCTCTTCATACGAGTTTTCTCCTCATCATTAGAAGGACAATCCTTCTTAGATAAGAAAATGTCATGTCTCATGGACAGAAATCCTATATTGGATTTCTCCATTGAGAAGCACCTAAGCAATATATCTATATAAGTGGAATGTGATAATCCTAATAATCTATTGGATCTATCCCATTAAATCTTTATCCCAATGATATAGGAAACATCACATAAATCCTTCACCATGAATGATTTAGAGATCCAGTCTTTCACGGATTGCATCATGGATCGTTCACTTCCTATGATCAAAATGTAATTGACATATATCACAAGAAATACAATGCATCCATTTTGGTGTTTAATATAAATGCATGGATCCTCTTTGCTTCTGACAAAATCGAACGATTTGATTTCCTTGTCAAAGCAAATGTTCCAACTCATCGATGTCTGCTTAAGTCCATAAATGGACTTCTTTAGCTTGCATACTGCATTCGACCTTTTATTGGATATAAAACCTTCGCGTTGTGTCATGTAGACATCCCCTTCTAATTCTCCATTGAGAAAAATGGTTTTCACATCTATCTGCCAAATGTCATAATCATAGTATGCAACTATAGCAAGTAAAATCCTAATGGACTTGATCTTGGCAACTGGTGAAAAAGTTTCATCATAGTCAATGCCCTCGCGCTGACTATAACTTTTTTCCACCAACCTATCCTTGTAGGTTTGTACTTTACCGTCTGCATCTCGTTTCTTTTTAAAGATCCATTTGCAGCCGATGGGGCGAACCCCATCCGGTAACTCATCAAGGTCCCAGACCTGATTAGAGTACATCGAGTCCATTTCAGATTTTAAGGCTCCATGCCACATCACCGATTCGGTGCCCGACACCGCTTCGGTATAGGTCTTAGGTTCATCGTCATCCAATTCAACATCTTCATCTTGGTTATCAACCATTAGATTTAGTGTTTCGGGTGCACGACAATTCCTCTGAGGTCTATTGAGTTGATTTTGCATAGGTCCAGGCTGTTCATTCTGAACGTGAGTAGGTTCCTCCGTGTTGAGGATATTCTCAAGAATTTCACCATGATTTTCTTGAAGTGGGGACGCGTCAAAATGATCTCCATCTCTACATGAGTCGGACTCATTTGACGCATCTCATTGTCTTGAGGTGACCCTCCAAGAGTCATTTGCCCTCCTAATAGATCGTCAAATACTCCCACTGAATTCGTGTCCACTGCATTGGACATCCCTTTGTCCTGTATGTTGCTTTGTGGTTCTTGAATTTCTTCAAGATGTATCAAATTGTGACCTTGTTCCTTAGAGATGTAAGAATCTTCAAGAAACATCACATTTCTGGAAACGATAAACTTGTGATCTCCATGTGAGCAGGATTCGTATCCTTTAGTTTCTTTAGGGCATCCCACAAAATAACATTTCTCATTTTTGGATTCCAACTTGTTAGTCATCATTTTCTTAACATACACAAGACAACCCCATGTTCATGCTTGATAAAGACTTGGCTTCTTGCCATACCATAATTCATACGGTATTTTGTCAACTGACTTGCGAAACTCATCATGGATCGAACCATATCCAATAAGGTTCGATTTCTCCTCTCGGACACTCCATTCATCTGTGGTGTTCCGGGAGGAGTCCAGTCTGATTGGATTCCATGTGATTTCAAGTAATCAAGAAACTCATGGCTCAAGTATTCCCCCCTTGATCTTATCGAAGACCTTTGATACTTTTCCCAAGTTGTTTCTCGACTTCTAACTTAAACTCCATAAATTTTTCAAGGGCCTTGGATTTGTGTCTCATAAGATACACGTATCCATACCTAGAAAATTCGTCAATAAAAGTAATGAAGTACGAATATCCACCTCTTGCTCGAGTTGGAAACGGTCCACACAGATCTGAGTGTATCAACTCTAGCAATTATTCGCAACCCCTTCCCAGAAAAAAAAGGTTTCTTAGTCATCTTACCTTTAAGACAATATTCGCAAGCACCATATGACTCAAAGTCAAAAGGTGTGAGATAGTCTAACTTTCTCAATCTTGCGATTCTTTTCTCATTTATATGACCAAGTCTACAATGCCAAAGATAAGTAGCATTATTCGTATTACTTATTGTTGGGAACCCCACAATAAATTAGTTTTGATGATGTTCCCTTGAAAAACACACTTAGATTTATCATGTTTTGTTTGACCTCAATTTGTTCTATGTGTACTAGAACACTAAAACATAAAGTGTTTTAGATAAGAGAACTGATCTTTGTCTTATCTACGAAATGACTCAACTTGTAAAGGATTTCATCCTATAAACATCATTATGTCTTCTCTTAGTCAATAGGACCAGAACGTTCAAGCAGACAGAAGCAAGCAGAAATAATCGTCAGAATTATCATAAGTTCTTACCAGAATGCTCAGAATAATCAACCATGTTCTAAAACATAGTTTCTCTTCCACCAGATCGTGTTGGACCAGATCGTCTTCGACCAGATCTTATTCAACCAGATCGTGTTGGACCAGATCGTCTTCGACCAGATCTTATTCAACCAGATCGTGTTGGACCCGATCTTATTCAACCAGATTGTGTTGGATCAGATCGTCTTCAACCAGATTGTGTTGGACCAGATCATCTTCAACCAGATCATGTTGGACCAGATCTTATTCAACCAGATTGTGTTGGAACAGATCGTCTTTAGCCAGATCGTATTAGACCAGATCACCTTCGAACAGAACGTCTTCGAACAGATCATCTTTGACCAGATCGTGTTTGACTTTATGTTGGTGAATCCCAAAACTTGTACTACGTCATTCATACCATCAAAAGGAAGAGAATCAATCAAGACCAAAAAAAGGAAAGTAGTATCTGTCAAACGATCTGCTTACCATACTTAGAAGTTTCTGTCAAAACCTTTCAAAAGGTAAGAGGAGATAACTTAGGGATTCAATATCCTTGATTGGTAAATCATATTTACTTCGAACCAATCAAGCTCAACGGTTAGAATTATAAATTCTACACCTATAAATGCTTGGAACAAAGACTGGAAGAATACACGATAGAAAACTCTGCGATCAACAAGCTGTCACTCTACTCAGAAATCAACTCATCTCTCGAATAATTTATTTGATGAGATTTCAAACCACCAGATCCTGTTCTAAGCTGTTCGTGATCAAAATCACATCAACTGGATTTAAGTCTGTCTTATCGAGAAAGAAGGAAGGAGATCTTCGCTAGCTAGTAGTTTTCTAGTGGATTAACGTGAAGAGATTCAGTTACAGTAGTTTTCTGTAAGTTGTAAAGGGACACGACCACCCTTATTCGTGCATAAGTTTCAACCAGGCTGTGTTTGAAACTTGTGGCTCGTACTCAACGAGTATAAACAAGGAGTATCCTAGTAGTGGATATCTAATCCAGTTTGGATTAGACCGTGGACGTTGGGGGTTTCCCGAACCACGTAAAAACAACTGTGGTATTTACTTTCTGCATCATTTATTTCAGTTGTTTTATTCACTAACATTCACTCTCATTCAAACTACATCCTTAATTAATCTGCTAAATACTTGGTTAAGTTTTGTAAAGGTTTTCTAAATAAAGAGCACCGACTAAGTCCACCATTATTCCGCACACAACGCTCTGCTAGAGAATAAGATTGCTCTTGTTCTCTGACTAGTGTTACTCACTCGAGAGATTCTGCTTGGACAGAACGAGGTCGATCTGGTGATCAATCTGTTTGGTCACAAATAGCAATCTGTTTTTAAAAAGCTTAAATCTCTCTAAGTTTAGTCAAGTAAATTGAAAAGTTTGTATTTGGTGTATTCCCCCCCCCCCCCACCCCATACACCAAACCTTGCTCTTTCGGGACTAACAAGTGGTATCAGAGCAGTAGTTCATAAGACCATTGTTTCTGTTTTCACAAGAGTGAAATTTGCATGGTCAACTTGAATAGATCTTGAAAACCTCTTTTCATTCACTTGCATCCTATCTGTCATTATGGAATCATATGTTATCAAGGCATGTGAAGAATTCTCCATCCAAGGATATAGAGAGTGGAGTTTCAGAATCAAGATGTGCCTCAAAGCTCATTACTGTTTGATGTGGAAAGTGATTGAAGAAGGGCCATTAGTCATTTCTGAAGAAACAACCCGTATCACTGAAACTGGAGTGGTCAAGGAGGATGTACTAAAAGATCCCAGAAAGTACACATCTGAAGAGAGAAGAGAAGCAAATCTTGATGACTTTGCCAAAGGAATCATCTCCAACACAGTAAAAGGAGTTCATCTGGCCAAGATCCAAGATCTTGACACAGCTAAAGAGATATGGGAAGCCTGGAGAGAACTAAGTCTGGGTTCTGAAGCAATGATCGAAAACAAACTATCTCTAGTGTGCAACAAATTCGATGAATTCAAGATGAAACCTAGAGAAACCATCGAGCAGATGAAGAACAGGTTCATAGAAGTGCTACTAGAAGTTTCTGCTTTCAATAAAAACAAGTACACACAGAGAGAGAAGAAACTTAAGATTCTCAGAGCATTACCACCAAGCTGGGAGATTTATTCAGCAATGCAACCTCTACGTGCTGATTTCAACGATTTGTCCGTGGAAGCTCTATTTGATCATTTGGCTGTTCATGAATGTGACATCAGAAGGATACATGGATCGGATTATTCCTCAAGCAAGAAGAATGAAAACAATTCAAAGAAAGAGAAAGAGACCGCCTTCAAAGCGAAGTGCAAAACAGATGAATCAAAACCATCTGTCACACCAGAAGAAGGAGGCTATGATAAATTACTCAAAGAATTTGCCATGATTGCTAAGAGGATGGACAAAATGGAAACCAGATCAAGAAAGTATCGAAGTTTCTACAAAGATAACAAAAGCAGATACCGGAAGAACAAAGAAACAGAACGATCTGACGATAAAACTGAATATAAAAGTAATGGTAAAACTCTTAACTCTACTGACTATAGTTGCTATTGATGTGGGAGAACAGGTCACTTCAAGACAGATTGTCCAGACTTGTCAAAAAGCCAAAGAGAAGAGCTACGAGCTAAAAGAGATCGAAAACTCAGAGCTCAACGTAAGGCCATGTTAGCAAAAGAAGATTCCAGCAGCTCAAGTCATCTGTCAGATAGTTCATCAGATAATGATGAAGCATTCTATGCAGGAGAAACAGATGAAGATTGAGATGAATGCTACATTGGATTGGACAACGGACTTGAACAGAACGAGGTAAACTCTGATGCTTCTATGTCTCCAAATAAACATGACTATGATACAGGAAATGAAGATGAACCAGAAGTATCATGGGATGAAATTAATGAGATGTTTAAAAGCTACACCAGCATAAAGAAGTTATTCTCTTAAGTCATAAAGGAGAATGACAAGCTGAATGAAACTGTGAAGTTCTTGAGTGAAGCAAATACCAAGTTTTCTACACAAATAAATGGTCTTGGAGAACAGATCAAGACAAAAGACGCAGAAATATATTCGCTCAATTCCAAGGTGAAAGATGTGATCAACAGGAAAGATGTAGTAGAAGAAAAATTGAAGAAAACCATGGAAAATATGAGTAAAATCAACAAAAGTCAAGAACAAGCTGAAATGATCATTGATATGCAACAAAAGGGAAGAGCTGGTCTAGGATACAACGGGAATTCTAGTGAGACTCAATTTGTTGCTGAAAGAAAGAATATACCAGATCAAGTCAAGGATCTCAAGAACAAGAAAAATCAACCCCAGAAGTTGATAATGAAGGAAACAAGAGATAACAAATACTATTAGAAGAAGGGTCAATCTGCTCACTGTGAGAAAACGAATAAAAATCAGAAGTAGAAGACGTCTATCAAAACCTCCTCAACCAATGAAAAGAAAATCAATTGGGATAACATTGAGAGAAATCATCCTTACATATACAAAGCTATAACCAGAACAGATGATATTGGAAGAAGGATTACACCAAGTTAATCTGGATTCCCAAGAGAACATTTGCTACTAACCAAGCACCCACTTGTTGAAAGGGTAGCTAAAATTTATTTATTGCAGGATCGAAGAACTGCAAGAAGGAGTAAAGTAGCAAAGGGAACAATTTGGATCATTGATAGTGGATGTTCAAAACACATGACATGTGATAAGAACGCTCTATCAGACTATGTAGAAAGAGAAGGACCACAAAGAACCTTTGGATGTAACTCAAAAGGCTACACCAGAGGCTATGGTAATATAACTATTGGCACGACCACAATAAAAAATGTATCATTTGTTGAGGGTCTTAGTCATAATCTATTCTCTGTTAGCCAATTTTGTGCTAATGGAAACCAGATCATTTTTGATGCTAATGACTGTTTTGTGAAAAATAAGGAAGAAGATGAGATTCTTCTTACTAGAAAACTGCAGGATAGATTATATATTGTGCAGTGGAATAACCAGATTGAGACATGTCTGGTCACTAAGACAATATCAGAAACAAGTTGGTTATGGCATAAGCGACTAAGTCATCTCAATTTCAAGTCAATCAATAAGATTGCAAAAGAGAAACTAGTCGAAGGATTACCAGATCAAGTATATGACAAGAACCATATCTGTGAAGCATGCCAAGCTGGGAAGCAAACCAGATCATCATTTTCCAGCAAAGCAGTTCAGTCATCCACCAGAATTTTAGAGTTACTTCATTTAGACTTATTTGGTCCTGTCAAGCCATTAAGTATAAACGGTAGGAAGTACACTCTGGTCATCATTGATGATTATTCAAGATTTACATGGGTAATCTTCTTACACAAGAAGAAAGAAACATTGGAAAAGCTGCCAAATTTTCTCAACAAAATCACCAAGAAAAAGGAAACTTCTGTTACAACCATCAGAACAGATCGAGGAACAGAATTTCTAAATCAGAAGATTGAAGATTACTGCAACCAGATGAGAATCACACATCAAACATCTTCAGCAAGAACACCTCAACAGAATGGAGTGGTTGAAAGAAGGAACAGATCATTAAAGGAAGTTGCTCGCATCATACTTAATGCAACCAGATTACCAAAGAAATTCTGGGCATAAGCTATTTATACGGCATGCTATACACAGAACAGATCGGTGATTACCCTTAGACATGGGAAGACACCATATGAAGTCTAGAACAACAGAAAGCCCAGGATTCAATACTTTCGTACTTTTGGATGTTTGTGTTACATTCACAATAATGGGAAATCTCAATTGAAAACCTTTGATAGTAAAGCTGACCCTGGAATATTCTTAGGATATTCTGATGTTAGTAAAACTTATAGGGTTTACAACAAGAAGACTCATATTGTGGAAGTAACACCTCATATTGTATTTGATGAATCTTTTATTGATTACAGTGAGACAGGTAATGGACATACTCAAAACCAGATTAAGGACAAGAGAACAAAAGGGATATTGCTAGAAGACATTATAATCTGGAATACAACAGAAGAGAATGAAATCGATGTTCCACTTAATGCTGATACAACAACCTCACAGCAAGGGGGAACAGAACATATTAATCTGGATCTAGACAGATCGGTGATTCCACCAGAAGATAGCCAACCAGTGGAAGGAGATAATACAGAACAACCTGAAGAATCCATAAATACAAATGGTTGGAACAATGATCAAGAAATTGAAGAACCAAAAGTTGAAAATCCTTTTCAAACATCTCCAACAGCACACCCAGAATTTGAGGATCCAACAAATGAACCTGAGCCTGAGATATCAGAAGAAGAAATGTCCAGCAGAAAGAGATGGATACAAGACAATCATCCTCCTGAACAGATTGTTGGGAACCCATCAGATCGTGTGAGAACCAGGAGAATGCATGGAGAAAGTGCACTCCGAAGCTGCTATCTATCACGCGTTGAACCATCTGATGCCTTTGAAGCACTTAAAGATGCAGACTAGGTTATTGCTATTCAAGAAGAACTTAATGAGTTTAAAAGAAACCAAGTTTGGTATATAGTGGACAAACCAAGACATCAGGGAGTGATAGGTGTCAAATGGGTATTCAAGAATAAACGAGATGAGAACGGTGAAGTAGTCAGAAACAAAGCCAGACTAGTTGCAAAAGGATACAGTCAACAAGAAAGTATTGATTTTGATGAAACCTTTGCACCAGTTGCCAGATTAGAAGCAATCAGACTATTCCTAGCATATGCAACATAAAAGAGATTCAAAGTGTACCAGATGGATGTTAAAAGTGCATTTCTAAATGGTATACTTGAAGAAGAAGTATATGTTGAGCAACCACCTAGTTTTGAAGAAGGAAATCCAGACCAGAAAGTATACAGATTGGCTAAAGCCGTTTATGGTCTGAAACAAGCACCCAGAGCGTGGTATGAAACGTTGTCAACATTCTTACTGGAATCAGGCTTTAGAAGAGGTTCTGTTGACAAAACACTGTTCGTAATCAAAGTCAAAGAGCATATCCTTTTAGTCCAGATATATGTTGATGATATCATATTTGGATCACAATCTGCCTATTTATGTGACAAATTTGCTGAACTAATGAAAAACAAATATCAAATGTCCATGATGGGCGAGATGAATTTCTTTCTAGGTTTGCAGGTAAAGAAGTTACCAGATGGTATCTTTGTGAATCAAGCAAAGTATATTAACGATCTGGTCACTAAATTTGGAGTCAAAGACAGTAAACCAGTCAAAATTCCAATGCAGACCAACGGGAAGATAGATCCAGATCCATAAGGCAAACCAGCAAATATAACACAATACAGAGGCATTATTAGCTCTTTGCTATACCTTACTGCAAGTCGACTTGACATTACATTCGCAGTTGGAGTATGTTCCAGATACCAGGCCAATCCCAAAGAATCACATATGGAAGCTGTCAAAAAGATACTTAGATATCTTAAAGGAAAAGTTCACATTGGACTTTGGTATCCTTGTGACGACAACTTTGAATTAACAGGCTATTCTGATTCAGATTATGCAGGATGCAAACTGGACAGAAAGTCTACTTCTGGTACATGCCAGTTTCTTGGAAACAAGTTGATATCTTGGTTCTCGAAGAAACAAACATCCGTTGCCACATCAACGACTGAAGCAGAATACATGGCTGTTGGAAGTTGTTGTGCACAAATATTATGGTTGAAGCAGCAACTAAAGGATTACGAGATCGATGTAAAGGAGATACCTATATTATGTGACAGTTCAAGCGCAATTGCGATAACACAGAATCTAGTACTCCATACAAGGTGCAAGCATATTGATGTGAGACATCACTTTATTAGAGATCATGTGGAGAGGAAGCATATCCAGATCGAGAAGATTCACACAGATGTGCAACGTGCTGATATTTTGACTAAAGCTCTACCAGAAGAAAGATTCAAGATGTTATGTGGAAAGCTTGGATTACTAAATCTGGATGATAGATTGAAGTCAAAACCAGAATGACAAACCAGATTGTCAACCAGAATGACAAACCAGAATTGTCAAAATATATGTAATTGTCAAACCAGAATGACAAAACCAGAATGATAAACCAGAATGACATACCAGAATGTCAACCAGAATAACAGACCCGATTGTCAACCAGCATAACAAACCAGAATTGTCAACCAAAATGACAAATCACAATGATGTAGTACCAGATGGAAACATAGATTTCACAATAACATATCGTTACCAGTAACACATGTCTAAACTTGCCCAGATAGAAGACATGCCACGTGGAAATTATTTTCAATAAATGATTACTTAGTCAAGGGGGAATTTGAAAAATTGAAACGTCCTAGATGGAAGACGTCACTGTCCATAATTAACCTCCTAATTACAGTCTGTAAAGTTATTCTCTAACCTAGATTTTCTAAATCTCTTATATTTGTGATGATTAGCACACCTTTGGAAACTGTGATCGAGAAAATCCCTGCAAGAAAAGGAAAAGGAAAATTGCAGTGGATATGAAGATACACACACTCTTGCCTACAACCCTAGGATCTAGCGCATACATCAAACACAATGAAAGGTGGCAAACTGGAAAGCTGAAGTGGGAAAACCTAAAAAGGGAGATTCTCATCCAACCCTTCAATTATTATCACTTTAATCTGTGTCGTTGATTGTTTTCTTATATATATGCATTGTTCATGCACTCAACTATTCAACTACACATACATCCCACTGAGCACTACTATCCTTAAGCACTTAAGCAAATTCCAGATTTGTCTCTCACCCGCAAACTTCCTTTGATCATGGCACCTCAAACTTCTTTGTTCTTACAACACGTTGCTAAGGTTCAGAAGTTTCTTTCTCCTGTTCTTACAACTCGCTGCAAAGGTTTTTAAGTTCTTCAATTTCATGAATTTTCAACTTACTATGAGCCTTGTATACCTTTTTTATTTCTTTTTCTGGGAAGTGCTCTTGATAATATGAATTAATTGTTCTTTTGTTTGGGAAATTCATACTTGATAATCACTTAACTGATGAATATGTATATATGTTCTCTATATGTTCTTGTGTTTATAGGATTCTGTAACATTGTTACTTCCCATCCCAACATGTATCTAAGAAAACAAGTAGCCACCTTCTATCTGACCTGGCAAAATGATAAAGACGGTCATGAAGCCAATGTGTTGATGTCCATTGGTGATAAGACAAGTAAAACGACCTACAATGTCATTGCAATGATCAACCAGGCCTATCGGTTGAAGGATGATGGCATGACCTTGGATGAGATCACTCATGAACAACTCCAGGCAGAAGTGGGAACAATGATGGTGATACCCATTGCCTATACAGGAAGGATGTTTCATAGATCCCTACTCCAACCAGGCTTCAAGTTAATGTTTGAATTGGTTCAAAGGATCTTCCTCAATCATAGCGGTTCCTATGATCAGGTTACACCCAAGAAATTCAGAATTCTTACTGCTGTTGTTCTCAATCTCAAAGTCAAATGGAGCAGAATCTTGTTTGACTTGATTGCTAAAGAGGCCAAATTGGTTACATATACCAAAGACAACAGAGGACGCGGTGTCTCAGTGGAAGTTAGAAGGAACCTAAGGCACTCCACCAAGATTAGCCTCATGGTGGAGAAATTCTTCAAACAGCAGGTTTGGGAAGATGCTATTGAATTCAACACTAGCCTTACCATACCTAAAGACCAACACCAGATCGAGATGTCTTTGGGACTCACTCTAGCACTCTTCAACAAAATCACGGATGATGTACATCATGTTGCACTTCTAGAGATTGGCAGTTCCAATCTAATGAGGATTCCACCAACGAAAGGTGTTGAAAAGCAGAAGGGAAAGACACCCAAAGAAAAGGTGCAGAAAGAGAAGGCAGCCCGCAAACCAACCGCTAAACGCGGAAGTTCTAATGACACAGAAACCTCCGCATCTCAGCCTAAGTAGAAGAGGCGCAGACTGAGAAAGGTTCAAGACTCCCCACCGCCAATGGTAGAAATTCCACATGAAACTGATGATATAATCCAACCAGAACCAGATCAAGCCAGCTCAAAGCAGGCTGACACAGCACCTCCAGAAGCTCAACAACCAGAGCCACTCTTTGTTGAACCTGAATCCAGTTTCAACCCACATCAGGAGAAAGACTTTTCTCTGGCCAGAACAGCCACACCCTCACCGAATAGAATGCAAAGAATAAGGGAGGAGGATGAAGAGGAAGCAGAATCTACTAATGAAGAAGAAGAGAAGAAACGCCAAGCAGAGGGCGTCATTAATTTGTTGGAGAGTGAAACAGATCATTCTGTCTTACAGGAGTTTCCGGGTATTAATCTTCTACCAGAGAGTCTGGGAGCAGCTAAGCGTGTTAAATTTACTTGCTGGTTAAGGACAGCGAGTACTACATCTTTGATGCGTTGCTCCAGACCAGAACGATTGAAGAACTCAAGAAGGAAGAAGCTACTTTACTTGGCTTACTTCAAGCCAGCACTGTCAGCAAAGTGCGCACAGAATACCCACAACTCATTCTTGCTCTCATGAAGTATGAGGCAAGTCTTCTGAAGATTGACTTGAAATCATTTTATTCGGATAAAATGGATTTCTTTTCAAGTGTACCAGATGAAGCAACCAATCCAGATGTCCAGATGGAGGAATCTGCACAGCCCTAGTCTACCAGTCAACCAGATCAACAACCTCCACCACCAGTAAAAGAGGCAGAACTACCAACGAAGAGGTCTAAGAAGATCCCTATCATTAATCTTGATCCACTTGACGACACCCCAGTGGGGTAGAACATTGACGGCGAACCCAGCAACGAGCTGTACACTCCAGGGGTAGCCCAGAAATTGAAGAAAAACGTTCATTTCTATGAGATGGAAGAACTATTGGAAAGAGAGACAAAATCTTTCAATAATTATTAGATCGACAATCTGATCACCCTTCGAGTTGAAGACCAGCTGACCGACATTTGCAACACGCTTCAAAACAAAGCCACCCAAATTATCACTGACTTCAACCAACATCAAAAAGATTACGTCAATGACATGGATCTAGACATCAGGAGAAAGCTCCAAACTATGCAGAAAGAGCTTGACAAAAAGATTGATAATGATCGAATGGCCACCGAAGCAGAACAAGAAAAGCTCACAATCAGATTAGAAGCAGTAGAACAGCAAGCTCAGAAAGCAACCACACTGGTAGCTGACCTTCTAGCCACACAGAAGGAGACCATCGAGGCTGCCGTGACACATAAAGCTGATCTGATCTCGGCTTAAGTAAAGGAAGCAGCCACTGTATCTATCCACTCACAACTAGCTGTATTCGAAAATGAGAAATTCGTGGAGTTAATGAAACAACATCAGATGGATGTCCTGGATGACCTGCTTTATCCAAATCCTAAAGAATTTGAGCATCAGAGTACTCGCATCAATGCTGTAGAAGAGCTCCAGGAAACTTATGACAGAACCCTTGCAACTATGAATAGCAGACTTGAGCAAAAATTGAATGCATCTAACCAGACGGTAAATCTGCTACTCGGTTTCAAGTCTAATGCTGAAGAAAAGATGGAGCAGATGAAGGAGGAGATTGACTCTCTTCGCACACTCATCAAATCCCTGTTTGATGATGTCGAAAAGGGAAATCTCCACAGGTGGCAAGGGCGTGAGTAAAGGAAAGAGCGTGATGACAGAACCAGTTGAACCAGGAGCAGAAGCAGAAACACCATCTGTAGTTCCGGTTCAATCAGTGAAGGAGAGGCCCACTACACCACCAAGGCCAGATCCCACCCTTGAACCAGAACAGACTCAATCTGGTACACAGACTCCATCCCGTGACAAAGGTAAAAAACCTATAGATGAAGGAGATCAAATAGCAGAACTGCTATTATTTGGAGTAAACATGGAGCAGGCCTGTGATCCTTTATTCAGAGTTCAATTCTACAAGGAACATGCAGAGAGGGAGAAGAAAATAGCTGCTCAAGAAGCAAAGGAAAAATCTTATCAGACAACCTTCTCCTCTCCACCCTCATCAGAACACTCTCAACAGCCATCTTCCCAATCCACGACACAGTCCAAGAAAAAGAAGAAAAAGTCTTTCGCATGGAATCTGTCTCTGAAGAAGCAAACACCAACTGATACGTGGGTCCCAGGTGATGACCAGAATGACTGGGAGAAAGTTAAACAGGGATTTATCCTGAATAGGTACTTTCTAAAAGAACCTACCTATTCTGAATTCACCCCAGATGATGATTTCAATAGATATCTGGAGAACTTCAGCGACAAACATCTGATACAACGAATGAGAACGGCCGCCTTAGATGCTAAAATCAGAATTAAGGCTCCTGAAAAGGAGTACATGGTGTGCCTGACGATTCCAGGTAGCAATATTCCAGACAAGACATATATTTTGAATTACATCAATCAACTGGCCAAAATTAAAGGATACAAGATCGACAATCACGATCCCAATTATGCCAGAGTGAGAGATGGAATATATGAAAGCATTCAACTAGTTTCTGACGCTCAACGAGTAAAGATGAAGAAAGGAGGAGCAGCCAGATGGTTCTCTTAAATGATCTTATCTATAAATCATCTGCTTCTTCTGTTTTGACTGTTGTCATTCTTGCTTTTCCACTTGTAATCAACGAAACATATTTTATACATGTGGATTTTCTGAAGACAAAGTCTCATTGTCCAGAAACCTTTATTTTCTGCACTTGATTGTTATATGAACGAAATAACAATCTGATAATCCTTCTGGTAATCTAAAACCAGATCTATCTTAAATTATCTACTTAGGATTATTCTGTGAAGTGTGGTTTCGACATCATCAAAAAGGGAAAAATTATTGGGAACCCCACAATAAATTAGTTTTGATGATGTTTCCTTGAAAAACACACTTAGATTTATCATGTTCTTTTTTACCTCAATCTGTTCTATGTGTACCAGAACACTAAAACATAAAGTGTTTTAGATAAGAGAACTGATCTTTGTCCTATCTACGAAATGACTCAACTTGTAAATGATTTCATCCTATAAAAGTCATTATGTCTTCTCTTAGTCAATAGGACCAGAAGGTTAAAGCAGACAGAAGCAAGCAGAAAGAATCATCAGAATTATCATCAGTTCTTACCAGAATGCTCAGAAGAATCAACCATGTTCTAAAGCATAGTTTCTCTTCAACCAGATCGTATTGGACTAGATCGTGTTGGATCAGATCGTCTTCGACCAAATCTTATTCAACCAGATAGTGTTGGACCAGATCGTCTTCGACCAGATCTTATTCAACTAGATTGTGTTGGACCAGATCGTCTTCAACCAGATCATGTTGGACCCGATCTTATTCAACCAGATTGTGTTGGACCAGATCGTCTTCAACCAGATTATGTTGGACCAGATCGTCTTCAATCAGATCGTGTTGGACCAGATCTTATTCAACCAGATTGTGTTGGACCAGATCGTCTTCAACCAGATCATGTTGGACCAGATCGTGTTCAACCAGATTACCTTCGAACAGAACGTCTTCGAACAGATCATCTTCAACCAGATCGTGTTCGACTTTATGTTGGTGAATCCCAAAACCTGTATTACGTCATTCATACCATCGAAAGGAAGAGAATCAATCAAGACCAGAAAAAGGAAAGTAGTATCTGTTAAACGATCTGCTTACCATACTTAGAAGATTCTGTTAAAACATTTCAAAAAGTAAGAGGAGATAACTTAGGGATTCAATATCCTTGATTGGTAAATCATATTTACTTCGAACCAATCAAGTTCAACGGTTAGAATTACAAATTCTACACCTATAAATGCTTGGAACAAAGACTGGAAGAATACACGAGTGAAAACTCTACGATCAACAAGCTGTCACTCTACTCATAAATCAACTCATCTCACGAAGCATTTAATATTTGAGGAGATTTCAAACCACCAGATCCTGTTCTAAGCTGTTCGTGATCAAAATCACATCAACTGGATTTAAGTCTGTCTTATCGAGAAAGAAGGAAGGAGATCTTCGCTAGCTAGTAGTTTTCTAGTGGATTAACGTGAAGAGATTCAGTTACAGTAGTTTTCTGTAAGTTGTAAAGGGACACGACCACCCTTATTCGTGCATAAGTTTCAACCAGGCTGTGTTTGAAACTTGTGGCTCGTACTCAACGAGTATAAACAAGGAGTATCCTAGTAGTGGATATCTAATCCAGTTTGGATTAGACCGTGGACGTTGGGGGTTTCCCGAACCACGTAAAAACAACTGTGGTATTTACTTTCTGCATCATTTATTTCAGTTGTTTTATTCACTAACATTCACTCTCATTCAAACTACATCCTTAATTAATCTGCTAAATACTTGGTTAAGTTTTGTAAAGGTTTTCTAAATAAAGAGCACCGACTAAGTCCACCATTATTCCGCACACAACGCTCTGCTAGAGAATAAGATTGCTCTTGTTCTCTGACTAGTGTTACTCACTCGAGAGATTCTGCTTGGACAGAACGAGGTCGATCTGGTGATCAATCTGTTTGGTCACAAATAGCAATCTGTTTTTAAAAAGCTTAAATCTCTCTAAGTTTAGTCAAGTAAACTGAAAAGTTTGTATTTGGTGTATTCCCCCCCCCCCCCACCCCATACACCAAACCTTGCTCTTTCGGGACCAACACTTATTTTAGGTCTTTTATTTTGTACATTGAGAATATGTCGTTCACATTCAAGAATATATAAACCATTCATAAGAGGGGCATTTCCATAAAATGTATCATTACGAGAAAAAAAGCATCTACCATTTCCAAAACGGAAGGAAAATCCCTCAGTGTCCAACATAGGAATGAAAATAATATTCTTCGAAATCGAAGGGACAAAATAACTGTAGTATCCCGAAATACTGTAGCAGTAATTAGAGTTTGATTAAATAATAATTATGGCATTGCATCCTTAAGAAATAATATTTATGAGATTAAGAAGAGCTTGAAAAATTTATTAGAAAAATACTATTTCTTAAAAAGAATTTATTCAGTTAAATTTATTTAGTATTTTAAAGTTTGAATAAGTTATTCAAACAAACTCAAAACCACGAACGGCCTGAACCAATAAATTCTATGTGTCGAGACGAATCATCCAGTATCAATATCTCGAAACCCAAAAAATGAAGAATCGGGAAGCTTCTAGAAGCCCCTAGAGAAATGTGGAAAAGTAGAGAAATTAATTATTAAATTAGAAAAATCACTTAACTTAACTTATAAGTAAGACTTTCAACTACTATTCGTCATCTTCCAACATCTCCACCCAAATTTTCGTCACTATTCACACACACTACACACACTAAATTTTTTTTTCTTCAAATCTCAAGAATTAAGCCAAAAATCAATACCAAATTGTGAGAAAATCATCCAATCAAGGTAAATATCCAATTTCTTCATGTTTTAGCTTGAAAAATGATGAAGAATTCCCTCTTTTTAAAGCATGAAAATTTCGTGCCCTATAGCTTGTTCAAGTATGATTTTGATTTTTAATTATGTTGTAGTAAATAGATAGAAATGCATGCTTTAAATAAGAATATGCAAAGAAGTTCAACAAATTATGGTTAATTTGATTTTTCCTAAAATCTCTACATGAACCCTAATTTGAGTTATTAGAAATTGTGTGAATTCTCTTGAATTGAGCATGAATAAGTATCACTAGATATCAATAAACATGATTAGAACAAGGAATTAAATCAAAATCAAACTTTCTAGTCTTCTTCATAAGGGCCGAAAATTTCACCTTAATTGTCCTATGAGATTTTGATTTTATTTGTTTAAATTGATATCATATTTGAGTTTATTGGCATGAACAATGTCTAGAACAATTTATTTAGAATTTTTTTCAAGCATTAGAAATGAACTTTCAAAATTTAGTTAGTTTATGGAGTTTCTAAGTTTACATATATGTTAATGTTATTTAGATGGAGTGATGATGCATTGGAGTTTATTAAGCAATATTAAGCATGGTTAAATCAAGAGATTAAAGATAGAATCATTCTTACATTAAGATCTCTAATTATCAAGGAAAAGGGCATGATTAAAACTTATATATAGAGATTTTATTTGGTTGATTTAATGTGATATTTGAGATAAGGAAGGAATATAAAGGCTAACGTGAATTTATTGGATTTTATTAGCCAAGTATGTAAAAGTTAGAATTTGTTAGTTTAGTAGGTAAGGAAGGAAGTATTATAATTATATAAGTTAATTAAGGTTCAAGAGTAGATAATGATTTATAAGTACTAATAGTTGAATAATCGAGCTTGATTGATATTAATAAGATAATTATGCATAAGTTAGTATTTTGACATAAACCAAGAATATGCATAATTACTAAGTATAAGGTTAAATATTATAAGTAAGCTTATAAATAAGCTTAAAATACATAATTGAGTATATTTATAAAGTTAAGAATAATTAAATCAGTTAAGGATGCAATGACCCGAGAGAAGGTCAAAAACCCTAGCAACCCAAGTTGAGATGATAGACTATATTTAAGTAAGTATAATTGAGAAGTAGTGAAATAATATTTTTTCTAATATACTCCATATTTATATATTTAAGGTGCAAGCGGAGTAGAGAGAAAGGGAATGGAGCTGAAGGAAGAAGAACTGAGATTTTAAGGCTAAGCAGTTAGTGAGGTGGGCATTTCTTAACTAAAAAGTGCATGCTATTATGTCATATTTTGATATGCATATTATTTGAAAGATTTTGTGTGACTTGCATGTTTTAAGCATGCTGCATGATGCCTATCTACGAGAGAATTACGGCGTCGGCCCTATGCTGGACGAGCTGCCAGTAAGGGTTTGTGTACACATTTATGACCATGAGTCAGCGAGCGGGTTGGCCGGTCATAGTGTTGAAGGGGAGGCCTACCTTTCAACATAAGAGTGCGTAGATATGGTGTATTTAGATGCATTGTTAGCAGACACAAGTTATGATTAGATTAAGATACAGCATGAGCATGAGAAATTTTTAAAAGAGAAAACATACACAGGTTATTTCTTTTAAAACTAAAACCCTGTGTATTGCTTTAGTTGGCAAGTCATAAAAGTATGTTTTAAATGTTTTTGGCAATGTGCCCACTGAGTACATATAGTACTCATGCCCTGCATATATTTCTAAATGTGCAGGTTGAGCAGCGGAGTTGGCGATGGTGAGGGATGCTGATTCGGGCTTGCTTTCCTTTTTGCTTGTTAGTATGTGTATCTAGTTGCCCCGAGGTTATGTCGTCACACATAATTCTCAACCACCCTATCTGTTGCCAAAACTCTGAATTATCTTTTGAAATGTTGGTCATGTATAGTAGTTGCTGACTCACTATCTTTGGTTAGTTATGTTTAGAAACCTGAATTTATATTAACTTGTTGTCGTTGAAACTTGATATCGTACATATCATCTCTTGTTGCTTTTGGATGTTCCTAACCATTTGTGATATATGTGATGACTTATTATATCTTGCGTTGGCTTTTCTGTTTGTCCGGAATTAACCTATTTACAAAGGAGATGCTGCCCAGATTTTTATGAAAATCGATATCCTTTTTACCCCGATTTGCCATTTTTGGTTCGTCAAATTGTAAATTGTATCCTTGATATTGCGTTACTTAATTGTCATTCAACCTTTTTGATCCGGGTCAAGTTCGTTCCTCCAGTTCACGTAGTCGCGATCCGTTTACATAGCTAATATAATAGTTAAGTAGGCGGGTCGTGACAATAACAATCATGCAAATCCAGTCTATATCCCGACAGAAGATCCAATCTATAGGTCCCTACGTGTTCAGCAGCAACTCTTTCTCCATTTCCCATGCGTAAATCAACATCCCTGGGTCTCACTTTCCTACTATTACTTTGCCCCTCCATATTTTTACAAATGTGTGAGCCATAACCGGTATCCAATACTCAGGAATGAAAATTATTAATAGACATATTTATCTCAATGAAAAATATACTTGATCCACCAGCCAATGCACCTTGTACATTGAGCTTTTGACAGTCTATCTTCCAGTGCCCACTCTCGTGACAGTGAAGGCACTCATAATCCATGGTCTTCACCTATGAGGCATACAAACACTCCAAACTCATGTTGTCAGCATCTCATAAGGAAACATGTTATCATGTTGTCTTAGGAGTTCCAAACTCATGGAAGTCAACATGATACATTTAGCCGAAACTGCATCCTCGATGTGCTTCTGATAAGCTTTATCATCAATTGATTTAAACTCTTCAGAAGCCTTGTGAGTGATGTTTTTGATTGGTGTGTCTAACACATACTCAATCTTGTCTTGCCTCAAGAAGAAACACAATTTTCTTAACCAATCTGGATAGTTTGACCCGGTCAACTTATCAGATTCAACCATGCAATTGAACATAATAGAAGACATTATCTAAACGAAAATATAGAAAATGCAAATTAGAACATAGTAAACAAAGATCACATTTGTATCGCTAATCTTAGTGGTCCAAGATCCAAGTCAATAATATTTCAGTCTCTGCTTTGGCCGATGACCACAATATTATCACTCGATAGGCCTCCAAGCCAATTGCATCCGTAATTTGTAACGATCAAAATCAATACTATTGCAACCTCTGCTTTGGCTGATGACTACAACAATATCACTTATTAGATTGTCCATCAAATTTGCAATTCTTAGTTTATCAATCAAATCAATATGCTTCCACAAATCATTTTACTCGCTTTGGCGTGTCAAAATGATCAAGCAAGTCAACCCCATCACACGATGACACCATGCATCTATGAGTGAGCCTTGACCTCATCGATTTGGGAGCAAGCACTTTGATGCAAATACTCTTGGACGAAGAGGCCATGGATCTCAAACAATTATGATGGATGACGTGTTTGTTTCAAAACACAAGACTTGTGTTATGTGGGGAAAAATATGTAATACTAACTGTTCGATTTAATATCCAATATTAAATCCATAATAATTACTGGGCGCCGCCTACCTAGGCATAAAATGCGGACCACACAGTGGGCGCCGTCTATCCAAACATAATATCACAGACTACAAATATTGGGTGTCGCCTACCCAAACACAAACACGGTCTCTAACTACAATAGTTAAAATATAATCATAATATCAAATAGCATGCTTATCACAGAAAACGGGAAAATATTGCTCAACGAATAAATTTTTTTAATTTGATTAAAGAATTTAATCCTATAATAAAATGTGGATTTAATAATTTATATTAATTCTAAATTAATATAAATAATTTATTATTGCTATTATTCAAAATAATAATAATAAATTCTAATTTATTAATCTAATTAATAAATTATTTATGTAATTGAAATCAAATATTAATTCTAAATTAATAATTTTCTTATATAAGTCCCATTAAGGACTAATTAATAAATTGGGAAACAAGTCACAACCGACAAGACATGGACGGCCAAATTCGAAATCAGTAAATAAGTTTTAAAATGGGCCCAGCCCAGCTCAAGGCCTTGTATAAAGTTCATAGTGAAAAGGAACTTCAACATATGGGCCTAGCCCAGTCGCCTGTGAAGCTCACATCCATGTAATGAATTTAGCCCATTTGTACAACAACCCAGTTGTTTAAGCCCAGCCCATTTAATAATATTTAGGTCCAACCTAAGTAGGCCCAGCACATGGTTTCAAAATTGAGCATCTTGTAGCTGCGGTTTTCTTGCGGCCCAGCTAATCAGATAAGTCCACGGCTAAAAGAATAATCCAGCCCAGCACGTGAGCTTTCTCCCAAAATTGACAGCAACATGTTTGTTGCCCCTGCTCCATATTAAGGCCCAATAGTATTTGTATAAGCTATCTTGTGTTGTATACTTAGGGCTTGTTTGGTAGGCAAGATATGATAGGATTAGATTAAATTATCTTATCTAATCATGTGTTTGGTAACAAATGTAATTAATATGTCGGCCCGTTATTAAATACTAAGCCCGTGCCAAAATCATCATTTTCCCCTATATTTTAATCATAAGGAAGGGGTGAGATTAAAATAATCCTTATATACCATACAAATTTAATCTTATCATACTATATCCTATCTTGGCTACCAAACATGTCCTTAATGTAGAGTTCAGGCTCATCTAAGTGTGTATATAATACTCTTGTATACACGTTTTACAATTAATGAATACAAAATATCACTGCTCCAACATGGTATGAAGAGCCTAAACATATTTGTTTTTTTCTCTCCCAACCGCTGCCAAACCGCTGCGTCTGCCTCTTTGCCGATCAATGACCTCCACCGCTGATACCACCACCGTCATGCAGCTCAATGCGCCGACTCACTTTCTTTGAATTACTAGTTAAAATAATAAAAAAAAATAGAATAATAGAATAGTAAAGGCTTTATTTTTAAATCGACCTATTACCAATCTACTTCCTTGTTTCATATTTGTTAGAATCGAATCTATTGAATTATTGTTCAGATTAAAACGAATCAAAATGGATCTTGATAAGAAGTTGATTAATGATACTCGGACATATACTTGTTTTGAGTGCCTATTTATTTTCTGTTGGTATCTATGGATTAATCACAAGTCGAAATATGGTTAGAGCCCTTATGTGCCTTGAACTTCTATTAAATTCAGTTAATCGATCAAACTCACTCCGTCAAACTTCTCTGTGTGGAGTCAGCAGGTACAATCTACAGTTATTGGAATTTATCCCATCGATTATATTGATGGCACGAAATCTGCTCCATCCAAGACCCTCCAAGACGGCGCTCCAAATCCAGCGTATTTGATCTGGTACCGGCAAGATCAAGTGACCGTCAGTGCAATTCTAGAAAGTTGTTCCGAGAATATACAACCGCTAATCTTGACGGCTGCGTCCGCCCGTGACACCTGGTCTCGTCTATCAAACACCTATGCTAGCACCATGCCTGGTCGCGTTCTTTTTCTCAAAGCCAAGTTGGTTCAGAATCCCAAAGGCTCCCGCACAATTACTAAATATTTGAAGGATATGAGTGATATTGCTAATGCTCTTGCACTTGCTGGATAGCCTGTGTCTTATTTAGATCTTGTGGCTTCAATAATTACACAACTTGGTGATGACTATCGTTCCGTTTACTCATCCCTCTGTGTTCGCGAAACCGCAGTTACTTTGGCTGATCTCTCCGATATATTGCTTGACATTGAAAGGCTGATCACTACTTCGTTTGATTCTCCGCCACTACTCCCAACAGCAAATCAAACTCATGTCAAGTTAGGCTCTGCTTCCGGACAGTCCCAACAGTCTTATGGCAATCAACAATGTGGTCGAGGTAACCGTGGCCGTGGCGGTCATTCCGGTAGTCGCACTTCTTATAATCAGTCCTCGCACGATAATTATTTTCATGGTCAGCCTGCCTCTGAGTGTCAGTACTGTCATTATGAGGGTCACACTGCCCATGTTTGTTGCAAACTTGCGCGTTTCCTGCGAGAACAAAATATTATGGTTCAGACTCTCCCAGTTGTGAACACAACGATGCCTGGTATGGCGGCTCCTGCGGTTAACTACTGGATATTTGACATTGGGGCTTCGCATCACACTGCAAACTCTGCTTCGCATCTTCATAGCTTCTCTGATTATGGAAGCCCGAATGAAATTCAGCTCGGCAATGGTAATACCCCATTCCTATAACTCACATTGGACATTCTTATATTCCTGCTAAAACTCGACACTTATCTCTCTCTAATGTTCTTTGTGCTCCTGCTTTGAATTATAATCTCGTTTTCGTTTCTCAGCTTTGTCAGACTAATTGTGTTTCTATTGAATTTTTTCCTTCTTATTTCCTTGTTAAGGACCTAGCCATGGGGACACCACTTCTACGGGGGCGGAAAGAAAATAAACTCTACACTCTTCCTCTGCCGTCGCCTCCAAGTATCAATGTCACCTCGATGTCGCCTTCCAATTTGCATGACTACCTTGGGCATCCGTCCATGCGTGTATCTAAATCTTTGTTTAGTTCAGTCTTTCTTATGTTAAGTTTCCTTCTAATTTTCATTGTGAGTCAAGTTTAGTGAATAAAAGTCAAAAACTCCCGTTTTATGATAATTCTATGATGAGTACTAAGCCTTTTGATCTTATTTACACTGATGTTTGGGGTACTTGCTCTAATTCTTTTTTTTTTTTAAATGGATTACATTAACATTAAATTACATGGCCGCGTCACGGAGGACTCGAACCCGAGACCTATTGCCTTGGGCATTAACCTCACTACCACTAGGCCAACACACGCACGCCACTTGCTCTAATTCTGTTGATGGTTACAAGTACTATGTTATTTTTGTCGATCATTATACGAAGTACATATGGTTATATCCCCTTAAGCATAAATCTGATGTTGCTCCTATATTAATCAATTTCACCGTCTTGTTACTAAGTATTTTGGGTTCTCCATCATTTCGTTGTTTTCCGATAATGGTGGTGAATTTCAAAAACTTATTCCCACACTCAATTCTCTTGGAATTTCTCACTATACCACACCTTCTCATACACCCGAACACAATGGCACAGCTGAAAGACGTCATCGTCATATAGTCAAAACCGGTCTATCTCTCCTCCATCATGCGTCTCACCCCATTACATAATGGTCCTATGCTTTTCAGACACCAATATATCTCATTAACAGACTCCCATCAGTTGTCCTAGCTAATTGGTCACCATATGAAATTCTATATCATCATTCTCCGTTGTACACTAAATTAAAACCCTTTGAGTGTCTCTGCTTCCCGTGGCTACGTCCTTACAGGTCCACTAAACTCGAACCTTGATCCTCACCTTGCATGTTGTTGGGCTATTCTATGGCCCGTTCAACTTACAGGTGCATGGATCTCACCACTCATCGTCTATACTACTCTCGCCATGTTCGTTTTGTTGAATATATATTCCCTTTTCGCTCTCCTTCTTCCATGCCTCCTAAACCACCTGAACTCTCTCCTCTCCCTGTTCATTACTCTTACCAACAATCTGAGGTCCAACCACCACCCGTCCTTGACACCCCTCCTGCCCCACTCCCTATCGAAAACAATGACCCGAGTCCTAGCCCTCCTCCTGCTCCCATTTTTCCAGAGCCATCACAGACCGGAGGCCCAATCCTAAATACTTTAACCAAAATTTTGTTAATCATACCAATCTTCATCATATTCCACCTACCATTGAACCTACCAATGTTGATGCTGCCCTTCGGGATCCTAATTGGAAGACTGCCATGGATGCGGAGTATGATGCTTTGATGAGAAATAATACTTGGGAGTTGGTTCCCCGTAATGATAAGCTGCAAATGGGTTTTCAGCGTTAAGCGTAATCTTGATGGTACTGTTAGTCGATACAAAGCTCGTCTTGTTGTTTGCGGTTTCTTACAGCAGCCTGGGTGTGACTATTTTGAAATATTTGGCCATGTGGTAAAGCCTGTGACTGTTCGTCTTATTTTATCAGTGGCTTTGTCTGCTAACTAGCCTATTCAACAGCTTGATGTCAATAATGCTTTTCTGAATGGCTCCCTGACTGAAGAAGTTATGATGATGATCCTTCCAGACCTGATCATATTTGTCAACTACGGAAGGCCCTTTATGGTTTGAAAGAAGCACCATGTGCCTGGTCTATTGCACTCTCTGGTTTCCTTTTATAGTTTGGATTTTGTATATCTATGGCTGACACTTCCCTATTTCACTGCCGCAAAAATGTTTTGTTATTTACTTTCTAGTATATGTGGATGATATAATCATTACAGGAAACAATCGCTCTGCCATGGCCACCTTTGTTTCTAGTCTGGCCGAACAATTCTCCTTGAAAGAGTTTAGATCTTTACATCATTTTCTTGGTATTGAAGCTATATCCACTGCCTCTGGTATGTTCCTCTCACAACGCAGTTATATTGCTAATATTCTATCTCAGTTTAATATGGATGGTGCGAAGCCGATTTCCACTTCGATGGTCTCTTATGTCAAACATAGTGCACATGTTGGTGATCCAATTGCTGATCCGAAGCTTTATCGTAGAGTACTTGGTCTGTTACAGTATCTCTCTTTAACACGCCCTGACATTTCTTACGTTATCAATCGGCTTTCTCAGTTTCTACATATGTCTCGCTCACCTCACTGGGAGGCGGTTAAAAGGGTGCTTCGTTACTTAAAAGGTACGTTGGATCTCGGTTTCTTCCTCCATCGTGGTGTTGCACCCGTTCTCACTATTTTCTCTAATGCCGATTGGGGTGGTTCCTTAGATGATGGCCGCTCCACCACAGGTTATGCCATATATCTTTTGGTGTCATGGAAATCAGTTAAACGAAAGTGTGTCTCTCGCTCTTCCACCGAGGCAGAGTATAGAGCCATTGCCAATGCCTCTGCGGAAGCCATTTGGGTTCACAATTTTCTTTTGAGATTGACATTTTTGTTTCACGGCCTTCTTCGCTGCTATGTGATAATCTTGGAGCTACTTTTGTATGCAAGAATCATTTCTTTCAGTCTCGCATGAAACATCTCGCACTTGACTACTTTTTTGTTCGTGAGCTAATACAACAGGGCCAGCTTTTTGTTCATCATATTTCGGCTTTTGATCAGATTGCCGATGCCTTTACGAAGCCTCTCGGTTCTGCTACTTTCCTTCGGTTGCGGTCCAAGTTGGGTCTCCCAGATGGAGCCTCCATCTTGCGGGCGCATATTAAGGCCCAATAGTATTTGTATAAGTTATCTTGTGTTGTATACTTAATGTAGAGTTGAGGCCCATCTAAGTGTATATATAATACTCTTGTACCCACGTTTTACAGTTAATGAATACAAAATATCACTTCTCCAACACTCCAGACCCGTTGTCCCAGCACCGTGCCGAAGAGGGCCTCGGTCGCCCACTTCCCCGCTCGCCGTTGATGACTACCAATTTCAGAATATGTGATTCCTGTTTGAATTCGCCCGACAGCAGCGAGGAAGGGAGAATCGAAGCAGTAAGAGCAACATCGAGAGCAGCAACCTAGCAACTCACGGCCGCGCGCCTAGCATCGTGCCGGATGGAGACCGAATGCAGCTCCTTTCACTCTGTCTCAAATCAACAGCCTCTCGTGCGCGTCCCAGCGTGCATCGAGTAGTCACTTGTCGTGTGCGGCCGTTGCAATCCAATTGCGATTTAAACCAATTACATAAATATTGATTATCAAAATCTAATTTTTGAAATTTAATTTTAAAAATTAACCACACAATAATTAGAAAAAAAACAAGTATAAATCGAGCCCCAAGCTCTGATACCACTGTTGGGAATTCTTGACATCATCTAATGACACGCAGCGAAAATACTAGTTAAGAATGGATATAGATTTACAATTGATTATGGAGTTGAGCCTATATAAATACGTTGGATAGAATACTTACCGAATGCAATGCTTCCACGCACTCCTTCTGCGGTAGAATCCACTATTATGGTATCTACGTGTATTACGGCCCAATGCAGGAACAATTCATCGTACAGAGAGCGAACGCTAGGAATTCTCTTTGCGAACAGACGACAGTTCTGTTTTCTGTATATCTGACTTCTTGAATATGTGTATCTATTTAATATAAATAATACTGGCCACAAATCCTAGGTTCAATGGGCCTATATTCTTAAGTTTGCTTTATTAATTAATAGTTCAACAACTAATTAACTAAAGCCCATTACAATCCTTATCCTCATCCACATCGTGATTTAATGTAATAACTTCTTTTTTAAAAGAGTTAAACAATAAAATTTCAAGTTAAATTAAATAAAAAAATTTATTTACCCTTTTGATTTGTGCTCCTCTTTCTCTTGTTACTTTCAGTTCGACTTTTATTAGTTCTACGACCAGGTCCACTAAAAGTTCCCTCATTTTGAGGCACACTATCAAGAAGTTGCTCAAATTCTTCATCGCATATTGGTATAATATTGTCTCTTCCATTGGAGTCGACAAATCATTCGTCATCAAATGAAAAATGATCTACTTCCAACAGATCAATTGATTCAAGAAGACGTACCTTTTTCAAGTCTCGGTTTTTCAATATCTTAATATTGTACATGATGTATACCAATTTAATTAGTTTTAAAGTAGTCTCCAGTAGCGTTCACAAGATAAAGATGAACGTGCTAAGCTTAGTTTTTTAACAAAGCCCTGAAGCTTAATGTTTCATCTCCAGATTAAGTTACAATTTGTTTGTCGTTCGTAAAGATTAATGAATATTCTTTCTGTTCCACTTTAATTGTCGCGTTTTATATTATAATAGATTCACTAGAATATAAAATTTGACAACTAAAATGAGATGGATGAACTAGTAATTATTCAATTATAAATTATTATGTTATGTTCTCTTTGAGAGATAAGTTTATCCCATGAAAATGTGGGATAAGAGTATAATTCACCTTTAAATTTCTTCTTTTTTATCCATTCATCCTATCTAAATTATAATTTCATCATTATTTTTCTCCTTAATCCTACTCTTAAGAGGGATAAATTTATAATTTAGATAGTAGAGATAAATAAAAAAGAAGGGATTTAAAGAGTAATTAAAATCTTATCCCACATTTCAAGGGATAAAATTATCACTCAAATAGAACATAACCTTAATGATATTAATTGAATAATAACTTAGCATGAACTCATGATTAGAGATGTCAGTCGGGCTAACCCACTCGGTTTCAGGTTAATCCGCTCTGGTTGTCGGTTTATTTGATTCAGACTAAATTGAGTTGAAAATTTACAACTTCAATTTTCAAATTAGCCCATCGAGCCACTTGGGATAGAGTATTTACTATAATGTTTAAGAGACATGTATATATTTCTTTTATAATTCTATATTTAAATAAATTAATATGTAAAATATAAAAAAGAAATAACATTCTAACACATAGCTAAATATTCAATTCAAATATAACTAAATCTAAATAAAAAAATGTAATGATATTTTATCAATATTGTGTCATAAATACTTTTTTTAAAATGATTAATTAATTGATTGGTATGATAAATACATCTTCTACATTGAAGATAAAATATATTTTGCAAATAATTTTTATTTTATTTTGTCATTCAGTTAATTGGGGCAACTCACTCGATTTTTTGGCTAGCCTTATTGGGTTTGGGTTGTTTTTGGTCCAACCCATTTAGACTAAAAAATTAAAAAATATTTTAATATCTTGTGAATTAGATCGATTAGGGTATATTGGATATATGGGCTTTAGTTAATTTAATTTTTGGACTATTAATTAATTAAACAGACTTAAGAATATAAGCCCATTGAATTAGGGTCTATGGCCGGTATTATTTCTTATAAATAGATACCATAGTGGTGGAAGCGTTGTAATCAATAAGTAATTTGTTTAACGTGTTCATATGCTCAATGACATAATCAATTGGAAATCTATATTATATTTTCGCTGTGTGTCATTAGATGACGTCAAATTTTTCCAACAAAAATATATCAGGTTATAAATTTTCTACCATAATCCTTTTCGATTTCAAATTGGTATTCAGGTCAACCCACACTTTCAAACTAAATTGGCATCCTATTCAAAATTTGTACGTCTACAATACTTGCTTTCTCCCAAAAAGTCCTTGTTTCATTGGAAACAAAGCCAACTATTCATCAACTTTTGTAAGAAAATCATCAAGAAATAATCTCTGCATGCAATACATCAACCCACTTTTTATTTTTATATGACTAGAAAATTTGGATGCATTTAGTTGTTAGGATTTTAGAAGTGGGCAACAACATATATATCATGATGCAATTAATATTTATAACTTTGTATCTGTAACCTCTCAAATTTCTTTGTACTTCCCAATTTCATTTCCCAAATTTCACTTGTTGCAATATCCACATTCGCTAAATCAATATCATCATATATGAATTACATTGCCGACATTTGTTCTCCACCATTTTTAGCACATAGGCCAACGATCTTGTAGTGCTAACTGCTAAAAACATACGTAACACTATTCCAGAATGTATTATCATGTAATACGATATTCTTTATAGGCTTTCCTTCATATGTTGTTTTACTCGTGTGCTATTAGCCCATTATGAAGAGCTAAACATAACTTCCATATGGTTCTGTGATTAAGCATATTCTCAAAAGTTATAGATGTTGTTGCAAATATAGGGACTGATGGACGAATGTTTTATATGTATGAATCTCCTCATCATCGAGAACACGTATCACTGATTAGGGATGTTAATTTAGCCCAAAATCATAAGATGACTCGAGTACCAATTTGAAAAATAAGAGGATTAGGGTAGAAAATATATAACTCCAAACATTTTCTTAGCCCGAATGACTTGGACTGAAAATTAACAACCTGAACCCGATAGGGCTATCCCGAAAATCAAGCAGTTGGCCCGATTCACAGAATGAAAAATTAAATAAAATATTTGTAGAATATATTTTATTTTGTATGCAAAAGTTGTATTTATTATACTAACCAAATAATTAATCTTTTAATGAAAATAATTGTGACACATTATTTTTATGATATCATTACCCTTATTTGAATTTATTAACCGTTGATTTTATAATATTTTTAACTAAGCCTTTTGCAACTAGGTCATCAATTACATCAAGAAGCTCAATATCATACGTGTATCTTTAATTGCATCTGAAGCCTTAATCGCCTTTAGAAAAACCGTTTGATATGGGTTATTTACTAAGAAGTTGATTATAAACTTCTCCCTCTCATATTCTTACAACCATTTGATAATATCCATACATCCATTTGTATCCAATTTTGTTGGAAAATATTCTACGAATTTTGATTATATTTCAAAACCTTCTCTCGTGAATGGTACTCTCTCAGTCCCACTAAACTTGACACACTTCCTTTATTCGGACGTCCCACTAAACTTGGCACGTTCCAAAAATAGAAAAAATTATCCCTTTAAAAAGATGTGGACCCTACCACCTTTATTACTCTTACACTACTTTATATACTCTCTTTAATAATTGTGCCGGAAAAAAAAGTGTCATGCTTAGTGGGACGGATGGAGTATTAGCCAAAAACTCATTTTATGGGCTTTGTCTTATTTTAAAGAACTCATATATTAAGTAGTTCAGTTTACAGATACTAAAACCTCAAGGACAACAAGACTGAACGACCTGACATTACCTGAAGAATTAAACATCTATCACCGAAGTACTTTATAATTTAGTTGTACTCAAAGATTAGACCTTGATGTCTTATTTATTGAAACATATACTTAATGTTGTCAATTTTCAACACGACACGATAAATCGACACAAAATTAATAGGTTTAGTTTGCCTTTTATTGGGTTTGGGTCCTTATCGGGTGAAATATATAATTACATTTTTTAACATGACCATTGATAATATATTTTAGCTCAATTAGGATTCACTTTTCATTATTTACATCTTATGTTTGACATTTTTATTATCACCTTCCACCTCTCATATACATTATGGACAACATCTCTCATATTCACAAATTGTGTAATATCAGTTATTAATTTATTTTAAAATTGTTTATGGAATTGTATAATATCGAGTTGTTATCAAATTAGGTCATTATCGTGTCAGGTCAACTCGAGAAAAAATGTATCAGTTTAGATTCGGGTTTGAGTTTCCTATATCCTTACATGTTAGGTTCATAACACAACCCAATTATCACCCCTAGCTACGCTGAAAAGTTCAGAAATTAGAAAATTGTTTGGACACTTTCTAAGATCTGAAGTTAACTCAAGACTAAAAGTTAGAGTTCGAAAAGGTTGTACTCAATGACCCCTTTAAGTATTATTAAGAGTTAGAACAAAGTTTTGTAATCGAAGATTGATTTAGTTTTTAAGTTTAATCTTGAAGCTAGAAGTGATAAATATTATTGTATATCTAACCTTAAAGGTTGACCATAATGTCACATCCATTTAGTTCAAAACTCTCGACTCAACATCGAGAATCGTGAACGTATACGTATGGATTTTTATCTGCGAAACATGGTAACTTAATTACCGTGTCTTACTCTATATCACCTTTTATTATTCTTATCAATTGCACTAACTTTTAGATTCATTCTATATTGAAAGTTGATTATGTCAAAAGCAAAATCACTAAGTTAAAGATTCAGTTTTATGAAAATACGATTTAAGAAAGATCACCAACTTCCACACTTCAATTTAGTAGAGATAGTTGTCCATCAGTACCATACTAAGTGTAGATTAAATTATTGGTATCTATAATGAACGTCAAATTGAACTATCCCTTCAATATTAACATACACTGATTAAATTGCCTTAATGCAAAAACTTTCAACTGGTGTATTCTCTTCCCTCATACTCCAGATTTACTAGATTTACTCGTATGGAGACCAACAAAATCTTATTTATTTATTCCACATATTCATTGGCCTTTTCAACTTCTTCCTTCATAATCCTATGTGCTCAGTTCACTCCTGGAAGGCGTTTTCAAACCTCTACCATAATCAGCAACAAATTTGCACGTTACAAAAAGTAAGGTGCGATGCAATAAAATGAAATCCCGTTTTCAAAGAAGAATCGATATCCATACATAGTCTTATTGCTTCTTCAGGATGAGGTAGAGTAGATGATGTATTTGGTTTATCCATGTGACACAAATTTGTCGATAAGTCCTCTCTTTTTAAATTTGTAGTATGCTCTGTGATAGACTAGATCATCAAAATGGTTCTTTTACTTTTTCTTATACCCCTTATTCATGTACCCCATATACAATTTCTTATTTTACATCATTAGGCACTTTTGGACAAGGTATCAAATTTTTGCGAGTCCAACCAAGATGTTCTTTCATCCTTGTAATTCCTCCACTAATCACTTGAAAACAAAAGATAGATTCAATATACAAATATCCCTTTTTATCCGAGGTTGGAGCTTCAGTCCTATACTTCCAAGCACGATCTTTTCTCATTAATCTTGGTATTTTTTATTTCATGTCCCTAACTAGCCAAACAAAATGATGAGTTAGTTTCATACTTTCATTAGTATAAAGAACCACGAATAAGTTCTTGCAGGCAGCAGTACACACTCAACCAACTACCTACCTAGACAATTAGAAAAAACATTATTGAATAGTTAAAAGACTTAAAGAGAGTGAAGAAATACTCCCTCCATCCCACCTCAATTGTCTCATTTGCTTTTAGCTCGCATACCAATACTCACTTTATTTCTTTCTCAACTACTTCCCACTACTTTCCACCTACTTTATTACTCTCACAACTTTTATCCAAAAAAGGAAATGAGACAATTCAAATGGGACACCCCAAAATGGAAAACGGGACAATTGAGCCGGGACGGAGGGAGTACTAAGGAAGAACAACCTGCTATGAAAAATTGGGTATTGTAAACTTGTAATGGCAGTAGTTGCTGGTGCAAAGTTTGTGGGTTGTGATGACTGGTTGGTGGCAGTTAGCAGTGGCAAAAAATGGCGACAGACCAGAGGGAGAAGGGATGAAGTAGCAGACGGAAGGATGAGGGAGAATGTACTAACCATCACAACACGTACAGTACCCTTTTGCGAAAATGCACTTGTATGTTGACACCTACATTTGTCATTTGCAATCATCATTTGATCGAATAATATGATCGAATAATAATTATGTTTCTAATAATTGTATTATCATTTCTTCTTTTAAGTTTTACTCATTCTCAGCTACTCAATCCGTCCACTAAACTTCTTCCCACTGTGACTCGACACGGGTTTTAGGGTAGTTCTTTTGATTCTTATTTCATATATTATTTTAAATTGTTTTGCGTGTAGGTATTGGAATTTGGGTCTCACATAATGTATTATTTTAAATTGAGTTGTGTGTAGTGATCATGGTGGGTCCACTTACTATAAATTGAAAGTTTAAAGTGCGAAGAAATTTTGTGGAAGGAAGGAGGAAATATTAAGTAGGTTTATTGGAACATCTAATATAATGCAACTTCTCAAGTTTACATAATTGTTGCATCTTGGGAATGATTAATATAATTTTTGGGCATGATTAATTATTAATTGAGTGATTATATAAAATAGCCAAAAAAAAATATAAAAGAAATAATAGCCATCAACATAATAATATTCAAATTGTAATCATTTACAAATTTCTTGTACTAAAGTACCCTTATAATTATTTGTTACATTTCTGAGTATAAATAGTATGAATCGTACTATTTATACATGAAATTCAGTTGTATTAAACTGTATATACGTATGAATCATATAAATGAATATTATTCATAGAGTACATATCATTTGTACCATTCGTACAATTAAATTAAAGTAAATGGTAATTATAGTAATTTCACATTTAAAATGACTAGAATTTAAATATTTTTATGTTGGTGATTATTATTTATCTTTTATAATCTTATTTTACTATTTTGTATAATTAACACTTATTGATATGAATAAATATCAACATAACTTATAATATAAGTCATTTCATAATATAAGTTACGAGCAATTGATTATGAGAGTTCTATTAACTATGTGAAAAGGTTTTATTACACCTTTATAAGGTGTGTTCAGGCAGAGCTCCCGCAAAGCTGAAAGGCTTTATCTGCTGACCTGACATGTTCTGCACAACAGAGCTCAACTAGCCGCTGCTGGACTTTCCAATGTAATGGGCTTTGGCCCAATAAAACTTTCTTTGTCTTATCTGAGGTCTGCAGGTCTGCACTAGCGTACAATGTGTGTGCAACAAACTGACACATATCAGAACCCTTCTAATATATGTCCAGAATAACTAACAGCCACGTGGAAAGGGCTCTAACAAGCAAGAGGGACCACTGCTAACGTGGCTTTGCTCTAATGGAGATGATTTAAGTTTAACAAATTGTACTATGGAGTCACATATTGTTATCTAGGTAATATGACTATTTTACCCTCTATATCTTATTCTATATATACAACATCTATTTTCTTTGCTAATATTAGCTACACTTAACACTCATTTCATACTTTACACACATCTATTGCATAAAAACTCTCTCAAATTTACTGCGAGCTGACTTGAGCGTTGGAGACTCTCCCCAAAGAACTTCAACCATTCTCCGGTCTTAATTTGCCAGCTCTGCCGGCGAAGTTAAGACCAAGATGTTCGCGACAACTTTAAACTGCTAGACTCAAAGTATAAACTTTGATTAACTTTGATTGATTAACACTTAATAACATAGAATCTAACTTTTAACTCTGCTTTGCCTTTTCTACTAACCTATTTTCAACATGTCCAAATTAGTAAAAGTTATAATGAGACTTGATTTATTGTCAATGTTGTCAAAAAAAAAAATTGAAGCGGTCAAATATTCACTCTTTCATCTAGCCAGTGCGCTTTTTTTTCTCTCTGTTATTAGATACTCACCGATTAGAGTGAAAACCAAATCAAATACAAATAAATCTAATTAAATTATGAAAAACTTAAATATTAAAATTTTAATTTAGTTTGGCTTAAACTAATTTGTTATTTTCCAATACTTATATTTTTACCTTTTCAATATAGTATTTTTTATATTATTATATTTGATGCAATGTTATCAAATCTAATGAAATAAATTAACTAAAATAATCAAATTACTTATTCCAATAATCATATATTGAAAAAATAATACTACCTCTGTCCCGCTAAATGCGGCCACAAGGGATCCGGCACAGAGTTTAATAAAGTAAAGTCTTGCGTTTTAAAAAAGTAAGAGTAGAGTATTATAAAGGTCAATGTTTTTCCTTTTTGGGAAAGTGACCAATTTTAGTGGGATGACCCGATAAGGAAAGGTGGCCACATTTAGCGGGACGGAGTGAGTATTACAATATCAGATAGATATTTTAGTATTTTACTGTTATTTATAAAATTTAATCATTTCACTCTTACAGACACATAGGGGTGTGCATCAATCGGCCGAACCGATTAATCGATTAATATTTTTTAAACCGAACATAAATTATATAAATCGAACAAAACCTTGAAATAATATAAATTGAACAAAAAAATGACCAATTAAAATTGAAGGTTTTCAATTGGCACTACAAGAAAAATTGCATACGACAACGGTGGAACGACAAGGGTTTTTAACAAAATGCGTTGTTATAGGCATAAAAACCGTTGTCGTAATTAAAACCGTTGTCTTTGAGCGAGAAAATGCGCTCATAGACAACGGTTTTTATATACCGTTGTCGTAGGTGTGTAGTCGTATATATATGACAACGTATTCTTTAGCCGTTGTTGTTATAGCGTTGTCTTATATTCATGCGACAACGCTTTTTCACGCCGTTGTGGTATACCCGTTGTTGTAGTACTCAATGACAACACTATTTTGAACCATTGTCGTTAAACCATTGTCGTAGTCTAGTTTACCACCCTATAATTCATCCATTTGGGGAAAAAATAAAAATTGTAACTAAGGAGAATCGAACCTACACCAATAGAGGAATAAAATCCGTTTATACCACTAGGCCAGATCAAGCTTTTTGTTAACATTCAAATATTAAATAGTTATAACACTATTATTTATTTTATGTTAGATAATAAATAACTTTCCCCCCATTCTCTCAGCCCTAACCTAGTTCATTTCTCATCCGATAGTGTCCCCGCCCACAATACGCCGGACCATACCCACGATATGCCGGACCATCCCCATTGGAGGGTGAGACGGTTACTTTGATGTGATTGTGACTGTGATTGTCATACGGGTAGAGAAACCAGAAGGGCGAGAGAGAAGAAGATAAGAAATGGCGATGGAAGAGTAGAGAATTCTTCCGCCCTAGCTGCAGGCGAGCTTGGATTTTCTTGGTTTTGCGAAGAGATTTATATTTCTGAAGAAGAATATTAGGAGCTCGCAATTTGTAGGTTGATTTGCTGTTGCAAGAAAACTTCTTCTGCTGCCTTGGTAATCTCTTACACGCTAATTCTTCCGCCCCTGATGCTCTCCCCAATCCCGATTGTAGGTTGGAACTCTTTTCACTCTTTCATCTTCTTATTTACTTTCCCCTAAATTTTGTAGTCTCGTATTTTGAAATAGTCAAAATCGTTGGATTGTTAGTGTAAATGTTGAGTATATAGCTGATTAGGGGATTACGGGGTTCCGGACGACAGCAGCACACGACTGATTCTTTTTGGATTCTTTGGAGCTGACTATTGATGTAGCTTTACGATTGGAACTGAAAACAATTTTATCCAAATTCTTTATAGGTTTCCGGAATCCTGTTTACTTGAGTTTTGGTTAGTTTTTCCGCGACACAATAATTTAATTTATTTTCACGGATACATCTTTGTATAACGGTATCCGCCAGCAGCTAATTGTCTTGAAATGGTTATTCGTGAAACCTTCGATTTTCATGTGATCAGACATATATGTAGCTTAGATATTATAGTAATCTCATTTGATTTGACTTTATTATCTGCGGAATGAATGCTGCTTGTAAGCGTTCCAGTAATTGCCCAACCGAGAAAGTTTCTGTTTGTCAACTGCCGCTACATGCTTCTCTCAGTTGATAACAAGTTTTTTATTTTCTTCCTTTTGACTTTTTCTTCATTCCATCAGTTATAATGAGAGGTTTCTGTTACTGGAAAAATCCAGATGGTGTATGAAGCTAAGACTAGTGTATTTCATCAGCCCCTTTTGCTAACTTATATTTCTCTTGTTGTTGTGGTAAACGTGCTTCATTCCCCTGAGTCGTCTTGTTTGTGTTTTTGTTAATATAAGAATGGAACCAGAAGCAAAGAACACTGTAACTGCCCGGAGAGTTCAAAAAGCTGATCGTGAGAAGTTGAGGAGGGATCGTCTCAATGAGCAATTCATGGAGCTGGGAAATACCCTTGGTAAATCCTCCTTCAATCTATATTTGTAAGAGCTTTCAGTGCGTTTACTTGTCCCTTTCTATAGTGGAAACCTGGAGAAGTTAATCTTTTTAAAAGCAGTCAAAAAATAAAATAAAAAGTTGAAATAATAAGAAAATGAATCATAACAACCCTTATACCCTCGACGAGCTCAAAATAGTTTGTTTTAGCAATGTTGTACAGCATAACTTTTTCAATTTTAGTATAAGGTTGTGGAATCAGTTCTTGAGCATATTCTGACACTCACTTTTTAAGAATATGTATAATTCAATGATTTCAATCAAATTACTCACATCATATCTTTATGATGATTGTTATTTGTTTAACTACCAATTTGTGTATTACATATCTTCATTTTGATGCTCAAACTCTTTTGTGCTCTCTGGTCTCTGATATATATTTGGAAATTTCTTGTGATGTGTTACCATTATTTGCAGATCCAGATAGGCCTAAAAATGACAAAGCCTCTATTATATCCGATACAATTCAAATGCTTAAGGATTTGACTGGTCAAGTTGAAAGACTAAAATCAGAGTATGCTGCACTCACCGATGAGTCACGCGAGGTGATTCTCTTAAAGAACTTGTTTCTTCCAAATAAAACATACAAATAAGATTTTATTATTACTTTTTCTGTTTTTAAGCAGCTGACCCAGGAGAAGAGAAGGCATCTCTTAAATCCGATATCGAGAACCTTAATGCTCAGTACCTACAGAGAATGAGGGCCATTTATCCATGGGCAGGAATGGATCATTCTGTTGTCATGCATCCATCATCTTATCCCTTTCCAATGCCAGTTCCCGTACCAACTGGACCTATTCCCATGCATCCATCATTACAGCCTTACCCTTTCTTCGGGAACCAAAACCCTGCAGTTGTTCCTAACCCTTGTTCTACTTATGTTCCTTATATGACCCATAATCCAATGATTGAGCAACAGTCAACACAACATGTCTCTCAAGTCTTGCAGCATGGTGTAAGGCCTCATGCTTCAAGCAAACAAGACCCTATAAATAAATCATCAGACGTGGAGGGTAGAATAGAGAAAAGTGACGACTCAAATGAGATTACAACAGATCTGGAGCTTAAAACACCTGGATCTATGTCTGAACAGGTAAAATAAATGCCATTTTGGGCTGTAAGTTAGGCACTAATTTGATGTTAATATTTGAAATCATTTGTGAGATTATGACATTATTGTGCAAGATTCATCCTTCAAGCAAAGAAAAACAAAAAGGTTCGTAAGGAAGGAAACAAGCATTACTGATGGAACTTCTAGTGGATGTTCATCATCTCGCAGTGTGCAGGCTATCTCATCTAACAGTGTTGCTGGTGGTAAAAAAACAAGCGACTGACTAAAGGAACAGGAAGTACACTATCACAATATTGCATTTGTATTCATGCTAATTTTTGCATCTTTCACTGAAACCATTATACCTTACATGTCATGGTTAATATTCATTTCAATCCTGGTAATGATAATTATCTATGAGCATCTTGCTTATCTCAGAATTAACATTCTTACAAGTCAGCATCTAAGCCTTACTCCCAGGATCCAAGTCGAACCTTTGTGAGGTAGTTCCGTTACTTTGTTAGGACGAAGGTGGAAAAGCTCACAACACTTGGTTTGTTTCGTGTATGTAAAATATGTATGATATTAACCTATGTTGCAATAATGACATTTAGCAGAATTTGGATGATTGCATCTTTTTATTGGGTTTTCATCCTCTAGTTGCAAGTCTTAGAAAAAGGATGCTCATCATGAGATTGTGGCTTTGACAAATAGATTTCCTAGATTCTGATTTGAGAGATAATTGATTAGAACGATTGATCTTGCACTCACAGCTTCAGTTTTTCCGTTTTTTTTTTCTTTCTTTCTTTAAGAGCACAATTGTGGGATGTATGGGATGAATTAATGGAAGATCAGTCTAGATTTATTTATTTATCTTATTTTTTGAGGCGTAGCAATTTCCTTTTCCGGATATATTTTTATATCTGTGTTTTAATTGCAGAATCTTTATGCACATGGCATGTGATACGAAATGTGATTTTTTTCTAAGATTTTTTTGTAAGTACTGATGCTCAACAATTTCCAGAAAGCATAGAACAAAGGTATTTGATTTGGTGTGTATACATAATACATGTATTATTTGTTAATGCATCTCTTTCACTGAACTGTTTCTGTGAATATTTTGTAACTTGGGAAAATATGCTTTCAAATTTCTAAGTAATTAGTAGATGTGATTTTTTGTTATCTTTACTGTGGTCTTTTTTTTTTCCTGAGGTATCATTTTCCCTTCTTTCTTTCCTTGATTTTATTCAGTTTCTGAGCATTATCCCTCAAAAAAACTAACATTAAGCCGATCAATGATCATATCTGAAGGGCCTTCAAGATGTTCAAGATGGGTTGATTTTTAAATAACTTATAGAATCTATCTTTTTTTTATATATCTTTTCGAGTTTTCATTTTATAAATCTAAATACAATATAAATATATATATTTTTATCATAATATAAATATAATTATTTAATATTCATTTATATTAAAATAACAATTGATTCGGTCATTTTTTTTATTCATTATAAATATAATTATTTAATATTAATTTATAAATCTAAAATACAATATAATCAAATAACTATTGAACCAAAACAAACCAAAATTTATTGATCCGGTCGTTTATTTCATTACTCATGATCAAGTCTGTCACTTGTCACACTAATAAACTTGTTTTATTTGACTATTAGAACCGTTTTAATTACATAACCTAATAGGTGCTAAACAATGTGGTATTCAAAATCAATGATTTATATAATATAACGGCATCAACTTGTCGGTCAATAGAGGAAAAGAAAGCATTAAAAAGGAAGATGCATTTAGAAGTTTGATTTATTTAATTTGAAATTAAATCATTTTGTTCAAATTAAACTTAACAAAAATTAATTTGGTGTATAAAATCTCAAGCCAAACCAAATTATACTGGTTAGTTTGCATCTACTATAAAATTAATAATAGCAATAAAATATGGATCTACCAAATGGCATATTATTTTGAAGAAGACGACTAACATATTTTGAGTTCCTTTTATCACATAAAAAAACAATAAAAGAAATATGCAAGCCATATACTAGCTTACATCATGGAGATCAAAATAGAGAGAATAAATTCACGATTAAATTTCTATAGAAAGTTCAAATAAATTAAGGTTCTGTAAAAAAAAATAGTATTTTATGTTAATTATAGAATACTTTCAAATAAATTAAGCTTCTTTCACGGTTGTAGGCTCCTCTTTTCCAACTAGGATCTCATTGTACAACAAGAAAAAAAAAGTATCTATCATATATCTTTGCTAATCGAAAATTAAGATCTATTTATTTTAAGTCAGCACACAAAAAACATAAGTACGTGTTCAATATTGTATTCATTTATAGGAAATCCCACTCTTATTGTTTTGTTTCTTAAAATATTGAATCATATCATTATTTTATTTTTTACAATTTTTTATTTTACATATTTAAAATAAATAAAGCAAAAATAGTATAACACATGGAGTGTATATATATGTGAACATGATCTTTTTGAATTTGGATTTTGTGCTATAAAACTTTTTGACCGCATATCCCGCAATGAACATTTTTAATGTCTCGCAGTAAATGTGGTAAGTTTCATATAAACGTACACGTGTCATCAAAATTTCACTATTTTAATTTTTTTCGCTTTTTAATTTCACAATATGCTCATACACAAGGAACTAGATGATCATTTTTGAGTAAATATACTAAAAAAACTTACAAATTCCGATTAGTATATTAAAATTCTTGATAACACTTGCAAAATTAAAGTTATAAACCATTTAATTATTTTTTTCATTCGCTTTCCTTTATCGTTACCTTTTTAACATTTTTCCCTTTTTCTTAAATTTTCATGTTTTAATTTATACTATTAAAATTTGTAATTATAACATATCATCATATAACAAATTTAGTTGACAAAAAAGATGACAACATGTATGACCCAATCAAACAAGTCTAATGATGTGAAGTGGATAACATCTATATAGCATTGCAAGAAAAAAAAATAAGAAAGAAGAAAATGCATGTAATAAAAGTGCATTATTTTATTATGATAAGATAATGAATGTGCAATATAATCAACAAGTAGGAATGGTGATTCCACAAGTGGTAGCAACCTTCCTAGAGTTGGGAGAATCGATGTAAGGTTTAAACATATATAGGGTTTTTAATATAGTCACAGAAGCAAGGTTGTTGCTCCTTGAGCCTATTACAACACTCCGCGGACGGCTCCGATCCCCCTGATATGGGCCCCAAGCACGGCAACAACAATGTGGGCATGCACACTGCCTCAGTCACCACCACCATTATAAGCAGCGCAGCAATTACACCAGCAAATGTCTTGTTCATTTTCTCAAATTCTTGCTCTAGCTGCTTATAATAAATCTTTAGTTGTGTGTGCTTTCAGTGTGGAGAAATGGTGCCTATTTATAGAAGTGGAGACTCAAACTCTCACTCCTTTCCTTAGGATTTTTCACGTGATTCACATTTTTGGACGGATTTTGTGCTAGTTTTATGGCTTTATCAAGTGATTCACTATGTCACTCTATAGGATCATGTTATTTATCCCACCAATATAGACTAGAGATAAATATTTTAACATAAAATAAATCTGTTTATATAATTTAGTCCTCTCACTCTCTCTCTCACACACACACATATATGTGTCTATATATATATATATATATATATCATTTGTGAGTTGAGTCCATATATTTATTATGTTTGCATCAATTTTGTTTATCTCATTACTCATTATGAAATCACTCACTTATTTTTTCACTAATAAACATTTTTTAATCAACTATTAGAATAATTTCACATAGTCAGTGATCTATATATATATATAAAACAACTAACATCAATTGCAAATCAATTTGATTTCAATTTCAATGGCAATTTTGTAAATAATTTCAATTTCAATGACAATTTTGTAAATAATTTCAATTTCAATTTCAATTTCAATGACAAAAATAATACTATAACTATTAAATTAAAAATTTAATATTATTAGGATTTGAACTCGATACCTTTCATCACAAATACTAACCTATGAACCAATAGAACAGAAAGATAAGTTGAACATTGAATAATTCATAAAATACATGTACAAACTGAATCTGTTTTAGGTTTTAATATTTATTTTAGGGTTTAGGGTTTCATTTTAGAGTTTACTTTAGGGTTTAGCTTACGTGTTAGGAATAAATTAATTTTTAAATTTTGTAAACTTTATGATTTATTTTCTCTCTCCTATAATACTTTTCTCCTAAAATTATTTTATTTTGTTCGTAAAAATATTTGCAATATTATGCATATTAAATTAAAGATCTCGACAATACCTTTAATTTGATATATGTTATATAAAATATAAATTTAATATAAAAAATTATAATACATTAATAAATTGAAAATAATTATATATATACATATTCTTATACATATAATTTATATATATATATATATAATATTCATAATTATGAAGGTAAATACTCTTTATAATATGTTTTAATACTATGCAGGAAGGATGAATTAGATATAGTGTCCCAATCTATTTTTACTATAAAATTTCAGTGTTATCTAATATGTTTTCCTAATTTTATTTTCATATATCTAAGTTTAATCTTTTATGTACGGTATATAATTGTTTTTAATATTTAATACTAATAATTATAATCAATTGGTATAATTGATAACTTCAACACTAACATATACTGACTTTGTCCCACTTATTTAGACATAGTTTCCTTTTTGAGTTGTCTCACTTATTTAGATACGTTTTTTTATTTAGCAAATTTTAAAGTACGAACCATGTTCTTCAAAAGCTATTACAACTAAATATTGATATCAGTGTCAAAAGTAAATGAATTTAAATAAGTGGGACGGAAGGAGTATAATTTTTTAAAAAATATTAATTTTAATGTATTATTATAAATATTAATTAAATGCTAAGTTTAATAGTAAAACGTAGAGTGGAATACAAATGGTCTTTCCATTTTGGAGCTCTATTAATTTACATAGTACAAGTTATATATAAATATTAAATATATTAAATTAAATAATTTCAACTTTATCAATTAAAGAGAATTAATTTAATATAAAATAAATTTAATATATAAAAGTTATAATAAGTTAATAAATTGAAAATAATTATATATATATATATATATATTCTCATAAATATAATTTGGTTATACGAAATGTTTCTATATGGAACATGTATATTTATATTTATATTTTTTATTTTTATTTTATTTTCTACTATTCATATTTAATATTTTGTTATTATGTAATTTTTTATATAAATATTAATTATGAAAAATTAATTTATTTTACTAATTCATAGATCATATAAATTAAAATAAATATATTATTAAAATTAATTAATATATAATTATAAATATAGTTGTGATATATGAAAAATATATAACAATGTTGTATATGTTGTGATAACTAATTTGATCAAAATTAAAACAATAACTATTACACGAATTTGTACTAAAATTGAAAATCAATTTTAAATGATAACTTTGTAGTTGACTTCAAATTATTAATTCGTTGTTACATAAAATCATGTCAAATATTTATATTACATAACAAAATTAGAATTTCACTAAAAAGTCTAACTACAAATAATAATGACTTTAAATATATATTATGATTTTTTTTATTTATCAATATACACATATGTTTAAATAGTTATGTAATATTCTTTTATTTGTTAATTTTAATGTGTTGTTATGAATTAATAAAAATGACCCTTTATAAAATAATAAATAAATTGAGAATAAGGTAAAATAAATCAAAATTATTGTTTTAAATCGTTGATCACGGTTTTCAAATTTTGAAACTGTAATCGAATTGTCCTCAATATAGTCACAATTGAGAATATGACTACCGATTACGGTTCTAAAATCATGCACCGAATAATATCGAATTACAATATTTTTGATTTCTTTAAATATCTCTATGCATAAATTATTTATAAATAAATAACCCCGTGCAAAGTACGGGTGCAGTACCTAGTTTATATAATACAGTGACATCAACTTGTTAGTTAATAAAGAAAAAAATCAATTAAAAAGAAGAAGCATTCAAAAGTTTGATTTATTTAATTCAAAGCGAAACCATTTTGTTCAAATCAAACTTAACTGATTTATAAAATCTCAGACCAAACCAAATTATACTGATTTAGTTTACATCTACTATAAAAATAATAGTATGAATATAATATGGATATACAAAATGACATAATATTTTGAAGGAGACAAGTAACATATTTTGGGTTCCTTTTATAACATAAATAAATAAAAGAAATACGTAAGCCATAGACTAGCTTTCGTCTTGGGGTGCGCCTCTCCTCTTGAGATCAAAATAGAGAGACTAAATTCAAAATTAACTTTCTGTAGAAAATTTAAATTAAATTAACATTCTTGAAATATTTGTATTTATGTGACTTTTCTTGTTATAGAATATTCTTTTTCTCAAATCACTTTATTGATTTTGTAGTTCTTTCATAGTTGTAAACTCCTCTTTTCCAGCTAGGATCTCGTTGTACTTCAAGAGAAAACAAAAAAATCTCATTTGTCTTGTTTCTTAAAATTGTGAATCATATCATTGTATTATTTATTACAAATATTTTATTTTACATGTGTTATTAGCAAGGCATCTTAGTTTTTTAATTTTATTTACAAAATTTAGTCCTCTTTTCCTATCTCTCTCACACACAAATATATATGTATATCATTTGTGAGTTAAGTCCATATTTTTTTTATGTTTGCATCAATTTTGTTTATCGCATTACTCATTATCAAGTTCATCACTTTTTACACTAATAAATTTTTTATTCAACTATTAAAATCATTTCACATAGCTTAATAGGTGCTAATAATCATGGTACTAAAAATTAATGATTTATATAATACGATGATATCGCCTTGTTAATCAATAGAGAAAAAAAGCAATAAAAAAAAGATGAATTTTAAAAGTTTGATTTAATTAACTTGAAACCAAACCATTTATTCGAATCAAACTTAACCAAAATTAATTTAATTGATAAAATTTCATACCAAACCAAATTATTGTGGTTTAGTTTGTAACTACTCCATGACATTATTTTAAAGGAGACATAGCATATTTTGAGTTCATATTATCACAATTAACTACAAGTAGGTGATTAATAGAGTGAAATGAAAGAAGGAGAGAATGAAATAGAGTGTGAAATGAAATGGATGTAGGAATCTAATGACAAATTATGTTTGATTCTGCTTGGTATATGCAAAGAATATTGATGAAATGGAATTGTCAAATACTTTCATATTTTTATTGCAATAATATTTATATCAAAATGTACTTTTTATTTTTTATGGATTTAATTTTAAATATAAAAATGAAAATATATATAAAAACAAACTTCACTTTATGCACACAAACATAAGATGTATGTACACAAACATAACACAATTAACCACTCGTATACAATTTATACACACATATATATATACTACGACACTCATGTCAAATACACACATATCCGCTCATTCAACATCATTTCTTCAACATTCTTTGTATGCATTTTTATGTGTGTGTGTATATTATGGTGTTTGTAGTAGAGTTTGTGTTCATGAGATCAGAGTAGGACTATATGAGAGCTTACATAATTAATTAATTTATTTTTATGTAACAAAAAATCGATTAATAAATATAAATAGGAGAAAAAAAAAGAAGAAATAGAGAGAGAAAAATTTGAGATAATGAAAATTAAATATTAAAAATTTAATGTATTGATGTATAAAATTTTCAAATAGTTAATAATAATAAAAAATATATAGGAGCTAAGAATTGCTAATATGTATTGGGGATGAATAACTATTCCTTTATGAAGTTGAATAGTTATTCTAAATGGAATGATGATTGTGATATCATATATTTAACCAATCATATGAATTTAATGAAGTTAAGAATCATCATTCCATTCCATCATCCATTTCAATGTAGGCATGGACTAGCTTTCATCTTAGACTTAGGGTGTGCCTCTCCTCTCTCAAGATCAAAATAGAGGGACTAAATTTAGTATTAAATTTATATAAAAAAGTTAAATTAAATTAAGATTCTTGAAATACTAGTATTTTACGTGATTTTTTTTTTAAATTTGTTTTCATTAAATTAAATTACAAAGCTACGTCACCGATGACTCGAACCCGAGACCTATTACTTCGAGCATTAACCTCCTACCACTAGACTAACACATACACACATTTTACATGACTTTTAGAGTAATATTTTTTCCATAAATCACTTTCTCGATACATGTGTTTTGTTGTTCTTTCACGGGTATAGGCTCCTCTTTTACAGCTAGGATCTTGTTGTATTACAAGAAAAAAAGTATCTATCGTGTATCTTGACTAATTGAAAATTAAGATTGATTTATCATAAACTCAATACACAAAAAACATGAATAAGTATTCAATATTGTATTCATTTTTGGAAATCTCACTCTTATTGGCTTGATTCATAAATTTGTGAATCATATCAACACTTTATATTTTACAACTTTTTATTTTATGTATTTAAAATAATAAAGCAGAAATAGTAGAACATATAAAGTATATTTATGTAAACATGCTAGCTCCTTTTGGATTTGGATTCTTTGCTATATAAAATTTTGGTTACATATCCGCAATGAACATTGTTTAATATCCCGCGGTAAATGTGGTAAATTTCATATAAACGTGCATGCGTCAACTAAATTTCACTATTTTTAATTTTTAATTTCACAATGTGCTCACGCGCAAGTAACTAGATGATCACTTTTGAGTAAATATACTACAAAAAAACTTATAAATCCCGATTGGAATATTAAAAATTCTTGATAACACTTGCAAAATTGAAGTTATAAACCAATTAATTATTTTTTTCATACGTGTTCCTTTATGGTTATCTTTTAACATTTTTTCCGTTTTCTTCAATTTTTATGTTTTAATTTATATTAAAAAAATTAATTATAGCAAAAATATTATCATAAAGCAAATTTAGTTCATATAAAAGATGACAACATATAGGATCCAAAATTCACAAGTCTTATTGTGTAAAGTAGATAATATATGTATATAACATTGCAAGAGAAGAGCAAGAAAGAACAAAATGCATGTATTAAAAATTGATACTTTTATTATGATAAGATAATGAATGTGCAATAAAATCAACAAGTAGGAATGGTGATTCCACAGGTGGTAGCAACCTTCCTGGCGTTGGGAGAATCGATGTAGGGTTTAAAGACAGGGTTTTTAATGTAATCACAAAAACAACGTTGTTGCTCCTTGAGCCTATTACAACACTCCGCCGACGGCTTTGATCCCCCTGTTATGGGCCCCTTGCACGGCAGCAGCAATGTGGGCATGCACACTGCCTCAGTCACCACCACCATTATAAGCAGCCCAACAATTACACCAACAAATGTCTTGTTCATTTTCTCAAACTCTTGCGCTAGCTACCTATAATAATTCTTAATTTGTGTCTGCTCTTAGTGTGGAGAAATGATGCCTATTTATAGGAGTAAAGACTTGAAACTCTCACTCATTTCCTTAGTTTTTTTCACGTGATTCCCACTTTTGGACGGATTTTGCGCTTGCTTTATGTGCTTTACACAACTGATTCACTCCTTTCACTATATATAAGAACATGCCATTTATCCCTCCAATATATAAAGTAATTTTTTTTATTATAAACAGTAAGACAAAGTGCAACCTTTTAAGATAAAGTAACTTTTTATAATACATTTAATTTTATATGTTAAAAATTTTATTTTTGAAATCATGCATAATGAAATGTAACATCCAAAGAGTAGAAATTTCACATTTACTCCTTAAAGACCATTGTAATGCAATATGAAAATATTTCAAACTCTTTATCTTTATTTCACATTCATCCCAAAATTGTATGAGAGTATTTGAATTTATCCTCAAATCAAATTCATGCGAACTACAATAGTAATTAGATTGGTCGGAACCGTGACATGTGATTATATTTATTTGTTAAGGTGTTGTTTATTTTATATAATAAGATAGATTGATAAAATATAAGATTGAATATTTCAGTGATAAGATTATTAAATTAGTTCAAAATCAAATAATACATAATTTATGCATCGAAGTAAATATAAAATTAACTTGAATTAATTTTGTTAATCCACTTTATCATGCAAAGTAAACACTACCTAAATTGAGATATTTTCTCCTATGTATGCTTAGATCAACAAATTCCTATGCCCTAATAAAATCTAGAGATTATAAAATTAATTTCTTGCTCCTAACCCGTGCAATCAAATTTTGGTGCTAGGATTTTGTTCAATGATAGATTTGAATAGTTTTATACTTTGGGATACTTGATTAAATGCGAAAATTCTTGATATAAGTAAATAAGTAACTAACTTTACTTACATTCATCTTTTCTTTCCATAAATGCAAAATAAGTAAATTGTTATATATATATATATAAATGTGTGTGTGTATGGACATTAATTATTATATCGATTAGGATTTCTTTTCATTCTCATAGGGGATTCGCGCCGGATGGAACAAGGCGTTTTGAACCAACAACTGCTGTTGCTGGAATGAAATGTAGCCTCGGAACTTTCTTATTCTTTCTCTACAGTTTCTTTCACTCTTCTTTATTTATTTTTTTATCATTATTGTTTTGTATATATAATTGTGGAATCAGACAATTATATTACAACACGTTATCAATATCAGCTTCTAACACTACTAGAAAAACCTCATAGACTATGGTTTCAAACCGTAGTCTATGTGCCACAAAAACCGTAGTCTATAATAGAGTAGTGTCGGTTTTAAAACCGTAGTGTATGTAAAGTATAGACTATGGTTCAAAACCGAAGTGTATGTCGATTTAACTGTAGTCTATATGTCGCATAGACTACAGTTTCAACAAAAAATCGTAGTGATATATTATAAACTACAATTTTGTAAAAACCGTAGTCTATAACATGATATATACTACAATTTTGTTATAACCATGGTCTATAATTTGATATAGACTACTATTTATGTATAAAACCGTAGTGTATAGTATGGTATAGACGACGCTTTTAATATAAAACCGTAGTCTATAGTATGGCATAGACTACGCTTTTTATCCGTAGTATTTCTCTTATTTTCTGTAGTCTATCATAAGCATATACTACGGTTTTTTGAAAAAACCGTAGTCTATACTACATTGACTACACTTTTTATATAATTTATTTTATACAAATATATTTTATATTTAGTTTATAATTAAACCTCAAATTTAAAATTTAAAATATATAATGCCAAGAATAAGATTAAAGAATCAACAATTTCATTATATCAAAATAGATTCATAATGCAATACATTCAAAGAACAAACAATCGTTCCATCAAAAATATAACTAATTAAATACATTTATTTAAAATATCAATTTCTTCTATCCTCACGTTCAACTTCTTATGTTAGGAACGCGTCCCGATACCTTCATATGAGTGCCTGCAAAACAATGTATGCAATTAAGAAAATATCTAAACTCAAGTTGTTATTTAATAAAATAAAATGTCAAACTTGATTCCAAACGAAGAAAGAGATTAGGAGAAAGTTGAGAGTTAGCCAATGTCATTTAACGTCCTCGATTCAGTAGGTGAAGCAGCAGGACATACCCACACCCAAATCCGAGCTCATACTCATTAATTAGTATAGAAGAAAAAGCAGTAAATTCATAATAATTGAAGCTATTGAGTTCAAAACTCACACTTAAGTAGCATAATCCTCACAAAGTTAAATTCATCAAAATATAGTATAAGCAAAACAATGAACATAGTTTCTTATTCAATATTTCAACTAAGGATTCATATAATCATAATCAAACTAGGAAAAATGGAGAATTTAATACACACACATATATATTGAGAATAACTTAGAACAAAATCTGAATAACCGGAGATCGAGAACAAAAAATTTGATCTATAAGATTTTCCTTGTAATACAAAATTTTCTAGCATAGTAGATACCTGTGCTAAAGCTTGATGTGTGATCGGCTCCAGGTACCTTGCCCTGGGCAGTAGGCACAATGCTGTAGTGAATGCCTTTTTATCTCCTTATATTGATTTAGCTTTGCTAGGTGTCACATTCAACAAGATTGTTTCAGAGTATTAGGATTAACTTTGTTGAGCACTAATATAGTGTAAGGTGGTAGACATTGCTTTGAGAAATAAAATGTACACATTGCTACTTCTATCGCTTGTGCTGCTCATAGAGAATCACCACACCTATAGCAGCTGTGGCTGTAAGTGATTGATTTATAATAGCAATGATCATGTTTGAATGAAACTGCTACTTTCACGAAATTCTGAATGAGCCTGTTCAAATCATTACACTTCCACAACCACAAGCCATCATCAAACATAAATCCACACACAAAAGTGAGAAATAAATCAGGAAGAAAATTAACCTTTCTTTGTCAGGCCAAGCAGAAGAGGCAAGTATTCTTCCAATGATCTAATTACTTCAATGATGGCAAAATATATAAATACAAAATCTGAAGATTCAAGTTTCTACCTTAAGATTTGTACCTTAACTCAATTTCAAAAAGATGAGACGAGCCCTAGTAATTTTGGCCAAAATAGCAATCCTTCACCAGAAACTAGCAAGAAGGATATTTAGGGATCCAATTTCTGAAAATCGAGACCAAAATCAAGGGAGAGTGAGCTCGAGAGAGTACAGAGAGTTCGAGAGAGATAGAAAATTTGAAAGGAGGAGGAGGGGAAGGGAAGGTCACCTGGAGAAGGACTGAATAGGAGAAGCGGCGACCGAGTGATCGTTGTTGTCGACGGAGGTGGCGCCGGGAGAGAGTGCCATTGAGTAGGCGAGAATAGAAGAAATTTTCGAGAGAGAAGATTAAAAAACGGCTGGGTAGGGTTTGGGTCTGTATGAAATTTAATACTTTTACATTGCTACGTGTAAGGATGTAAGGGCGTCAAGATACCGTATATCTTATTAAAATTTTTACCATTACCTTATCATGCTTTTCATTATATTTTTCCGTATACTTTATTTTCGGTATGACATTTTTACATACTTATACCTTTCTTGCACATACACCAATACTTATTTATTTTCGGTATACCTTACCTTACTTTGATATACATTTTTTTACGATATTACTAGAATTTATTTATAATGAAAATCACCTTAAACAAGTCTAACATATAAAAAACATAAAGTATTATTTTTTTAATAACATAATTTATGAGATAAACCACTAATTAATATCGTATAATTAATTACAAAATATTAACTAATTATTGTATTTTCATATAACTAATTAACTAGATTTAGACATATAATTATAATTAATTTGATCATTTATGTATGATATATTATAAAAAGAATAATATATTTTCATTAATTATATATTACAACTTATATTATATTTAGTAACTAATAGATCGTATAATTATATCATAATTATTTAGTTATGTAACAAAAAAATATATATATATATATTAGTTTATCGTTATTATTTAAGATAATAAGTAATATATAAGTTATTGTTCAATCTTTTTAATTATCAATAAACTCACATGTTTTTGTAGTTTGTCATCTGACAAAAAGACTAGCTACCGGCAACACCCTGACTTCTATTACTATACTAGAACTAGCATCCTCTATTTTCTTCGTTTTCTTTTTGAGAAATAATCAAAATGATTGAATTTTTTACCATAAAAAATTTCTCTTTTTTCCTTGTACAGATATGGATTTTACCGATCAGTAATAATAATGCTATTAATTTCTATGTGGTATATACAATAATTTAATCCAAATAATTTCTAGACGCTCCCCCATGCTATGGTTCCCTGCGGTCCAAACCCAGTGCCGCTCCAGAAGATACGATACACATGCGTGGCACACTGGCTATATTGCATATTTATTAATTATAATTCATAATTTATGAATAAACAATTTTCTTATAATTCAAATCGAATATATATGTACATGTAATATTATAAATATATGTATATATATATCGATATATACCAAAATAACGGTATATACCAATTTTTTCGGTATATACTGCGGTACGGTATATGACAGTATACCTCAGTATTTGGAAAAATTATACTTTTACCTTACCTAAAAGTTCGGTACGTTATGATACCTTACCAAAAATTGTGGTATACCTTATATTCAGTATTTTACGCTATTTTTTGGTACGGTATACCGGCTTTTCGATAATTTTTGACAGCCCTAGTTATATGTCTTTCTTCATCAATTCTGAGAGAATTAAATTCTTTCGAATCAACATTATAACCAAACTTATTTCTCTCTTTTGAATCGAGAATAGAGTAATTTTTCTTGGATCTATCAGTCTAAGCAGGAGACAATAGACCTTGATATTATTCATCATTCTTTGAGCTATATTTTCATTTCTGTTCAAATTTAAACAGTCGTGTGTGTTGAATTAGTTGGTTAACTTATAAACTTAAATTTCATATAAAAAAAGGGTTAGAGGTTCGAATCTGTTTTGAGCTCATTTCTTTTACAAATAAAATTAAATATGTAAAATTACATTGCAAACAAATGAATCATAAAATTAGTATAAATATATATAATTTTTAAAAATTTAAATTTTTAAAGGAAAAAAGAAATACTAAAATTATATTTTAATATATATACTAATAGATGTAGTTAGGAATGCACGTACATAAACTACGGTTAATAAAAATCGTAGTGTATGTATTAGGAATGTACACACATAGACTACGGTTATTAAAAACTGTAGTGTATGTATTAAAAATACACGTACATAGACTACGGTTAATAAAAACCGTAGTGTATGTATTTAAAATACACGCACATAAACTACGATTATTAAAAACCGTAGTGTATGTATTAAAAATCCACGCACATAGACTACGCTTATTAAAAAACCGTAGTGTATGTATGAAAAATACACTCACATAGACTACGATTTTTAAAAACCGTAGTCTATGACTAACATACACTACGATTTTTTTTATAATTGTAGTCTTTAATTAAAAAAGCGCACATACACTACGGTTGACTAAAAAATCGTAGTGTATGCACCGTAGTGTATGATATAATTTGTAGTAGTGTAACAAAGCGAGACTGGCCTAGGAAAGGATCATGTATTTTCTGCAAGGTACTCCCTCCGTCCGCCAAAGTGTTTAACGAATTTCCTTTTCGGGCCGTCCACGAAAATGTTTAACACTTAAAAGTTTCTATTTTGGGACATAGTATTTTCTCCCTTTTACCCTTTAAAGTTGTCTTATTTTCAAAATTGTCATCAATGGGCCCATTAATTTTATTGACTAATTTTCTTAACCCAACCCAATTAAAACTAATCTAAACCACTAATACTAACTTAACCTAACCCTATTCCACTAAGTGTTACCCTAATCATTTGTTGCCTCTCTTCTCGACTATTCTATTCCCTCTCCTCTCGACTGTTCTGCCTCTCTTCGTTTTTCTCTGTGAAATCCGAAACCCTAGTTCTTCGAGGGAACCCTTCACTTCTCCTTTGAGCTCTCTTATGGGTGATTCCAAATCACCACCCTTCACTTCTCCTTCGAGCTCTCTTAATTTATCTTAGTCTGATGTAGAAATTGCTTCATCTACCCAATCCCTTTACATTGAGCCGTGGATGGAACCATCCCATTTTTTTGGGGAATCTGATACAATCGTGAAGGAAACACCTTTGGAGGGAGAGCTTGACTTAGATCTCGTTAGATCTAAGCCAACTCGGCCTCCAGATTCGATGATGGAAGAAACTCTAGATTTTGAGGCGCCTAAGAATCGAGAGTGGTCGGAGGAGAAAAAGAAGTGGTTTAGAGAGCTCGTTGGGAACTGGCTACCCATGGTTGTTCCTTTTCTCTTTGGTAAGGAGGCAGGTATACTCTTGTAGTTGCATGTTACTGATTTGGGCGTAGTTGACCTCTGCTGATTCAGATTTGTTCTTGGGCGTAGTTGGCCTTTGCTGATCTGTTGTTGGGTGTTGTTGGCCTCTTGTTATCTGTTTTTGGGCGTAGTTGGCCTCTTGTTATCTGTTCTTGGGTGTAGTTGGCCTTTGGTGATCTGTGCTTGGGCGTAGTTGGCATTTGGTGATCTTTGCTTGGGCGTAGTTGGCCTCTTGATGTGATATGTACAGATATTGCACTTGTGCTTGCCTCTTGTGATCTGTTCTTTGCCTGTTGTGCTCTGTTCTTGACTTATGTGATCTGTTCTTGGGGCCATCAGTGATATGCACAGATATTGCACTTGTGCTTGCCTCTTGGCATCTGTTCTTGGCCTCTTGTGCTCTTGTGATACAGATACTACACTTGTGATATGTTCTTGGCCTCTTGTTGCCTCTTCTGATATGTGCTTGCATCTTATGTGATACAGATACTGCACTTGTTTTTGCATCTTATGTGATATTGAACTGATACAAATATTGCACTTGTTCTTGCCTCTTGTGAGGGTATGTTCTGCATGAAACCCTAGAGCCTGTTATGATGCCTCCACTGCATTTCTCATTTGTGATGTGTATTTGGAAACAAAATCCTATGATGATGCATCTACATTTTTTAAGGTATATTTGAGGGTGTTTTCACCATTTGCTTATTTGTGATGTGGTTTTTGGAGGTTGATTATATGGCTTTTGTGTGTTTCTGTGCTTTAATAAATGTCTGTGATGCATAAAAAACGTGTTGAGACTTTAATAACCCAAAATATGGGGCAAAATAAGTGTTTACATGCTAAACAACTACCATCCACTAAGTCAGTTGCTTATCTTGTAAACCCTATCCAAAAAACTGAAATTCTAAACCTTATCCAAAAGCTATTTGCAAACTGTCTATACATCAACCTTGTTTTAAACCCTATCCAAAAACCACTACCTAAACCCTATCCACTAAACCACTGCCTAAACATCAACCTTGTTCTCCAAAAGCATTTACCAAGTTGTACTTAACATCTCCATTATTTTCTGGCCTGTTTAAGTACTCCAAGCATTCCTTTATCAATTCATCTTCCACCCCAAGACAGATTGGAAGTGTTCCTGCCCTTGCTTGTCTTCCTTTTTCCATATGTGGTATCTTGTAGCTGTTGCCTCCCTTATCCTTCATTATTTCAGTGTAGCAACCTTGCAGTGTCAAGAAGACATTGTTGAGTGTGGTTGTTGTCAGTTCTTGAAATGATTCTTCCACATTCTTTACTAGTTCATCAATACCTTTACACACTTTTTCATCTTGTAAGCTCTGTATAGCTCTAAAAAATCCTAGATCATTGATATTGCAATCTGGTGAGTTTGGTGGTTGACAAAGTAAGCTTATTTTGAATCCATCCGAATTTGTTGCATTCATGAATTCTTGATCAGTAGTTGCTATATGTGGTTTGACATTGTCCTATTGAATGATGATGTGCTTAGATGCATTTTCTAGCCATTTTCTGGCCATTTTGTTTTATACGTTTTCGGTCTCGTTTCTATTGTGCGTTTGGTATTATAATGCTTATTTTTGTCGCTCAAGTTGGTCTTCTATATGCTACATTGTAGGTGGGAATCGACAAAAATTATTAACGAGGCTTGACAAGAGAAACGAGATGAAAAGACGAAGAAAAGATGGAAATTGCACACTTGGCCGAGAGTGGACCTAGCGGGCGCTAGCCCCTAGGGCTCGCTAGATCAAGGAGCTAAACCAGGGCAAAACATGGGGCTAGCGGCCGCTGGCCTCTTGGAAGATCAATCTGGGCAGAACTTTGGGGTAGTGCTCGCTACCCCTCTTCAACGCTTGGCAAGGACAGAACATGGGGGTAGCGAACGCTACCCCATAGCGGTCGCTACCTTGGCGGATTTTTCTTTTCCTATTTAAACTCTTCACGCGCGATTGTTAGAGCTTCTTCTTCGCTTTTAATTTTTCTAGGGTTTAGACCACGAGAGAAAACACTACTAGTCTAGATTTTCCATTCCGTTGTTCGTCTTTCCAATTTCGTTGAGGATTCGTTCGTGATTCAAACCCGGTGTTCTTTTTAATTCATGAGTTCTTTTACTGCTTTCTTTATTGCTTTATGATCTCTTTTACTGTGAGTACTACATTCTTGTTCAAGTACTATCCGAACTACAAGACACAGCAGATTCGGCTACAAATTATACAGTTCACTCAGGAGCCTGAAGAGCCTTTTCACGAGGCACTTGACAAATTCAGAGAGCTCCAGTAACAGTGTCCACACCATCAGATTGTGCCAGAACTCCTGTGGCAGATCTTCTACAACGGGTTGCAGCACACCTATCAGTTCATGGTGGATACAGTGGCTAGAGATAACATATCTGAGAAGACAGCCGATGAAGCAGTAGAGATCTTTGAGACCTTGGCTAGTAACTCGCAGCAGAAGATCTCTCGTTCGAAGCGAGTAGAGGTCAGAGAGATAGGAGTTAGCCCAGACTTGAAGAAGCAGATGACCAATATGATGCGGGAATTGCAAGAGTTGAAGATGAGCAAGGCCTCTGCAGTAACCAAACATGAGCCGGCATCTGAACCATTCTCAATTTGTGGTGATCTCACTCACGATTAGAATCACTACACCCAAATGGCGGAGATGACTTATGAAGGAGAGGCGGAAGTCTACGCTGCCCAGGGATTTCCACCACGACCGTCATTCGATCAACATCCAGTCCAGCAGACTTCAGGATGGAAAGCGCAGAATAGCTCTACATGGAAGGGGCCACATCAAGGGCAAGGATTGAACTCTCCTGCCCGACGAGCACCTCCACAGCAGTACTACCCACCTCAGCATGAGTATTATCCACCACAACAGCCGTTTTACCCACCTCAGCCAGGGTATTATCAACCTCCACTGCATTATCAGCAACCGCCACCTTAATTTCAACAGCTTCCCCAGCCGCCGCTGCCTCAGTTTCAGCAGCCGGCACCGCAGTTCCAACACCAATTCCCACTTGCACTGCGAGCAGCTGCCTAAATCTTCTCTAGAAGACAACCTTGCAACTTTCATGCAAGAAAGTAAACTGGCTCGCGAGGCTCAAGAGGTTACTATCAAACGCCTCGAGAGCCAATTCGGACAGATCTTTGGAGCAGTGAATCAGATGCAGCAGCAGCAGCAAATCGGGAGGATACCAGGATAGGAACATACGTCACACCAGGTACAAGCTATTACTGTTCTACATAGTGGCAAGCACGTGGATAACAAAGTGGAGCTCCCGGAAGTTGAGGAAGACAAAGTGGAGGAGGAGAAAGAGAAGGAAAATGAGATGGAACCGGAGTAGCCAACTATTCAGTTGCACAAGACGGCCAATCCGTATAACCCACCGATTCTCTTCCCGAGCATATTGAGGAATGCGAAGCTGGAACAACAATTCAAGGACTTCTACAAAATGCTTTCTCAAGTGCGTGTGAATTTTCCCCTATTGAAGGTCATTCGAAATGTTCCATCCTATCTCAAGTTCTTCAAGGAGCTTGCCTCCAAGAAGAGAAGATTTGCTGATGACGAGTCTGTGATGGTGTCCGAAGTTGCTAGTTCCATTATGCAGTAGCCTCTTCCACAAAAGCTATGAGATCCAGGTAGTTTCGTCATCCCTATCGCTCTAGGGAATGGTAAGACTGTTACATGCATGCTCGATTTAGGTGCTAGTATTAATCTTATGCCTTACTCGATTTTTAAGGAATTAGAGTTAGGTGAATTGAAACCTACACGCATGAGTTTAGAGTTAGTTGATCATTCTATTAGATATCCTAGAGGTATTATTGAGAATATTCTTATTAATGTTGGTGGATTGATTGTTCCCATGAATTTTGTTGTCCTTGAGATAGGTGATGTGCATGAGAATGAGCGTGATCATACTTTATTGCTAGGTAGACCATTTATGGTGACTACTAACACGTTGATTGATGTTAAGAATGGTAATATTCATATGTCAGTGTTAGGAGAGAAAGTTTTTTTTTCCGTGCATCAGCACAAGGCTATGACCTCTGTTAGTTCTATTGAGGATTGTTCGTTCATTGATTCTATTGATACTTTTGCCGATGTCTCTGTTGTGCAGGATTCCAGCACTACTAGAAATTCGCTCATAGATAACGGCGAAATACCGTTATCTATACATGCAAAAATGTGTTAAATATACTGCTGTAATCTATGTGCACACGCTCATAGATAACGCTCGGCACCGTTATCTATTCTTTAAATAGATAACGGTTTAGAATGTAAACATAACGCAATATACCCGTTATCTTTATACACTTTACATAACAGTACAAACCGCTATCCATTCATACTTTTATGTAATCTATTGTACACTTAGATTACATTTAGGGGTGTGCACGGTCGGTCGAACTGAACCGACCGATCAATTTTTTGCAAACCGAAAACCGAACCGCAAGTGAAAAAAAAGAACCGAACCGACCGCATGTAATTTAAAAACCGAACCGAAAACCGACCGATCAAAACCGATCGGTTTCGGTTCGGTTCGGTTCGAACCGAACTCAACCTGTGAGTTCATTAAAATCTGCACCATCAGCATTCATTACCATCTAAAGAGTATCATAACAACTCATGCAGAGCCAATCGTTCCATGAATAATCCAAAATTTATACTCAAAAGGAAAATCATCATATTAATTGTTGCTTTCCTCAAAAGTCAAAACTCAAAGACTGAAGTGGACAAAAAAAATGTTCAGTCATCTAGAGCTTATAATAAAGTAATAAACCATGTCACTAAAGTATACTAATCCCCAGCAAATCACAAGCATATGGTAAAATCACAAATAAAGTAACTAAATTCGATAGCAGACCTTCTCGTAGGCTTTCCAGAACCCGAAAGCAGTGTTCCTTTCAATTTCGAATCGACCTCTCTTAACTGCCCAGTTTCACAATCCACTGCTTGTGCGATCGGAGGTCGGCATTTCCTCCGCCTGCTTCGGCTGCTGGCGTAGGTCGGCTGCTTACTCTCTAATGTGCAGTGCAGGGCTGCTGCGCTAATTGTAGGAAGAGAAAGAAAGATGCAGTGAATTGAAATGTGAAACCCTATTAGTATTATTAATATCTATTATTTAATATTTATATTTTTTAATTTTTAAATATATTATTAAAATCGAACCGAACCGAACCGATTAAACCGATATGTTTTCGGTCGGTTCGGTTACCGACCGAACCAAAAATCAAACACCGCAAACCGAAACGAAAGTAATCGGTTCTTTAATTTTTGAACCGAACCGAAAACCGATAAAATTAAAAACCGAACCGAAACCGACCAAAACATATCGGTTCGGTCGGTTTAATCGGTTCGGTTCGGTTTTTGCACACCCCTAATTATATTTTTGTTCCACGTACATAACGATTTGTTAGCGTAATCTATTTAAAGGTATATATATCGGTTGTAGGCGTTATGTAATGTATTTTATACGCTTTGTATTGTTAGTTTAGAAAGCGCTTCTTAATCATATAGATAACAGTTGTTTGCCGTTATAAAATGCTTGTAAAATATATTATGTATTTTTCTTTAGATTACACTTTTTGTCACTTAGATAACGATTCTGTATCGTTATCTTAAATATTCAAATTTCTTATCATTCAATTTATATTTAAAAAATAACAATTAATAATATAACGAAAGACACAAAATAATATCATATTAAACCTGTTTAAAATATATTCTACCATGCAAATATTCAACAAAAGTATGTACAAGCCAAATATAGCAAATGCGCTTGAAACAAAAGTATACTCGTTTTATAAGTTATAGTTCGTCTTTACAATGCACCTAAATATATGCCAAAATATATTCCAACACTAGCTACTATCATCCATGAAGCTCACAAAAAAAGTTCTTCACATTGCACCTGAAAAGTTCTCCAAATAGTGAGCCCTATCAGTAGTCTTGGCTTCATTAACAGAGACTTGTGAGGTTTCCTGCAGATACATTAGCAACTTGAGGCACGACAAGGATTATGTTCCGAATAGTTTGTCACTGATGCAAAACTAAAGCAAACATAAAATCAGGAGAAGTCAACAGCACTTGCCTTTATTACGGTTTGAGCGTAGAGGAGTGGGGATAATTCTGGTAACAGGGATTTTATCAGGGTTGGTTTGTTATGTGCCGCAGTACTCAAGGCTGACACAGCAGCACGCCTCACATGCTGCAAATAGACCAAGAAACAGTAAAAAGCTTGCATTAATCGTCAAGAATCTTCAATGAGGTAATCAAACTATTTTGAGAACAATTCAAAGCAAGTTTTTTTGATGATACCCGGTCTTGATCCTTGATAAGCATTAAGAAAGAAGAAATCTCAGGGTACAGAATCTCATCTATTTTCTCCTGCCGATCAACTATTGAATATTTCACTGCCATAACAACAATTGCCCGGGTGAATGCAGCAGGGCTGGATGTCCTCACCTACAGTAACAATTAAGGCATATTACTCATACTGCAGGAACATCATATCTAATGTTTATGCAAAACAAAGCACATTACTTCTTCTAGGAAGATACCTTAAGTGCAGGAACAAGTTTTTCAGGCTCAATAAGAGCAATTTTTCCCAGGCACTCAGCTACCATGTTGCGAATACCCTCTTCTTCACTTTCACAGTGGTTAAAAAGCAATTTAGTGATCTTCTCAACGCTAGAATCATCAAATTCTGCTTTATCTACAGATTGCCTCACAATGACCTGTAAGCAGGTGAGTGAGTATCTATCAAGTAAGACTGAGAAGTCAGAAGAAGCCAATGAATATATATATCTCTAAAATGCATAGGTCTAAAAGGAAAAGAACCTCCTTCAGAGAATGGAGTAACAGATATTGCTCCTTTTGCTGATTATCAATTTGGTCCAAGATGAAAGGCAAATACTTAGGCAGATTCCCGACGGCAATGTTTCCAAGAGCATAAGATGCAGCGGATTTTATTTCTTCAAATGGCGAATGAAAAGACTCGATAACAATATTCTCTAGGTGGTCATGAGAACTTAAATCTTTTCTCCTGCCCAGCTCTCCCAAGCACAGCAAGGAGAGATGTTGCTCGGCCTATGAGAAAGAATAGTGGAAGTCATAACAACATTACACATAAAGATATATGGTATATAACCCTAACTAGAAAATGAAACAATGACAGCACCTCAAGCAAATGAATTTCACAATTTTATAGAAGATACAATAGAAGGAGAAAATTGAATTGGAAAGAAAGAAAAAGGGAAACATAGGAGCATGAATAATTCTGAAGTTCTCGGACAGAATGTACTGGTATGAACATAATGAAAGATTATGCTCCATTTGTCTGTAGAGAATGCAAGGGTTGATGAATTTATTTGCATGTTCATATTCCTCTGTCCCATACTCAACATATGGAAGTTTGCAAAGTAATATCTCTAACAATCTGATCTCTCATAGAGTGTAAATGTTTCATTTATAAAGACCATACTGCATATATCTAATCTCTCTTTTAAAGTTTAAACTATTCAATTGAAAATCTACAAATACTTACAGCAAGGGTCAGCCAGTTTGCTATTACAGTTGTCTAGACAATGCTAACTTCAAAAAAAAGCTATTTAAGAATATATGAATAGATTAAAGTGTAGGGATAAAACTATATTTGCATACCGAATTTGTGCAACTATCATCTTTTAATATATCTGTAAGCCTTTTTACAGTAGAGGAACATTTTTTGTTCCCTGCAACAAGACAGAGAACAACAACACATTGAGCAATTGAGAATAAAGCCTTTTTAGCAACAGCATCAGTTTGGTCAGATGGATGAGCAGTAGAAAGAAGAGAGTCTAGCAATACGTCAAAGCTCATGTTGGCCGAGTAAACCATGTCAGTGAAGAGATTCTGTAATGCTTGTGATTTCCATAAAATTATTAAGGTGAGCAAACATTTTATAACATGTACCAATCAATGAAATATGAGTCAGTACCAGAAGGGCTTGGCCCTGGAGCAGAGAGCTTCAAATTAAAGTCAGAGCTTGCAGAAGAACTTTATTCCGGACAGGCACACCGACATTTGGATGAGACCTTTTGCCAGCCATTAACGTGCAACACAATTCCAGTGCCAGGGCAGCCATATGCAAGTCCGAGTCGCTGAAAATCAAAAGCTAGAATCAACATTTAAAATTGACAACCCACCATCCATGAGCTTGGTATCATGTAAAACAGGGAAAAAAAAGTTTTGGGGTGAAAATGCAATTGCGTCGACACTTTGACAGTAAATCACATATTGTCAAACCTGATTAGAGTTGAAAGTTCAACAACAATGGCTTCATAAGTAGCTGCGCTAATTTTCTCACCATAGACTACAATAAGTGCGTTCAGTGTCCCAAGAGTAGCTTGTCTTAATGCTTGATTGTCCTATTCAACAGAAATATGAAAACAGCTCAATATTTCTTATATTTAGACATCAACACACCACAGTGCAAAAATCATTTAAATCCTTAGGAGAAGCTTAAGAGATTATACCTGTCTTAAGAATGCAGTTAACTCTGATATTACTTGCTCCAAAACATTCGATAAGTCAAGGTGCAGAGGAGAAGCAGTAATGACAGTAAATGCCTGGAAAATAAAATAAAATAAAAATATATCACTATCCAAATACAATTGTAACAAAATCTAAGACGCCATTTAAAAATGATTGAGTAACATTGCTCAAACAAATATATCACATCGGGCTTGTAATTTCTCGTCAAAATTGACCTAAATTGAAATCAAGCTGCAGATGTTGAAATTGGGGCAATGAATTGGAGTTTGACACAATTTTCCCATATTCGTTTAATTTAACCCAAATCGAACTACGAATTTTGAAATTGAGGGAGTGAATCGCGGATCTGACCTGAAGCTGCGGTCGTCAGCGCCCTTGTGTGTGCGGACGATGTGCTCGAGGCTGTACTTCACGCGGCGAAAGTCGCGGCGGTGATTGGAGAGCAGCACGGAGGAGCAGCCCATGCGGAAGTAGCAATTAGGGATGAGCATTGACCGGTCCTTCCCCGGGTACCATGTAAACCCGACCATCTCAGTGCTGACGACGACTGCGTAGTTGTTAGGGTTGGCCTGCAGCATGTCGCTGGCGAGGTCGAGGGCGATGGCGGCGGCGCTGCAGCCCATGCCGCCGAGGTTGAAGCTGAGAATGTTTCCATGCATCTTGTAGTGGTTGATGATCATGGCGGAGAGGGAAGGGGTGGGGTTGAAGAGGTTGTAGTTGAGGACGAGGACCCCGACGTCCTTCGGCCGGTGGCCTGTGTTCGCAAAGAGAAAGAAGGGGTGGGGTTGAAGAGGGAGTAGATGAATTATGAGGGTTTTAATTTGGCATGGAGAAAGAAGAGAGAGAATAACATAAGTTACACTAATATAGATTACGATTTATTAAAATTCGTTATCATTAACATAAGTTACACTAATATAGATAACACTAACTGTTATCTATTTGAAAAACACGCTCATAGATAACGGTATATTAAAAATACCGTTATCTATATGGTGTTATCTATTTATAAATTTCTAGTAGTGCAGTTTGAAAAAGAGCTTCAGATCAGAAGCTAAGGTCGGAGCAGACGCTAGCCCTCGGCTGATCCCAGCCCTCAAGCACACAAGAGTAGCGACCGCTACCCCCCTTAGCAGCCGCTACCCCCTGTGAAACCATACTTATTCTTCCTTTATCCCACACCTCTCTTTCTCCCTTCCTCCACACAGATCTTATCCCAAAAATCTTCTTCCCCTTTTCTTCCCTCTCACCCGACGCACGCCTCTCCCAAACCCCTCATCAAAATTTCTCAATCATTCCACCTTTTCTACATTGATTTTTCCATCCACCATCTCTCTCACCCAATTCCACAACCACTCATTTCCACCCATCGAAGACTCATTCCACCACCGCCGGACTCCACCTGCTCGCTGCCGCCACCGCTACTTTCCGGCGAAATTTCCAGCGCACTTTATTCGGTATTATTCACCATCCACGGTTCGTACTTTCTACCATGACTTTGGAGGATACAACACCTCGATGACAGCGAGTCAGCGGAGGATAGAGCAACAGGTTATCAAGAACAACCGCCGGATTGCCGAGTTAAATGCTCAGTGGTTGAGTTGGGCTCTCTTTGATCCTTCTCCACCACTAGATCAGCAGTTACTTCTCACTGCTGTTTAGTATGTTTTCCTTTCTTTTTATTTTTCGTGTGTCCGGGTTGTTTTCATTTAGTTTTTTCCTTTTGTTGCTGTTGTGGTTTCTTTTGGTGTCTCTCTTGTAGGTATGGCTCTTTACAACTACTCAAGATTCATCACCGCCGCATCATCCTGAATCGGGTAGTTTCCTTTCCTTCTCTCTCTTGTTCTTATTGTAGCAATGAGGACATTGTTTATCTCTTCGTTGAGGGGGGGGGGGTGTGCATAAATTTTTAGTATGCGGCGTATTTTTAGACTTATGTAGTTGTGTATACATGCTTGTCCAATTGCATTTTAGAGCTTGATATGATTAGTGATCGATTTTTGATGAGAACTTGTTGATTATGCTTGATGACATGAATTGCCGTTGTGAGTCAATGATTGGGTGATAAGCATTGCATTTTGATCATAACTGTCGTGGGTTACTCTTTGTGTGATGAATTGATGTGATAGCTCGTAACTTTGTGAATTTGGTTGAGATTGCTTTTTGGCTACACTTGTTTGTTAATTGTGTTGTTTGTGAGATTAAGTTGGGAGACTTCTGCTCCTCTGGAAACCATGAGCATGGGAAACCACACGAGAACACTTTAGATAACCTCTAAATGTTTATATCTCGTGACTTTTGGCCATATAACCCACACTTTTGAAATTTGGCTCGAATGACCCTCAAAATTGATATTGAATTGCTTGAACTGTTTGAATAGGTGATAATAACTCTACTCCGCTTCCTTTAAGAAATCGGAAGAAATCTTGAATTCGAGGAATGGGTATGGAAAACCACACTAGGATACTCGATTTATGCCGAAGATTATAGCTAGTGATTTACGTATGATGCCTATCTGTTTAATTATAATCGAATTCGGGTCCCAGTAGATTAGATATACTACTCGGACTAGTGTACACAGGACCGTGAGTCATCTAGATGTTGATCGGTCGAGTGTCTGTGGGAAGTGGCCACTTCCCCGACACAAAGAAGCTACAGATATGGTTGATTACAAAGAACTAGGACAGGCCTGTCAACTCAAGATTTCACAAGAAATGATTTTAGCAAACATAGGTGCTTTAGAGACAAAAATTTCTATGTTTCACTTGAAAATGGCATGACAACTATATATGTATGAGTGCGATTTTGGCATGTGTCTACTGAATACTTTTGTACTCAGCCCTGTATGTATTTCTAAATGTGCAGGTTGAGCGGTGGTGAAGGAGGGGTGCTACGTTCGGGCTTTTTGTCGATCTCTTAATAGTTGACTCTTGGGGGTTCTACGTGTCTTCATACATGTAGAGCTTATCTCGATCTAAATGTCCTTCCGCTGCAAGTTTGAGATCATTATGTATTAAAACCGAGACCTCAGTTCTTTCATATTATGATAATTTGTACTGAGCCTAAGACTCAAGCCTTTTATGAAACTCATGTATATTGAATCATTTGATGAGTTATGAGAATGTTGTTCGATTCAGCCTTGTTCCAGTTTTCCCATTTCTATCATCGTTTCTTTAATCCCTTCCCTAGTCACGGTTTCCCCAACTTTACTATCCTTAGTGAAAGGCGGGCGTGACACTACATTTCTTCATACTTGAGGAACCATATAATTATATGTTTTGAAGTCAATCAGAAAGTACTAATGGACTTTTGGAAACATATATTAATTATATCAGTAGTACTACTATATATATATATATATATATATATATATATATTCACAAATGTGAGATCGTAAGCATCCCAACAAAAAAGTCAAATGTAAAAATCTAAAAATATTCATAATTTCCTTAAGAAAAATAATAGTACTCGTTACAAGGACAAATGAAATACTAGTATAATTCTAACACTTGTGGGCTCATAATCAATCTTAAAAATATTCATAATTTCCCTAAGAAAAATAATTATAAAATATTTAGTTAATTTTTCCCTCATCCTTATGTTTTTCTTGGATTATTTGATTTTTTGAGTTGAGATATAAATAAATAATTGATAATTTTCTAGCCTAAATAAGTCTTTAATATTTTGATTTACTTGCGAAAATGGAGAGAAAATGAATGTCAATGAATAGGTTATCACCAAAGTATGAGAGTAGGGTTGAAGAATTCTTAAATTTTGCAATGCAAAATGCAGTTGATGCTACCAAAATATCTTGTCCGTACGCAAAATGTGCTAACACTAGAAAGATGAAAGTTGATATCATAAGGGCACATTTAATAGTAAATGATTTCGACATGACATACACGAAGTGGATATGGCACGAAGAGCATTACTCGTCAACACGACCAACAGGAAATGTTGATGGATGTGATGCAGAAGCCAGTGTTGAGAAACCAATAGATATGATTCATGATGAATATGAATCATTAGAAGATAATTCGAGACATTTTCAGACGATGCTTGAGGATGCTAAGAAGCCTTTATATTGTGGTTGTAAAATATTTACCAGATTTTCAGCAACGGTGAAATTTTTAAACTTGAAGGCCAAATATGGTTCGGGTGATAATTTATTCGATGATCTATTACTTTTGATAAGTGAATTTCTTCTCGAACCTAATAAAATGCCTAGATCATTTTATGAAGCAAAGAAAAGCATAAGCACATTAGGACTTGAATATGAGAAAATTCATGCATGCCGCAACGATTGCATTTTATATCGTAAGGAGTATAAGGATTTGAATGAGTGTCCTATATGTGGGAGTCCAAGGTGGAAAGTTAGTAGCAAAACTACGTCCACAAATGGTGTGCCAGAAAAGGTCTTGTGGTATTTCCCACCGATACCAAGGTTTAGAACAATGTTTCGAACAAAAGAAATCTCTAAGAATCTAACATGGCATGACGATGAAAGGCGGCGTGATGGTTATATTCGTCATCCAGATGGACCTGCATGGAAACTAGTTGATAACAAATGGACTGACTTCGGTTTAGAGACATGAAATCTTCGATTGGCTTTAGCTGCAGACAGTATGAACCCACATAGTATGATGAGTTCTAAATATTGTTGTTGGCCCATTTTACTTGTCACCTACGACCTTCCTCATTGGTTGCGTATGAAGAGAAAATTTATGATACTGACATTGTTGATTTCTGGTCCCAAGCAACCCGGCAATGATATAGATGTATACTTGGCACCTCTAATTGATGATTTAAAGATACTGTGGGAGGTAGGTATCCAAACATATGATGCATATCGTGATGAAATATTCACACTCAAAGTTGTTCTTCTGTGGAATATTAATGATTTTCCAACCTATGGAAACTTGTCTGGTTGTAGTGTGAAAGGCCACAAGGCATGTCCTATATGTGGTGATGAAACTTATTCTAAGTGGCTGCCACATAGTAGAAAGGTATTTTATATCAATCATAGAAGATTTTTACCGGAGTTTCATCTATATCGAAGGAAAAATAAAGCTTTTGATGGCTTGCAAGATTTTAACCGTGCTCCAAAACCTTTGAGTGGTCATGATGTGTTGAAAAAATGGATGAGTGCAACTACGTGTGGGGAAAGAAGATCAAAACCAAGTCCAAGAAAAGGAATAGGAAGAACAATGAGCCAACAGGGGGGGGGGGGTCTGAGTTGAAAAATCATCTTTTAAGAAGAAGTCAATATTCTTTGATCTCGAGTATTGGAAACATTTACATATTCGTCACATAATCGATGTGATGCACATTGAGAAAAATGTGTTCGAGAGTGTAATTGGCACATTACTTGATATCCTTGGCAAAACAAAAGATGATATTTCTGCGAGAAAGGACATGGTCGACATGGGTGTTAGGAGTGAGGTAGCACCAAATGTAGTGGGCAAAAGAACCTATTTACCCCCTGCCAGTTATACATTGAGCAAAGAAATAAAGATGAAAGTATGTACTTCATTTCTCGGTATGAAGTTGTCTGAGGGTTATTATGCCAATGTCAATGAATGAATTGAAGCTAAGTGGAACTAAATCTCATGATTGCCATACTATGATGCAACAATTGCTTCCAATTGTTATTCGCGTTATTTTGCCCGATCATGTCAGGATTGCAATCAGTTGATTATGCTTCTTTTTCAATGAGATTTGTTCCAAGGTGATTGATGTGCCAAGGTTAGAAGAAGTTCAAAATGAACTTGTGAAGACTATGTGCTTGCTTGAAAAATATTTTACTCCTTCCTTTTTTGACATAATGGTTCACTTAACTGTGCATCTTGTACGGGAGGTTAAATTATGTGGACCTGTTTGGTACAGATGGATGTATCCTTTTGAAAGATTCATGAAAATCTTGAAGGGGTATGTACGTAATCGAAATCGCCCTGAAGGATGTATTGTTGAATGCTATATTGCTGAAGATGCTGTGGAGTATGGTTCTGAATACTTATCCAATGTATGCACCATAGGGATTCCATCATTCAATCGTAATGCCTTATATTGAGTAAGCTACCTAACTTAAAAACAATCGGTACTCATGAATGGGAGCAAGCTCATAGATAAGTGGTGACAAACGATAATGATATTGATCCATATATTGAGTAAGATACCTAACTTATCATAATTCTCTTTGTAGATTAAATCATTATTATTTCAATCTTTAGCAATAGTCTATTTTATAGGGAACACAAGGAGTATTTGAGGACAATGTTTCCTAAAAATTATAAGAAGAAGATATGGATACAAGATGAACACAATCGATCATTTATTGGTTGGCTACAAGAACGTGTGCGTTAAAAATATTAGATATTCGTCACATATTTATTAACGTGTACATTGATACTCTATTGTCTCTCTTTTGTAGGTTACAAACACAAATGTTAGCTCTAGTAATCCTTTGCCAGAAAGATTGAGAAATTTGTTTTATGGGCCTATGAAACAAGTTCTAGAATATTCTAGTTACTTAGTTGATGGTGTTACTTTTCACACAAAACAATGGGATGAAACCCAAGTTATTCATAATTATGGAGTTAGCATATGTGCTAATGTTATGCAAGTTTCCAGCACCAAGGATAAAAACTCAATCGAAGCTGATACGATGTTTTATGGAGCTTGATTACCGTAGCTTCAGAGTTGCAGTGTTTAAGTGTAGTTGGGTAGACAATAGAACAAAAGGTGTAAAGGTGGATAAGTTTGGTTTCACCGTAGTCAATCTCAAAAAAGTGGGGTACAAATCTGACCCCTTCATTTTGGGAAGTCAAGCAAAATAACTGTTTTATATTGATGATCCTGAAAATCCAGAGTGGTCTGTGGTACTTGCTAGTCCTAGCAAACGTTACCAGGAAATGATCAACCGTGATGATTCAGGAGACATTTCAATCCATCTCCAAAGTTTTTTAAAATGGGTTCCTCCCATTACAATTAATGATGAAGATGAAAATGAACCACCATGTGTTCATACTGATTGTGATGGAACTTGGGTGAAAAATGTTCATTTGAATGTTGGTATGATTACTATTTACACATTTTCGATGAACTTTTATTGTGATTTATGTTGAAATTTTTATATTATATTTATTTGGACTTGAATACTCATGATTTGCATAATTTTTATGTAACAGATTTGTAGGATGACATGGCTTCACGTGAGAGTAATGATTCAGGAGAAACGTCCTCTAGAGCTAAGAGGGGAAAAGTTTGTCTTAATAATGTTGCACAGAGAAGAGTTAAAGGAATAAAACTGACCATCGATTTCAATAAGTATGGTCAACCAGTCGGCAAAGTTGCATGTGAAATGCAGAGTTATATTGGGCTTCTCACTCGTGACAATGTTAAAGTAAACATTGACACATGGAAATATGTACCAGATGATGTGAAAATTTTGATATGAGAAATAGTGAATGTAAGTGTTTGTGAATTAATTACATGTTTTAAATTTATATGATTATCATGCAATAATCTTGTGTGTATAAATATTTATGTAGTTGTCTTATAAAATCCCTCAGGCATGGAAAAAAGGGATGCTTGAAATCAGCAAGTGCTAAGTGGCGGACATGGAAGTATACCCTTAATAGAGATTATATTTTGCCGAATGAAAATGATCCTAAAAAGTTGTATGAACCACCACTTGGCAGTGGCATTTCTGAAAAAGAATGGATTCAATTTGTGAAACCTCGTGTCATAATGGATTTCAAGGTATGTAATGTATTATTTGAAATTTTATGAATTACAATCTATTTTCACCTTATAAGGAGAAAACTCAAAGTAATGTTGAGTTGTGTAATAATGTGTAGAACATTAGTAAGATACGGAAGGAAAAAATGGAGAAAAATGATTACAATCATCGACTCTCTCGAAAAGGATATGCTGGAAGAAAGCAAGATCGAATAAAGATGGTGACATTGATGATGAGAATTTGAAGAAAGTGGTTGACAAAATTGTATGATTTATATATGCATGATGTTATTGACATCACAAGATGAATATATAAGTGCTAAGGAGGATGAGTCTTTCACATCACAAGGTGGTCAAACTGACCTCCTGGAAATAGTTCTAGATAAGTCTGAACAGTCTGGGCGTGTGCAAGGTATTGGGCCTTACATAACACCTATTTTTCAATTGTCCGAGAGAAAGTAGACAAAAGGTTTGTCAAGATCAAACACTTGAATTGCAAGAAGCAAAAAAGAAGATTGAAATCCATGATACTCAAATGCAAGAATGTCGTACTCTTATTCATGAGTTAGTAACTAGAATTGGGAATCTTGAGGCTGCATATGATACACGAGACAAATTTTCTGTGGAAAAAGGAAGTAATTCTGTGAAGCGTCCAAATGACATCATTATAAATAAAGGTGCTGATGATGATGATGATGATGATGATGATATGTTCATGGTTGACAGTTTAGATGTTTGGCAGGTACTCGTTCAATACATTAAATCAAATACTACTAGTGTTGTTATTATTGTATTATATAGTGCTAATTGTATCTAATTTTGTAGGGAAAACGAGTTTCATTGATGATTAAGTCCAACACCAAGATTGTTGCACATGGTACAGTGTTTGATGCTGGTGCAACGATTCATGGTGTTGCAATGCCCAAAGATGCATTACGTGTGTCTATTAACGAGGCTTTAGTTGAAAATGCGTTACTACCATTTCCAATATCAAATGAGATGCTTACCGTAGATAGTGCATTGGCAACTCATGTAGCATGGCCCAAAGAGTTGGTGGTTGTAAAAGATGTTGAGGTGTATTTATTATATCAAGTGACTTTTTAAAAAAAAATTGTTATATTATACCTCTAACAAGTTAAATAAAACTTAGACAAATGCAAAGAAGAATAAGATAAAACCCGTGAAGGAAAAGATAGTTAAACATTATGCATTGTTGCCTATAACATTAAAAGCATTGTGTTGCATTCTTGAGGCTAAATTTAAGCTTGGAAGAGGCCAACGAGTTCAAATCAATGATGAAGTTTTTGGCTATGATCTTGGTGTTTGGATTATGTCGGAGGATTTCATTCCCTTCAGTGAATTGGAACCGATTACAGGAAATTGCATTGTTGTCTACATATGGTATGAAAATTGTTTAACTCTATTCATTTTAATTTCAAATACCAATTTTTTATTTTTTACTTTACTACCTATCAAATGTTATTTGCATGCACCTCTACAAATTCTTAAAGGAACATAAGAATTCGACAAATTTCTATTTGTAAGTCCGTTTGGGATATCATATCTACCAAAAATCTCTCGTAATGATAGAGCTCGGAAGTTAGCAGATAGGCTACTTGAGGCAACGGAAAATCAACTTGTATTGGTGTCATGCAACGTGGGGTAATTACTATATGTTATGTTACATTGCGTCTTTTTTTGCTTAATACATGATATTTATATATATGCAAATTTTTATGCTCATTATCATTCAACACTTGTCACAGTGAGCATTGGATTCTAACAATTATTGAACCATACAAAGATTATGTGTATTTGATGGATCCTCTCGCCCATCGGAATCGTGATGCCACATGAAAATCTGTAGTCGAGACGTAATTAGTTTAAATTTGTTGCAAGTTATTTCTTTACATTTATAGAAAAAAAAATTGTGCTAATAATGTTCACCATGAATTTACTTTGAACCGCACTGACCATTTCAATGCCACCAAGGGAAGAAAGAAATTCAAAAAAGCACCAAATTGGGAAGTAGTCAAGGTGTGCAAGTTATTATTTATATTATGGTGTAATTTTATGTAAAAATTCTTAGCTTTTTATTTTGTATTTGCAGGGTCCTACTCAACCCGATTCAAAGTAATGTGGGTTTTATGTGATGCGGTATATGAAAGAGATAGTCAATGCATTTGAAAATGATAGCTTTAAAGATTCTATGATCACATTGGTAACATACTTTATTATTAATATAATTTAAGCTAAAATTTTATCTTAATAATAATAGTATATATATTCATTGATTATTTTGCAGTTCCATCAAAAGGAATATTCTCAAAATGAGATTGATGAGGTTCTTGAGGATTGGGCGAGTACTGTGATAAATGAGGTTAGTAAAATAACTTAATTCAATTTTATTACTACTTTTCACTTATTTAACTAAAAAATAAAACAAATCTCACTCTATCTCGCTATGCTTGTAGATTGACATGTGAAGTCTTGCAAATATTGATCGATGAGAAGTTTGTGAATTTTGGACTTGGTGATTTGAACTAGTATTATTTTTTGGTTTGTCGTGTACTAGTTTAAATATTAGTTAAGGTGGATTCAAAAATATTAACCTAAAATTGTAGTATTTTGATATGAATGTATGATTTTTAATATTGAACGATTAATGCATTTGGATTTGGATATTTATACTGCTTGTACAAAATTTGTTTTGGTATTAATTTATTTCGTAAATTATATTGGAGTAAACAAAATTATTGAAAACAGGAAAACCAATTAAAAATGATAAATTTACTAAAATATAGATGACATCATATTAACGTCATATTCTGACTTATACATGACATACCGAAAATGTCATATATTATACATAAATGTTTTAACTAGTTGCTTATAAATGACATCTTTGTTTAATACAGGTGACATTTAAAAAATGTCAAGTATAACAAAATAGATGATATTATTTTTGTGTCATGTTTAAATATAATAATGTCATCTATGAGCATATTATGACACCAATAAAATGTCATCTATGAGCGCCTCATAGATGAGATATGTATACTTGACATTGTTTTAAGCATATATATGCCCCGTTTTTAATGTCATCTATAAGCGAAATTCTAGAGTATGATTGTATGCATGCATGTGTTTATATATATTTACACACTAAAGTATATATAAACATCTATATATGTGGGTTGTAGGATAGTTCCAATAGAGATTGAAATGACAATACACATACACAAAATATAGATAAAAGATACTACTAATTCTTACATCTAAGCTTAATCATTAGAATTGGAGAGAGGGATTTGTTGGGAAAATAAAATTTATTCTTCCTCCACATATCAAACCATCACCTTCTTCTCTTCCATGCAAGATAACCCAAATGCACACTCATTCACTCTTACAACTCTCACACTACTGTTAGATTAATTTCTAATTAATCATTAAGTGGTCACATATATAATTAAATAATGTGTTAATTGTTATTATATAAAGTGTATGACCCTATGTGTAATTATAATAATCATTGAGGGGCTGACTTATAATTACGATAAAGATATATTTAATATAAAAAGGGATGGATGGTCCCCAGAGGAGTTACGTAACTCAGCGTTATTTCTCCCCCATCGGATCTAACGTGAAAGAAGGAGGCGTAACCATTCTCTGGAAGATCCATCAGACATCCAAACCAATTCAATCATCTACCGTTATTCTCAATGGCGAATCCAGGTTCACGTTTCCGCTTTCAGATTATATCTTGGATAATTATCAGTAGAGTTCATGATCTAGGGTTTATAGTTTTTCCCTCTTTTGATATTGTGATTCTAACAAGTGGTATCAGAGCCACTCTATGTGATAATTATCTGGGATTATGTTATTATGTGATCTATATTGTTGATCCTTCGGTTTGATTTTGATTCGTTTGGCTGAAAATTGAATATTCATATTTTTATTTTGTCGCCATTCATGAACTCTGCCCGCTAGATTCGATTCTCATCGGTATACCATATTATGCAAATATGTTGATTGTGCGCTGCTATAGTTTAATTTATATTATCGAGGCTTGATCGCGTTATTGTTATCATGTATTCATATTGAGGATTTCCCCTATTCTATATTCTCGCGTGAAATCAAACTAGGAATGTTTGATTATATGTATTGTGCACGCCAAACGAGAATTTTTATGAACATTTGTAATCATGCTATTATATATATGTTCATTGCTATGCACTCTAATCGAGACAGTTCAAATTAATTGTTTGAATTGATTTATGAATTCAATTGCTGCGCACGGGAATCGATGAATTCAAATATGTATGTTGCCTAATATCGATTGGTTGCTCTCCATTAAAATACATGGATTTTTTTTTATGCGGATTAATGGATTTTATATAATTTATGTAAACTGCCTTATGTGAATTCTTCATATTATGCTTTGGTTGTGGAATTGAGTGTTTATGATGCATGTTCAATTCATGTGGGGTATTTTTGGTTGCGACTTCGGCGATCCAGCCCGAGTCGCCGACCCAGTCGCCGAACTTGCTGGACTCACGTCCCGAGTTCAATTTTTAGGTGCTTTAGTTGAAGCATAATGTCGCCAAAGTGACCTCTTTTGTGTAGACTACTGCATCTAACCCTATATATGGTTGTTTGTGTCTTCGACTCATGCATTTGCCGATCGACCCAAAGGTAGGTCCGCATCTGGCAAAGTTGTCTACGCATACTGTGGGGATAAGTGTGTGACAGTTATCAAGATTGACCTTGTGTGATCAATATGACAGTCCAAAGATTGCTTGTTGCTCAACACGACCTTATTGTCAACATTTGATCTTTGCGTCGAGAGTACCGCTTGCAGCCAATGTTGAGGCCCAAAGGATAGACATTGGTGTTGTGCTTGGTATCTCGGGATGGGATTAAACACCTTGACCATTAGCTAGGACCTAAATTCTTCATTTGTGCGTAAATTCTTCTATTTAATTATCAATCATCTCATTTTGTGTCTTTTGTTCTAATCAGCTAACATGTCATCCGTTACTGCAATATCACATGGCATTAACCCACCTCCCATGCTAAATGGGACCAATTTTAAGGATTGGAAAAGGCATTTGCTTATAATGTTGGGCTGTATGGATCTGGACTTAGTCTTCAGGTCAGAACAACCTGCACCTCTCACTACAGAAAGCACAGATGATGCTAAAAAAGAATATGAGAGGTGTGAGTGTTCTAATCGACTAAGTCTGATGATCATGATGAACATCATACAAGAAGCCTTTAGAGGTTCAGATCCTGAAAGGATCACTTCAGCTAAGGTTTTCCTTGACAAGCTCGAACAACGTTTTGCAAAGAACAATATGATCGAGATGATGTCACTTTTGTCGACTCTCACATCGATGAAGTATAAGGGTCAATGAAATATTAGGGAATATATTATGAAAATGTTCAATATCTCTTCTAAGCTTAAAGCCCTAAAGATGGAGTTTTTTGAGGATTTCCTCATACTCATGGCTCTTATCTCACTTCCTCCACAATTTAGCTATAACTGCCAGAAGGAGAAATGGACTCTAAATGAGCTCATTTCTCAGTGTGTTCAGGAGGAAGAGAAATTGAAGCGAGAAAGAACTGAAAGTGCCCACGTGGCAACAACCTCTAAGGGAAAGGGCAAGAAAAGGCCTTTCGAAAAAGAAGATGTTAAAGCTCCGGCTCAAAAGAAACAGCATAAGGATTAAAGTTGTTTCTTCTGTAAAAAACTGGATCATGTGAAGAAGGACTGTACAAAGTATCACTCCTGGCGTGCTAAGAAAGGTACAGTTTACTTTTTGGTCTGTTCTGAGGTTAATTTAACTTCAGTACCTAGAAATACTTGGTGGATAGATTCTGGTGCTACTACTCACATAAGTATTTCTATGCAGGGTTGCCTGAGCTACCGAAAGCCTAGTGATGGTGAAATATACATCTATGTTGGAGATGGCAAGTCGGTGGAAGTTGAAGCTATAGGCAACTTTAGATTGTTATTAGGAACTGGAAGTTATTTGGATTTGAAAGACACCTACGTTGTACCGTCTTTTAGACGGAATTTGATTTTTGTTTGCTTGTTGGAAAAATTTGGTTACTGTTGTTCATTTGGAAACAAACAATTTACATTGTCTTTTTAATTCAATTATTATTGGTACCGGTTATTTAAATTATTTTGACAATCTATATCTGTTGGAAACTATTTCTTCCTACAATGAAAACCTGCATATTGAATCAAGATGTACTAAGAGAAAGTTAAATAAAGAAAATTCAGCTTCATTATGGCACAAACGCCTAGGTCACATCTCTAGAAATAGAGTTGAGCAGCTTCTGTCTGATGGAATTCTAGATTCCCTTGACTTCACATACTACAATGTCTGTGTTGACTGCATCAAGGGAAAACAGACAAAGAATAAGAAATTCGGAGCCTACAGAGCTGCAGAAGTCCTGGAATTAATAAATACTGACATTTGTGGACCTTTCCCTGCGGCATCTTGGAATGGTTAGCAATATTTTATTTCCTTTATAGATAACTTTTCCCGCTTTGGCTACCTACATCTTATTCATGAGAAGAGTCAGTCCATAGACATGTTCAGGACTTATAAAGCTGAAGTTGAGAATCAACTCAACAAAACAATTAAAGCTGTCAGATCTGATCGTGGTGGTGAATACTACGATAGATATGATGGATCAGGTGAACAACGTCCTGGACCCTTTGCTAAATTCCTAGAGGAATGTGGAATCGTCCCTCAGTATACAATGTGTGGCTCACCAAGCATGAATGGTGTATCTAAGAAACGTAACAGGACTCTTAAGGACATGGTGACGAGCATGATTACTCATTCTACCTTACCTGAGTTTCTCTGGGGAGAAGCACTTCAGAAAACAGCTTACATCCTAAACAGAGTACCCACTAAGGCGGCTGCTAAAACGTCATATGAGCTTTGGACTGGCCGGAAGCCCAGTCTTAAGCACCTCCATATGTGGGGTTGTCTAGCTGAAGTGAAGCCTTACAGGCCTCATAAAAATAAATTGGACCTCAAAAAAGTTAGCAGCTACTTTATTGGATACTCTGAGCATTCAAGGGGCTATAAGTTTTATGATCCCACAACTAGAAATATGTTTGAGACGAGAACTACAACCTTCTTGGAGGATATTGAGTTTGGGGGAAGAAATAGAATTAGGGATATCACATTTGAGGATGATTCAAACTTTAATCCTACTGATGCTTCTAGTAGTGTTCAGGTCCATTTTCCTGTCATTACTCAAGAAGCAGATTTGGATGAACCTCAACCTGATATCATTGAGGATATCCCCATTCAGATTGATCAAACTCAACAACCTCAAGAGCAACCTCAAGAACCAGTGCAATTAAGGAGATCCACTAGAGAGAGGCGGAGTGCAATTCCTGAGGATTATGATATCTACGTCATGGAAGCTAAGGAACATAATGGACTGATGGAAAATGATCCAATCAATTTTCGTCAGGCCATGCAAGATGAGAACTCTCTTCAGTGGATTGATGTCATGAATGAAGAGTATAAGTCTATGCAAGACAATTAGGTTTGGGAACTTGTCCCATTGCCAGAAGGTGAAAAACTCATTGGTTGTAAATGGATTTTTAAAACCAAAAGGGATGCAAATGGTAGCGTGGAGAGGTATAAGTCTCATCTTGTAGCTAAAGTCTATACTCAGAAAGAATGCATTGATTATTCTGAGACTTTCTCTCCAGTATCATCGAAAGACTCATTCAGAATAATCATGGTACTTGCTGCTCATTTTGATCTTGAGCTACATCAGATGGATGTTAAGACTGCGTTTCTCAATGGAGACATTGAAGAAACAATCTATATGAAACAACCAAAGAACTTTAAATTAAGAGACTCGAAGGAAATGGTCTGTAAACTAAAGAAATCCATCTATGAGCTCAAACAAGCTTCTTGTCAATGGTACCACAAATTCCATGAAGTTATTCTCTCATTCGGGTTTGAGATAAATTTAGTTGAGGATTGTGTGTATCACAAGTTCAGTGGGAGTAAATTTGCTTTCCTCGTCCTTTATGTGGACGACATCTTGCTTGCCTCGAACGATATGAACTTCCTTCAGGATACCAAGAGATTTCTCTCTAAGAACTTTGAGATGAAAGATCTTAGGGAAACTTCTTTTGTATTAGGAATCCAGATACACCGTGACAGATCTAAGGGTGTTTCTCGGGTTATCACAAAAGAACTATATCGATAAAGTGCTTAAGAGGTTTAATATGCAAGGTTGTAAACCAGGAGATACCCCTATTGCAAGAGGAGAAAAGTTTAGCCTCACTCAATGCCCTAAAACTAACCTTGAAATTCAAGAAATGCAAAATGTTCCATGCTTCCGCAATAGAAAGTTTAATGTATGCTCAGGTATGTACGTGTCCGGATATTGCGTACATAGTCGGGATGCTAGATAGATACTTAAGTGACCCTGGAATGACTCAATGGATAGCAGCCAAGAGAGTTATGAGATATCTACAGAGAACAAAAGACTACATGCTAGTCTACAGAAAGTCAGATCACTTCGAGGTCGTCGGATACTCAGATTCTGACTTTGCTGGATGCCAAGACAGTAGGAAATTCACCACTGGATATGTCTATCTGCTAGCTGGAGGAGCTATATCCTGGAAGAGTGTCAAATAGACGCTTGTAGCTTCATCCACCATGGAAGCAGAGTTCATAGCATGTTATCAAGCTACAGATCACGGAATCTTGCTGCGAAATTTTATCACTGGACTGCGAATTATGGATACAATCTAAAGACCACTCAAGATTTACTGTGACAATAGATCAACATTCTTATATTCCAACAACAACAGGAGCTCATCGAAGTCAAAGCACATTGACATCAAGTTCCTCGTTGTGAAAGAGAATGTGCAAAATAAACTCATATCGATTGAGCACATAGGAACAGACTCCATGATAGCGGATCCATTTACGAAAGGCTTAATGCCCAAGGTCTTTCATGAGCATGTAGCTAGCATGGGTGTGTCATCAATGGATGACGTAGTATAGATTCAGTGAGAGTTGTAATTTTAGAACTTTAGACATTTCTTTGTAATGCATTCACTTTCTTTAATGAAGTTATTTTCTTGATCAAGATTAAAGTTTCAGTCATTTATTTTGCATTCAGTAACCTTCGCCTAAAGTTTAAAGGTCTAAAGAGGACCATTCGAAAATAGATGTTTCATATGATTTTCGTTATACCATCTGATCTATGTCGTTTGATTATACTTGTGCATATGATTACTGTTGACCTAGTCGAGCAGGATTTGGCGATGCTGCTTTAGTCCTTGTATGAGTGTAGTTGAATTTTCGTTGTTGTTAGTAAACTTTGTTGTGCTTTATAAGTTGAACTTTGAAAATGCTTCAATCTCGTAAACTCTTGGTCTTTCTCAAGAGTTAGTTTATTTAAATAGATCATTTTCAATGTCCTCATACATTGGAAATGTGGTACTCAGAATGATTTCGATCTTTATTGATAATATTTGCATGACCTATTCCATCATAAATTATCATTATTTATTTAAGTTATAACATTCGTCTCAACCCCGTCTTGGGGTCGTGACACGAAAATTTTCTAAAACTTTCAAATTCATTCTAAATTATGACGATAAACTTGAAGTCAACTACAATTTCTAACATATATTTTGAATTCTAGAAAAAATTTACCTGGCAACCGGCAATCGATGCCAAGATTCGAGAGTTATGGTATGATGAGTGCAGTGAGCGATATAAAGACTATATCTGCGGGATTAAGAGGAGGAATGATACCCCATCGAAAGGTGGAAATTCGGGATAGTGGACTGATGATGTTTGGGTGGGTTGGCTTGCCTACTGGTCTCAGAATGATGTCATCAATAAATCCGAGACAGTGAGGCACGACAGGATGTCCGAGCCTCAGGGACCGGAGACTGGTCCTATCAAGCATAGGGGAAGGTCGAAGTCCATTATGCAACAAGCTGAGGAGAAGGTAATTTCAATTCATAATTTCAATAATTTTTTATAGTTTTAATTCATATACACTAGTTTCAATAACAAAACCCGATTGGTATGTAATGCACAGGCTGCTGAGAGGGGAGAACCTCTGATAGACTTCATGTTCAACTCCTTTCTCGATGAGCATCGGTACACAGACGGTACGTATACCAATGCAAAATCGCAGGCGATTGCGTTAAGTCTTAATTTCAACGTAATATATATATTTTCTATTTTCAACCTTTATAATATATTATTAACAAATGTTCATTTATCATGTAAATGCAGACTAAGGTGTTTGCCCGTGCTGAGCGGGACCGTGCCGAGCTGCCTGAGGGAAACCACGATGCAGTGGGTGAGAATGAGATCTACTTGGATGTTCTCGGTGCCCCGGACAAGAAGAAGCGATTGTTCGGTACATGATCAGCGGGGAAGGCGTTGAGAGCCTCAAGGTTCGGTGGACCATCGTCCTCCTCACGAGCCAGCAGGAGCGAGGTTGAGGACATGTGCCACCGAGTAGAGGAGCAGGACCGCAAGCGCCAGCAGTGGTTGGATGAGCAAAAGAGATTGGCTGAGCAGATGGCACGTCTGCAAGCCCAGTATGACCAAATCGCTCGATGGATGTCGACCCATTCAGGAGGAGCAGGTGGTACATTTTCATCGTTTCCTCCTCAATTTGATCTCCCTCCCTATTTTCCCGATTCTAATTCCCAGTGATAGCACATTTTGATCATGTATTTGATAGATGATACTTGTGTACAGTTGATACAGATGTACTATTTCTCGTATATTTGATCGATGATACTAGTATTTATTTTAATTTGTACTGTTTGCATATTGTTTATATTATGTACGCAATTCGAATTTTGATTTCATTTTTTGTTCATTTTAAATTATTGTTGAATGTTCGATTAGAATTGAATTGTTTGTTGTGACAAGTTACAGGTTACAGATAATATAAAAAGAATTAAAAAAATTCAAAACTAACGACAGAATGTGAATTTATCGTTGGGTCAACGGTCAAATGTGAACAACGGATTCACAGTCCGTCGTTAGTCTTTGACCGTTGACTTAACGACGAATTCACATTCCGTCGTTAGCTAACAACGGATTGTTCTGTCCATCCGTCGTCGTAGCTCCGGCGACGTTGACAGCCACCAGGGGAAGTTGACGACGAAATTACAGTCCGTCGTCAGGCACGACAAATATATTCCATCGTTAGTCCGTCGTTAGCGGATGATGGACTGTAAATTTTGTCGTCCAAAGTGTTAACGATGAACAAAATACAGACGGACACAATCCGTTGTTAGTCTGTAGTTAGTCATCCAGGACGATGGAAATCCAAAGGCTAAAGACGGAATATTCCGTCGTCAGTCTCCCTTTTTTTTGTAGTGTATGCTAGATTTGATAAGATGTATATAAGATAACTGTCTATAAATTCTTCATCTTCTAATCATAGTTTATTTTTTTATACATCCTTAAAATTTCAATCATTTTTTATATTTTTAATCACTCATAAATTTAAATAATTAGTATTAAAAAATTATAAATTTTTAAAATACAAAACAAGAAATTATGAATTATTAATAAGAAAGAATTTTTAAAATGGTAATTTCATATTATTTTATAAATATAAAAGGTATTAGAGTTGACTTGAATTCTTGCTATCAGCATAAAAGCTAGCACGCACCAATTTTCTTGATGCAAATGTAGATGAGAAACATGAAACAACATTATCAATATAAAATAAACATTTCAATGTAAATTATATAACAACTCTAATCACTGATTCATAGTACCACTTTTTCCTCGAAAATTTGAAACAAAGTTGAATTATGACGCTTTTTCTTCAATTTCCAAACATGAAAAAACTTGCAATAATTGTTACTTCAAACTTTTCTCAGCAAAGCTCACGCCTTCCAATTTATGATTTTTTATTTGTTTTTTGCTAGAAAGGGCAGTTTGAAGCACAAATCAGTAAAGTAAACACTATGAATGTTGAAATGTTTGAATTTTGAGTTGTATTCATAATTAAGCATCTATATTTGATGACAGTCATTAAAAGTTTGTATGATTAAAAGACTAAAACGGTATGTTTAATCTTTTATTTTCATTATTTCTTTGGATAATATAAGCACTCTGCACACTTGTCACTATATTTGTCTGCATGCATTTTAATGAAACTTAGAAATTTAAAATAAGACGAACGAGTTTGTTCTGAAGAAATACAAATACAAATAATTTATTTGATGTGATATGGGTAGTGGAATGTTGTAGACATTGTTGGAAACTTGGAATGCAAACAAATATAACCATTTCAATTGTAAGAGCAACCGCTCCGCGTGTTAGAGGCTAGTAAATGCATGTTCATATGTTATTTGTACAACAATGACTTAGAAGGACATATTATGTTAGGAGTTGGTGCTACGTACATCAAATCTTCGTATTTAAAAGTTGACCTTATTCATCCATTTCTTTTTTTTTTATACGGTCATCTTTTTTTTTTGTTTGTTTATTTGCAAGTGTTTATTTTTTTATTTAGGTAAAAATATTAATTTTTAATTTAAGTTCAATTATCATCTTTCTTGAACTCAGTCCCAAAAAGAATGCGGCCAAAATTAAAAAAGCACATGGAGTAGTTTGTACTCCCTTCGTCCCACTCATCTTAATATAAAAGAGGACGGAAATAGTGGGACAGTGGGATTAATTATTTTGAACCGGAAGCAAACCTTGCAAAAATGTAATTCGTTTTTTATTCAATTCCAACGTTTCAAAGTTAGATTGTTCTGTGTGTAGGAACAAGTCTCATCACACATCTTGCGATATATTATTGATTTAACAGCTTGAGACTAGAAATTCTAGGATGAGTCAGGAGCGGGCCCACAAGGATGAGAATTCATTTTGAAATATTTAATTATCCTCCGTTTGAGATGAAATACTCGTAAATTTAAATAATGGCTACAATAAATCACAAATTTTCCCCTACTCTACTAGTAGTAGCTCCTTATTTAAGCCACAAACGATATATGCACTGCCAACTTTCTCTCTCTCTGACTGTCTCTAATTTATTGGCAATTCATTTCATTTCACCATCTTGACTCTTGAGTCTTGATTCTTGAGACTTGACACTTGAGTGAGTGATGACAACTCGTACGCTCATAGATTTCGCCGGCCATATCCCCCTTTAGGATTTACCTCCTAAAATTTCCCTATTTCCCAAATTAATTTCTTATTCTAATCAATTCATAATTTCACATCTCACAGGTAACCAATTCACGCATAAGGATGACCACTCTGCAGAAATTCAAGTTCCTTGCAACCCAATGCGCCGCCGCCGGAAGCCCCACCAGGAGCCCCACGGCGAGCCCCGTAATACATCTCCGTCGCCGCAAAACCCTCCGAATGCTCCTCGGCCGCGGCGGAAGCGGGGCGAGGCTGCCGCCGCGTTGCGACAACGGATCGCCAGATCGTAGGGGCCGCTGTGACGAGGAGCGCTCACCGGAGAAGGGGAAGGAGCTATCCGTCAGGGTCAGCCGCAAGCTGAAAGATTTGTTCGTGTCTTCTCCGCCGTTGTCGGAAAATGTTGGGGAGAGGTTGCTGCCAGTGGGAGGCGGCGGATGTAAGAGAGGTGGAAGACGCTCAGTGCGGCCGCTGTCGGCGACGTTTAGGCAACGGTTGTTGAGGAGGGCTTGGCGGCCGGCACTTGTCGCCATACCTGAGTGAAATTTTTTGTTTAATTTTTATTACGTGATTATTAGTAAATTTTGAGTTTATTTATATACATTCTTATTATGAAACTATCGTGATTTTAATTTTGTCTGAAATTACCTACTAACATTTAAGGGGTTTATGAAGTGATGAATTGATATTAGATATAAATCAGTTCATTTGCACTCCCAAGATCATTACTTATTACTTTAATTTCCCACCATTCTTGGTCCCTTTTTACCAAAACTGTGAGTATTTTTTGGTCAAAGGCGCCAAGAATAGTAGGACAGTGGGAGTACTAAACTTAACTGCTCGTTCCGCTGCTGGGTATTGCGACAAAGAGTCTGGGTATTGCGACAAAGAGTATTTTTTTAATGTTTGAAAATAAATAAAATTATTTATATCATATAAAATAATTTGTAAAATGAAAAAGTAAATTATAATTAATTTTATATATATTAACTAAAATTAAACTTGATACATTTATATTGTTATATTAATTATTTAAATATATTTAATATATTAATGATATATTGATTTTTAAATTAATATAATATATTTAATTGTCTCTATATTTGTAATATAATGAATTTTATAAATTTATAATTTATATATAATGCAAATTAACATATAGAATTAATTATATTATAATCATCATTTATATGCATATTATATGGTATTAATATTGAATATTAAGAATTAACATTTTACATTAAAAATCAAAATTAACACATATATACTACAAATAAAATAAAATATTCTCCAAAAAACTAACATAAAAAATTTAATTTTCCAATAAAATGTAGTGCTAAAAGAATATGGACTAATCAGTAAAACTTCATCAATTTACATTTAGTTATTATTATTATTATGAGAACATAATTAGGAAGACATAAGATTAGTTGTAATATATAGCACCTAAATTATAATTTGAATTAATATAAAGATCACTTAATTTAAATTATATTAGAAAAAAAAAATATTGAACATATTATATTACACATAAATGAAAGAAAAAAATAAAATAATTCCAACCAACTAAATTTATAGATGAACATGAAATAAATAAGCAATATGTTAATTTACTATGATAATGGTATTATCAATTTAAATTTTAAATATTTTTTTAGATTTATAGGCTCAAAATTTATTTTCCAATTGCTAATTATTTTTGAAATTATTTTTATTTAGAAAATATAAAATAAATTTAATATTTAAATTAGAGTGATAGTGTCGTACAATCAGATAATTACTTTTAGAAAATATTTCAAATGACTTGAAAAAATAAATATTTCATTACAATTAGTAACACTATATAAATATGTGTGTTTAAAAAATTAATATTAGGTTCATTTAAATTCAAAATTAGAAGTGACAATACAATAACATTTTGAATGGTAACTTCATTTAAGGAAAATAATATAAAAATAATTGATCTAAAATAACAAATATTTAAGAAAGGAAAAATTGTAATAATAACTATTGGAAATAGTAAAATTATGGATAGATGTATTTAAAGAAGGAAAATGATAATAATTGTACTCTTGAAAATAGTAAAAGTATTGAGATAGTAGCATAAAAAGAAATTACTTTTGCATGAAAGTTGCAAAATTGAGAAAGAAAAATCATGATTTGGGAGGAAAAAAAGAATTGTAATGATTTAATTTCTATATAGTAATAATAGATTGCAGGAAGCAATTTTATTTTATTATTATTGACCTTAAGGAAGCAATTTTATTGTACGAGAAGGCTATGCAACATAATTTAAAATGATATCAGTTACTCAATTGATCATACGAAATATTAATAAGGTAAGCTATTGTGTCCACTAAGAATATTTCACAGTTAACAAAATATGGTAAAAAATTAAAAATCGAAATGAATTAAGTTTGAACTGAAAAAAAAAAAAATTTAATCAATTGTTACCGTAATCTATAGGGATCATGACTCATTAAGTCGTACATAAGATTTATCTAGTTCTTAATTTATTCATATAACAGATACTCAATCAGTTTAAAGAAGAGAAAATTAAAGTTTGTGAATTGGTAATCTCTCTCATTAATCGTGGAGTAGAAGTTTCTCGAACCATTTTCTTTATTTACAGCATATATAATTTTCAGTCTATTATTACTAAGGGTAAAAATTAAAAATACCCAAAACCTAAAATTTATATGTTGGATATAACCAAAACCTAAAACATTATGTATAAAATACTCACTTTATCAAAAGTGATCAAAATTTGACTATCTTTTCCTAAATTCAATGCAATATTAACGTTTAAAATTGAATACACTTTCCCAAAAATCTATTTCCTTTTCTCTCTCCCTTCGTTGCTCACCCCTTGCTCACCACCGGTACTCTCTCTGCAAATTAAATTCCACCACTGATCGCCATCGTTCGCCACCACTTCACTTCAGCACCGTTCTTGGCAGTAAGATTCTCCCCCAAATCGCTTATCCTCCACTTCCACCGGCACTTCCACCGGTGGTTGGCAGTAGAAGCAAAAATCCCCCCCCCCACCCCCACCCACACACACACCGTTGGTTCCCGTTCGTTGCAGAAGCCAAAAATCACCCCCTTGCAGAACCACCGCCCCCTCACCACGCGTAGAAGGAATGACAACATCATATGATGAAATCCCTCTACACAATCAAGTTAGTGCACTGAAATCTCTCACTCCCTTAGAACAACCGCTGTTAATTACATACGTTAAGCATGATTTGTTTTATTTTTTTCATGCTTTAATCACATATTATGTATTTTTATAGTGTATTGATCAAATTTAATGGACAACCGGTGGCTAAACCTCATCCACCGATGGTTAGCCTCGCCACCGGTGGATGATATATGTTGAATCTGTGCCACAAGTTGTAGTGTATTTCTATGTGTAGAAAAATGAAGATTACAGTAGCTCCAAACAATAAATCTCAAAAGCTATTCTATTACAAAATATAATAGAATAAAATGGTGGAAAAGTTGAAGCCGAGTCGAGGAAAGAGCCCTTTTTCCGCAAGACAATATTACGCTCAGGTAGTGCTCTCGGTAAGGCATATTGTCTCCAAAGATAAAACGACTTTCGTCTCGGTGGTGGCAGCCCCACGAACCAACGAGTTCCGACGAACTGGAAAAGATTGAGGACAAAACTTATTCTAAATGCTTAGAGAAGAAGAATGCATCAAGATGCTTGTTGTGAACGATGTGGGTGACTTTTCCGGCACAGGTCGTGGTACAGACCATGGCACAATTTGTCTGGCACAGGCCACCAGACCAGACCACCATGCAGCTGGCCAGGCCAGATCATCTGCTGGACCAGATCACCAGACCATCTATGGCACAGGTGGTCTGAGACAGACCACTAACAAAAATAAGCCCCATGACAGCAGACCGACACGCGCCAAATGGTCCTTGTCCCAACTTGTCAAACCATAAGATTTCTTATCCTCCTTATATACATGATGAATGTTGGTTTTATAACCAATGTGAGACAAGAGTTTCTCTTCACCTTTAGTCCCAAACACATAACTCCATAATTTAAGTGACTCACTTTAAACCTTTATTTCTTACTCATCGGAAATCGGTTTAGAGAAAATAAATATATCACGATCATCTACTCGAAACGTAGATCGACCTTAGATCATTTAATTTCCTAAAAATTAAATGTCACATCACTTAAAACTTGATCAAACTCCATTGACCACTATAAATATATATGAAATATATATTTATTGGGATAAGGGGCAAATCACCCCTTAAAGTTTGTACTAAAAAGCAAATCACCCCTTAAAGTTTGTTTTGATGCAAATAGAACCTTTTTAACATTTTGGAGTGCAAATTAGTCCAACATTTAACATTTCTATTAAATTGTTATTTTTAATTTGTTTTGATATTTTTTAAAATAGGTACGTGGATTAATTTTTAAAACGAATACACGAATTTAATGTGAAAAACTTATAAAACATCGTATTAAAAATATATTATATGTAGAATTTAATATAAAAATTATAAAAAAAATCGGGGCAAATGCGCGGTGGAAATTACTCGGTGAGGGGGAGGGTATCCATTTGGATATCCGCCAAATAATATTTTTTAGAAAAAGAATAATTACAAACTAGTATAATAAAATAATCATTTAAAAAAAAGAGAAAAGTAGCAAATTAGCCCTTACAGCCGTGGCGGATCACCCGTTATGGAAAGCTTTTGTTCAACCCCTAACGTTCAACGATGTATGAGTAATCTAACATCGTTAGAAGTCCGTTAACAGAGAGGGCCTAACTGCAACAAGTGTCGAACGTTAGGGGTTGATTTGAATAAAAGCTTGCTATAAAGGGTGATCCGCCATAGGGGTGTCCACCGTAAGGGCTAATTTGCTACTTTTCCAAAAAAAAAAGGATTGGAAACTCATTCGATATCCATTATTTTATTCTTGTAAAATTTTTAAAAATTATATAAAAATTTTATTTAAAAAATTAGAGTATATTCTTCCAACAATATCATTATACGTGTTTATTAAAATATGATATTTAATTTAATATCAATTACAAAATCAAATAAGAAGATAAAGGGACCGGGGTGGGTTTATACATTTTTAGTCGACTTGAATCAAACCTGTCATAATAAATTTTACATATAATATAATATATTTTGTAATATAAGTTTTATATTATTTTTACATTAAATTTTTGCACCCGTTTCATAAATTAATCCGTGTATCTATTTCAAAAAATATCAAAACAAAATTTAAAATCATAATTTAATTGAATTGTAAAAAATTAGACTAATTTGCACTTCAAAAATTTTAAAAAGGTTGTATTTGCACCAAAACAAACCTTAAGGAAATATTTGTCTTTCCCTATAAATTTGGGGGGTTATTTGCCCCTTATCCCATATTTATTTAAAATGATTTCTACTTTGTTGCAACCACATGAATTTGTATAATACAATATAAAATGTAAAGTTATGTTCAATGTATTGAACATGATGGGGGGTATTACAAAGATGATGAAATTGATACTAAAGAGATATTAAAAAGCTTAAAAGAATATGCATAACTTTTAGAGTAAGCAGAGAAGGTGATTGATTTGCCCAACTCCCACTTTTCTGCGCATAATAGCGTAAGGTGGTCCAATTTTTCCACTTTCATATCAATAAAAGCCCTTTCTTTATGAACAACATCCCATGTTTTTTACATAATATATATATATAAATTTCTTAATTTTTTGAATCAGAAGTATTTATTATATTATATATTTATATTCTTATTTTTATGTGTATATAAAATTATTTTGAAATAATTTTATTTTTATGTGCATCCTATGTTAAATTATATAGTATTCAAATTCAGTTATATTAGTTATAATTGAAGCGAGAACAATATTTAAAATTCAATGCAGTATTATACAAGTGCTACAATAAGGATAAGTAGTAAATTTACCTTGTATTCAATTCCTATATAAAATTAATTTTCTATAATATCAGTTTTTAATGTTTTAAAAAAAAATTAGATTACATTAATATTAAATTATATAGCCGCGTCACGGAGGATTTTAATGTTTAAATGATACTCTCCCGTCCCAATAATGATGAGACGACCATTATTATGGTGAATGTAGAAAAATAATGTAAAAACTATAAAATATATATGATCCACATTTTATTAAAGAGTTAATTTTATTATTTTTATATTATGTCAAATTTATTAAGATAGAATAAAAAGAAATATGTCATGACGAGGGAGTAATAATTTCTTAGGAAGCTATCCTACCTTAAAGACTGTAAATCCACAAATTTATTACTTATCCCAACTTGTGCTTACATCGGACTTTATATATTAAAACAAACAATGTATTAAGTTGTAACAAACATGCTCTTATAGTATTATTATAGTATTATTAGTGTTGTAGGCACGACATTTAGTCTATTATCGTAAAACACAAAGCAGTAAAACTGGTGCTCTCTAAAGTCTAATATTTACCTGAAGGTTCCCATTTAGTATTTATTATAGACGTTCGAAAGAACTTTGATCGAATTCTATTTGACTTTCTTGAAAATCAAATTTATTCTCGATTGTACGATTTTGAATTATAATGGCTTGGGACAATTTTAATTTTCTCCATATCTACTCGCTACTAATTTTTAATTGTCTCATTTTAGTAAGCCACACATACCAAGAAAATAAATAAATTTACGTATGCAAGCTTATTAAATGTTACTCTCTCCGTCCCGCTAGATTAGAAGTATTTTTCTTTTTGGGATGTTCTGCTAGATTAGACGCATTTCCTTTTTTGGTAACTTTTACAACTTAAAAGTATGTTGGTCATAGTTACCAAAAGTAAAAATAAAGCAAATATTGATTTCCAATTCAAAAGCAAATGCTTCTAATCTAGCGGGACGATAGAGTATAATAAATGCGTTCGTATATTTAATAACAATTTCAAAAATATTAAATAAGAATAAAATTAAAATTTGTCACAAATTAACTATAAAATCAATACATTTAATTGAAAAAATAAATTAAAATAAATGAAGACATTTCTATTTTAGTGATATAAAAAAGGAAACACGAAACACTAGCAGACCAAATGCTATGGAGGCAATTTGCAAAGAAATTAATTAGGCAGGAAAACTCAAGTATGTTGTTAGGACATGAAAAGGGTGCTTCGTTAGTGGAATTTAAAGTCAACTGGTCATGGAATGTGAATAGAATGAAAAGGAGATTGCTTGGTAGTGGACAATCATTATATCAATCATATTATTTTATATTTTATATTATATATTTTAGTTCGTGGAATTTAACTAACGATTTGAATTTGTTAGATGGAATAATGATTCATCATTATTTATCAATTAAATGTGTATATGAATAAGAAAAAAATACTAACTACTTACTAAATAAATTAAATATGTTACGAGCATAATAAAAATCTCACATTATTTTTAATTAAATATATAATCTAAATAATAAGAAAATTAAGAAGAATTCAACCCAACTTCTATTACTATACTAGAACTAGCATCCTCATGAATAAAATATAACAAAAGCTTGAGAATCTTGAAACTAAGGAGATTTAGTCAGTTAGGTTTCACCCGAGTTCGGCTAAGATAAAAGATCAAAAAGGCGGGTGACATATGAATCATTACCAATAAATACAACTTGACACTCACGATGAAGGATACTTGAGATTTTTTGCTTATATGAGTTTTATCACTACTTCCATGTTGGGATTAGTTACTGGTTCAAATTTTTGATATAAGTTTTTTTTTTTTTTTTTTAAGAATTGATTGGAATATCTTCCTATCTATTATTAAGGTTTTGGTTTACACGACCTTCAACGGAAAATACTTGTCAAAATGTATCTATACTAGGAGGTTTTGGGTAATAATTATTAAAAATATAAATATACACGTTATTCTTGAATAATAAATATAAATGTGTAAGGTTTTTTTTTAATTGATGAAGTGAGAGTTTTTTTTTAGTTTGATTAATTTTCCTATAATCCAATGAATTTTCTATTCCCAATAACAAATCCTTCCACAAGCCAAGCACCGTTGTTTGGTAGACTTTAGTTAAACATTAAATAATCACCAGTGTTGTTATCTTAATTTTGAAGCACTCCGCATCAAACAGTTTCTAAAACACAATCAATGTACTCTCCCTGATTAGTACTCCTTCCATTTAAGATGTAGAAAAGATGTGTAAGATGACCTAACAGAGCCGTTTTGAGTAGGGGAGGGAGTAATTACTTAAAAAGTATTTGAAAGAGTTGTCTCTCTCTAGTTTAGAAAGTAAATTATTTTCAACGAAACTTTCTGAAGAAAAAATGAGTGTTTTGAAATGAATATCACTTGAATTCAATATACTGCTATAGTTTTAATTACCCTTCAACGTTCCAAAATCCCGATTCCCAATAAACTTACTAACACACTCCTTTTAAAAATTCTGCTTACTATCCTAGCTAGCTCGCCCCCCCCCTTCCGCCTCCACGCGCCGCCCACCTCTCCTTCATTCTCCGATAAGGAGATCTAACACAGCTGCATAAATTGCTGGAGTAGAAGTTTTTGGACTTCTATTTATGAACTGTGCAGCTAAATTTAATCAGCCGCCACACAAAGGTGAATAGTTTTCAGGAAGAAGGTATGGGCGGGGTGACGTCATCGATCGCGGCTAAGTTCGCCTTCTTCCCGCCGAATCCGCCTTCCTACACCGTGGTGCCCGACGAGTTGCGCGGCGGAGCGCTTCACATACCGGAGGTTCCGCAGAGGGAAGGCGTCGACGTTTTGAAGCTCAGGACGCGCCGGGGGAACGATGTGGTAGCGGTGCACATCAGTCACCCCAAGGCCACCGCTACGATGCTATATTCCCACGGTAACGCCGCCGATTTAGGTCAGATGTATGAGCTGTTCGTTGAAATTACTCTCCGCCTCCGCATCAATCTCATGGGGTAATTTTTATTTCTTTACTTGAATTCATATTGTAGTAACGATTTACAGACTTGGAAATGAGGAAAATAAGGAAGAGAACCGTTCTGAAGTGTATCTTAAGTGATTTTAATATTTTTGAGAGTATATCGAAGCTGATTTTCCATAGGAGAGTAGTTGGAATGAGTCGACAAAGCCGTTAAGCTGCAGGTGGCGGAATCTTAGAATGCACTATTTAAGTTGGACAGGTTTAAAAAAGAATCTCGATGAAATAATGCTCAGGATAAGTACATGTTTGGATAAAACGAGTATTATTGATTGTAATTTTTTTTAAGAAATAAGAACTAATATTTGAAGATTTTCATCCTGAATTAGCTTTAGCAGGTCACGCAAGCATCGCAAACTGTAGTGATCTCTTTGGTGCCTATAGAACTAGAATGTTATTAATGGTAACTTTTCTTACTTGCTTTTTCTTTTGTTTTCTTTTTCTGCTTTCAGGTTCGACTACTCAGGTTATGGACAGTCATCAGGAAAGGTAGATGCCTACTTTGAACAGTGACATTTTTTCCGGCTTAATAGTTTATCATTAGAAGGACAATCAGATTGCTTGCTAGTAAAATAAGAAATTTACCGATTCCTTTTGGAATTCAGATTTTCTCTAGAAGTTGGGTAAGTTTATATAATGATAAGAATAAGATGGAATTTCCAATTAACCTTGGCTCTATACATATTTGTTGTTTTCTTTCTTTTGCTTATTGCACTTAATAAGTGATAATTTGACTTGTAGTTCAGAAACATTAATGCAGGCATAAGAATCCAGATATGTCATTTTAGAAGCTCAAATAAGAGATTAGTCATTAACTGTACTGAGAGGTTCTTGTGAAGATTCCCTGGTTCCAGGATGATCATTTGAGTACTGTCCTTCCCTTTCTTAATTTGGTTTTGAATAGTGAATGCACATTAAGCTTGGAAATGAAAGCTTGATGTACCTTACTCTTTTTCGAAGATCACATCTCATATTACTCTACCATTTTATTGGAAAATTGCCTCATAAGTCATAAGTTCACAATTCTAGAGAACAATGAAATTGACCTCTTGGCTGGATGAGTGACACGTTCTATGAATAGGGAGATCGCATTAGTCTTCGGCTAGGTTTATCTTGTTAATATTGATTGAGCTTTAGATACGCTCCATACTTAATGCCAACTTAGTGATGTAATCAAGGGCTTTAGGTGGTTCTGATTTTCCAAGGGAAAGTAATTTCTGAATTTATACAAGCTATTTGCTCAAATTTTCTGTTACATATGTCTTGGTAATTGCGTTCTCTTAGTATATTTTGGAAGATTCATGGTGCAACTGACTTTCCTTGTATATTGGATTTTATTTTCTTATGATGTCAACTATTATTGACAAGAAATATATTTAACACCTGGTCAAGCAATAACTAGGACTTGGGTAAATAGCGTGTTGAGTAAATATAATGGAACTAGAGTTCTGTAAAATTCTGTTTATTCTTGGATCTAACATTCTAGATAAATTTCATCAGAATACCTTTATCAGCGATTGTCTACTTACATCAAAGTGCTTATGTCATGACACAACCATCCGTCTTTTGTTTTTTGAAACAGCCATCTGAATATAATACATACGCAGACATTGATGCTGTATATAAATGCCTCAAGGAGAAATATGGGGTTATAGACGAAAAATTAATACTTTATGGGCAGTCTGTTGGTAGTGGTCCCACTATCGATCTTGCATCACGTTTACCAAACTTGAGAGGTGTTGTTTTACATAGCCCAATATTATCTGGTTTGAGGGTATTGTACCCTGTAAAACGGACATATTGGTTTGATATTTACAAGGTAATTTTTTATCTTATGGCTCATTCACTGCATCTTCTCCATATTACTAGTTGGGCATCCGTTAACACTTAGTTATTTCTTTATTAACTACAGAATATTGACAAAGTTGGTGCAATAAACTGTCCAGTTCTTGTTATTCATGTAAGTTGCTTTTGTTTATATTTTCGTTTATCCCTGTTTGATCAAATTTATTACATGTATATGACCTATGAAATTGTGGCTATCAATGTGACTGGCACTTGTTTCTAGTAATTCCTATTAGTGCTGGATGAAACAACAGGAGTAAATATTACTGTAGAACCATGAGTGTCTGTTTTGATACATTATTCACTGTTCTTATTTGAAAGATAGTTCACATATACTCAAAGTTCTTATTTAGGCACCAAAAGCAAGGACCTTGTGAGACTCCTATTCTACGAAGAACTTATACATTAAAAGTTGTATAATTTTTATCATTCACAATATTGATTTGCGACAACAGAATGCTTGTTAAGTAGTATTCCCTCCGTCCCACTAAACTTGGCACAATTCCCTTATTAGGACGTCCCACTAAGCTTGGCACATTCCTAAAATAGTAAAACTTATCCCTTTAAAAAGGTGTGGACCCTACCACCTATATCACTCTTACACTACTTTATACACTCTCCTTAATAACCGTGTCCAAAAGTTTTGTGTCATGCTTATTGGGACGGATGGAGTCCTATAAAGAGTTTCTAAGAAAATGGAAAATAATAAATATCAATGGGAGTGGAAGCTTCTCCCTTTTAGCAAGAATAACTAAACTCATTGTCCCCGACATACTTCTATATCGCTTCTTCCTCCACTTCTGTTCATATCTTCTTTCCTCATATTTTCACGCCAAGCCCGAGCATCCCCAATCTTATGATTCCTACTTTTTCTTCTTTAGTATCCCTTTTGTTCTAATTAAAAAGTCCCTGGATCAAGTAGAAGAGGACACACACACACACACAAGAAGCAATAACTTGGGCTGTTATGTGTAGTCTCTTTCTTTATAATACACACGCAGAAGGGGACCTAAGAGTTGAAGTGGCTGAATTTATAAAAGTTCGAATTGGCTGAAATTAGAATATAATCAGAAGAGGAGCTAAGAATTTATCTATTGGCTGTGGTGGCAAAGTGATAAATTGATAATTGTCTAGTTGACTCATTAGAGATTGATTTCATAAATGTTTTATCTTATTTAAGGTATAAGGAATTCACTAAAATACTAATGATCTAACTATATACCATGCGGCCTGGACTAGCTGTAGCTGTAGGGCCTAAAAATCCCCTTAAGATTTGTCATCATATTAACCTTCTGTGAGGCTGTGATTTGAGTTTAATGCATGTTAAGCTAGCATATGAAATATCCATCAAATATCACATTTTGTATATGCTTCCGGTAGGGGAAAGTGATGAACATTCCAAGTTGAAAGTTGGACAATTTCAACTTAGTTTTATCTTTGCTTTCATGGATAAATTCTTTAGATATGTAGGCTACGTAGTGATACTAGCTTGATGGCACATACTATTAATAAATATGATATCATTCCTAGCACAATTTCAATCAGATTGAAATTAATATGGGCCAAGGATCCAGAATGTCTGAGTATGTAAATCTTTAAATAGGCAAATACCTAATGAAGGGGTAAGAGATGTGAATAATGCAGCAGCAAAAGCAGTTCAATTGGATATATAGCTTGAGGAAGTCCATCAATCCATACAGTTTGTACATTTCGTGACAAATAACTTGAGTTATATGGTCACGATGAGTTATACACTTGCATAGTTGACTTTACTTTATGTGTAAATTAATGCCAGGTCGACCTAATTGACTCCTGGAGTATGTGTTTTCTTAAAATGCTTCATGGATTGAAAAAGTTAAAACATTATTTTTATTGGTTCTGATAATAGGGTACTGCTGATGAAGTTGTAGATTGCTCTCACGGGAAACAACTTTCGCAGCTTTGCAAGGTAAAATATGAACCCTTATGGATAAATGGAGGTGGACACTGCAATCTCGAACTATATCCTGAGTTCATCAAACATTTAAAAAAGTTCGTTCTGGCTCTTGGAAAATCAAAGCCAGCAGCTATTAATGGTTCTGCAACCACATCACTAACTTCAGAGAGTAAGATTGGAGCGGGAGAAAGCAGTAACACAGAGACATTTGACATGCATGCAGATGTTCCAGAAAATTCTAGAAACAGTTTGGATAGCAGGCTTGACAAGTCCAAGAAGACGAGCAAGCCAGAAAAATCTAGAATGAGCACAGACCGTTTCGACAGATTCCGGAGAAGAAAGGGCTTGATATGGTAACACGGTTAGGAGAGATTTGGTTTCATGCAACGCGTGTTTCGCACTCATCTGGGAAGGTAAATGTTGTTACCCTGTTTCTGTGTGCCGATTTAGTAACTTACCTCAATCATATTTGATCTCATATTTCTCAAAATAAACTGCGTTTGTTTTTAATTGTAAAATTTTTGTCTTGATTAGAAGAAGATGCGAGCAGCTTGTAGTGTCACCCTTTTTTTTAACTGCAATTCTGTATATTTATATCAGTGCTAGTTCTCCATCGTTGTCGGTAGAATGTTGCAATGATTTTGTCCCTTCCTTCCTTTCCTTCTTTTCTCCCTACGCTTGTGTTCTCGTTGAACAATAAATTTATACTTTGAAAATGTGAGATTAATGTAATTACTTTTTAAATTCTTTCTTTTTTTTTAATTCATGTCTCCTATCTAAATTATAAATTCATCATATTTTTTTCTCATCTCACTCTAACGAGGGATAATATTATTAATCTAAATTTGAAGTGCTAATATTATCTGTAGGATGAATGATAAAAATAATAATGAATTTATTATTTAGATAGGAGGAATGAATAAAAAAAAAGGTATATAAAGAGTAATTATACTTTTATCTCATATTTTCAAAGGATAAATTTATCCCTCAAAGAACATATAGGAGTAATAAATAATTCCACCAAATTATGAAACCGGTTAATATGGGCTTTGCTTTGCAGTATAAACAATTTTTTATTTATTTATCAAATGAAAACAACCACCACCTTCGTCATTTTTGAAGCTTTGTTCTATTTCATTAAAAGATTTGAGAGAGAATCTAAAATGCACGATAGTAAACAATTCTTCTTGACGATTATTTATAGAAAAATTTATGCATTATACGTCTTTAGTGCCAAAATAAGTAATTATACATACTAAGCACAAGTATAAGAACTTTTTTGCTGTTAATAAATAATCCATCTGATTATAGAAAATAAAAAAGATTGGTGTTCAATAAAAAAAAAATTTAAGTTTATACTCAATAGTATTTTTTTTATATTATATTCATTTTGTCATGTTATTTATATTTTATTTTGATCAATGAGAAGTTTTTGATTAAAATAGGAAATAGCATAATAGAAGGAGCATGTAACTAATATGTCGTTTATGGTATCAATTTTAAGTTTTAATATATTTTGAAGCCTTGCGAAATATATTTGTTGCGCGGTAATTTAAATAGTATAAAAACTAATAATAATTTTTTGTTAAATTATTAAATTAAATGATATTTTTATTCGAGCACTTAGTTCGTCAATGAAAATTTGAGATTTATGCAAAATTTTAGTTTATGAATTTCTCGTTATTAGTTCTGGAAAATGGATCGGAGTATTTATAGTCCCAACAATTGAATACAATTCGTTGGGGTGCATTAAATGCAATACTAACTATTTGTCATTTTTACTCTTTCGCAATAAATGCAGTCTTGATGCTATTTTTATTATCGTCATTTCTCATACTTGAATTTTTTATACCAGAGATGGTATGTGAAGACGATGTTGAGGTGGCACCTCAAAACATATAACAAGATGATTCGTTTAGACAAATCAAAAAATTTTTTCTCGCATTAGTACATGTCATCGTAAGACATTGTTGCTCACAAATTGTTCCACTTGATTTGTGGACATACAGATCGTCATCTCGATTTGTGTCTTCATACTTTAAATCATTTATTTTATTTTGCAGATGATCTTATATGGTACAAATCATCAATGATTTGTTCTTTACATTGTGATCATTGCTTCTAACTAGTCTAAGTTACAGATCGATCTTTATGCTACATATCATAAACTTGATATATCGCTTACATGTTGATCTCTTTTTTTCTATATTTAGAAGAATAAACTAGTTTTAGTTAAAGTTGATCTCTATAGAACAGATCGTTAACTAGATCTTGTTTTCTTTACAGTGCAGATCAACTGAATTAAACAGATCATAACATATACTTAGTAAGTCTTAGTGTATGCTTAAATAAACATCATTAAAATTATTTCAAAGGATTCTCAACAAGAGTCTCCATGCTCATCACATCCACATGTGAGATGTCATTGAGGATGGACCCACAACAATATATGCTCCTCAACCCAAAATTGTGTGAATTAACCCTGGAAAGACAACTTATGTTAAGACAACTGACTCTGGAAAACCGTCTTGGAGGGATATGATTACAAACCGTGAACTATAGTAATTACAATTCTATTATAGTTTCAAAATAATATAATTGTGAACTAACAATTCGAATATTAATGTTTTAATAAAAATTTTATTAATTATCATTTTACGACTAGTGTTTATTGGTTAGGGTATAATTTAATATTATTCAATATAAAATATTAAAATAATTACAAAACGAAAAATATGATGACTCGTATTCTGATGTGGCATTGTCACATCAGCTGTGGGCACATTAAATTATGCGGTTTGTGCCCACTGTGGACGGTAGAACTGTCCTCTACCGTACAAATTTGTACTCTTAACCGTAAACACCTATAAGTAAGAAGGTGATTAATACAAATTGATTTTGGTATAATTAAGTATTCCCTCCGTTCCACTAAACTTGACACACTTTTCTTATTGGAACATCCCATTAAACTTGATACATTCCAAAAATATTAAAAGTTATCTCTTCAAAAAGTTGTGGACCCTACCACCTTTATCACTTTTACACTACTTTATACACTCTTCTTAATAACCGTGCGAAAAAAAAAGGTGTCATGCTTAGTGGGACGGAGGGAGTATAATATTATATATTTTTTTAATCGGATTTATTTTAATAGGATTTTTTTTCATGTTAGTCTTCGTTCACAAAATGTGTGTTGTGAGAAAGTCCATACGTGTTTTATTTTTATGTTTAAAATGTGTTTTTAATAGACAATTTTACCACAAGAAAAAATATATATAAAGTTTAAAATGTGGACTCTTTTGCAGGATCGTAGTACACTTTTGGTGAACAACTATATAAAGAGTATAATTTTGGTGGGAGGATAAGTAATTGATATTCAAATATATACCTTTAGAAGAATAAAAATAAAGTATATAATCGACAAATATTAAGGTCCTTCCTCGTTGACGGGAAGCACCAAAGGCTTGACAAAGGAGAGAGCAGAAGATCAGAACAAAATATTCAGTCTCATTTTCAACAAATTTAATACTCCCTCCGTCCACGATCTTTCTTCCCAAGTTTCCTTATTGGGACGTCCACCAAGTTTCTTCCCACTTCCTTTCTATTTTTGGCAACTCTCTACTCCACTCACAACTCAACACATCATCAATAATGTGGGGGCCCCATTCTCCACTAACTACCCACTATTCAATATATAATCATTAATGTGGGCCCCTTATTCCACTCACTACTCTATACACTTTACACATCATCAATAAAGTGGACCCCATTCTCCACTAACTATACAACATTCAATACATTTTACCTTTTATCAACTAAGTCAACATAATTTCTTAAAACCCGTACCGGGTCAATGTGGGAAGATCAATTATGGACGGAGGTAGTATATAATAATAATAATAAACCATAGCCTTCCTGAATTATAAAGTAGGACTTATGGTGTTGGGAACCCTAACGTAATTTTGGTTTTGATGATGATCTTTCAAAACACACTTAGCCCCTTTTTAGAACTAAACTGTTCTACGTGTCAACAAATCACTATATGTAAAGTGAAATCTGATAGAGAACAGATTAGGAGATGACTTAGCATGTAAAGGAATTATTCCTATAAAAGTCATTTCTATAATAGTATAGGATGAAGATCAAGATTTTCACCAAGAATAAATCGATCTGCTGTCAACCAGATCACTGACCAGATCGATGTTCACAGCCAAGAAACAGATCGATAGAATCATCAAACCACCAGATGACATCATCCTACACATCATATCCTCTTGCCACGTCAAGATTGAAGTCCATCCAATAGGGATTGGGAAGAGAATCTCCGATTGACACATGGAAGGAAAGTAACCGTTAGCGATCTGCTTTCCATACTAAGAAGATTAAGTCAACGTCTCTACATGGCAAGAACAGATATGATGGATATCATTAATTGGTAATCTACAAACAATCTCACGCCAATCAACAACGGCTAGAATTTTAAATTCAATGCCTATATATTTGAAGTTCAAAATCTGGAAGAGTGGATGAGTGCTACATCGACAATCTACTCTCAAGCAATCATTCTTTGAACCAGACTAAGAGCTTCAAACAACTTGTGATTCTACATCACACCAACCCAACCTCGATTCAAGTCTGTCTTATCGAGAGAAAGGAGATCACCCTGCTAGCTAGTAGTTTTCTAGTGGTAACGTAGAGGTAATCTGTTGTAAAGGGACACGACCCTTACTTCGTGCATAAGTATCCTTCTAGGTTTGATTGATACTTGTGACTCATTCTCCACGAGTATAAAGAAGAAGAGTATTCTAGTAGTGGATAATCTGGTCTAGTTTTGATCAGATCGTGGACGTAGGGATTTCCCGAACCACGTTAAACAACTGTGTCATTTATCTTTCTGCATTTTTATTTTTAGTTGTTTATTATTCTAACTCCCTGCACTACCATATAGTCTGCATCTCTAATCAATCTGCTTTAATCAATCTGGTTAATCTTTAAGGTTTTCTATATAAGAGCACTCACTAAATCCACCATATTTCCGCACACACAATACTTAGAAAATAATAAGATCACTCTTATTATTGTCTAAGTGTCTTCACTAGAGAGCTATCTGTTTGGACTGACCTGGTATCGATCTGCTGATCAATCTGGTTAGTCATCCGCCGAGCAATTTCTTATTTTAGAATAGCTTGAACTCTCTAATAAATAACCAAGTAAACTGAAAAGTTTGTATTTGGTGTATTCCCCCCCCATACACCAAACCTTGCTCTTTCGGGATCAACATATGTGGTGTTTGACTAAACTTATTTTAAAGAGCTTATAACTTATAACTTGTCAAGGCATTTGGATAAATGAATTTATAAACTTTTTTAATGTGATATAAAATGTTATTTATGTAATTTTATTACAACTTATAAGTTCATGGAGAAGTAAGATGGGGTGGATGTACTTATTTTTTGAACACCTTATAAACTCCAAGAGCTTATTTTTACCACTTATAAGCTCTCAAAGAGCTTAATTTGCCAAACACTTTGAAAGAACTTATAAGCTGTTTTAAGGAACTTATAAACTCAGTCAAACACCCGTTTAGTATACAATTTGTATGACTTTTTGTTCTTCAACCGGTCCACAACATTTCACTCTCATTTTCAATATAATCAGTGCAATCATGGACCACATTGAGTGTGTGTTATCATTTTCCACACCACATATAACACTATATATATAAAACAAATCTTCTTTATCCTATATTTTTTAAAATTTAAAATATAAAGTCGTGTTACAAAAGACTCGAACTCAAAATCTATTGTTTTTTTTATTCTATTTCATAATAGTACTATATCCTGATTTTTCTCTTTTTCTTTCCCCATTTATTTTTGTTTTATCCAAAATCATCACTTGAGATATTATATACTTCATCTGTCCATGATAAGTGTATCATGGAGGAGTAGACACACATTCTAAGAAAATTTATGATTGTATGTGTTAATTATGTAAATAGTGAGATGTGATGTGATTTATAATGTTAGAAGATATGTGGAACATGTACTAAAAAGGAATTGATACACTTTTTGTGGACGACCCGTTTAGATAATAATGATACACTTATCGTGGATGGACGGAGTATTATATTTTTAAAATAAAAGAACATTTATTTAGAAAATTTGAATTGCGTATTACCATCCTCTTATTATTACATGTTTAATATATAGGACAATAGTATAATATTATAATATATTTTAATTCTAAAAATAAAATAGTGCTTATTATAATTAATACTTCCTCCGTCCCGCGCTAAGTGTTACGTTTTCCTTTTTGAGTTGTCCCAATAAATTGTTATATTTTCTTTTTAAAATAATTTTATTATTCACATAACTTTAAGTAATATATATTTTTTATCATCATTTATACTATTTTTTAACTCTCATTAAATCTTGTGCCCAAAAACAAACATATCACTTAAAGTGGGACAGAGGGAGTATATTTTTTATAACTAATTTATTATGTTTTCTATATGGTAAACATTCATCATCAAGAGCTTTTCTTTTCTATGTACATAGATAGATTCATAGAGAACAATATACTTTTATTATTAATTTATAATATAATATAAATAATCATACATTTCGCTTTTTATTATTTTCTTTCTAATAATATAAATATAATTATTGTATTAAAATTTGTAGACTCTTAAATACAATAATTGGATATTGGTTGTATTATTATCTGTTTTAATATTTGAAAAGAGTTTTGAATATATTTATTTACATATAAACATAAATATGAAAAAACTTGATGAATATATATTATATAACGATAATTGGAGCATTTTTAATGGGCTCCCAAAATTGAGGTTTCCGTTAATTGTTTTGCAATTTTTAATGGGGCTCCCAAAATTGATTTGAAGGTAGTGTTTCTTCAAATCGGCGGAGAGTTTCTAAAAATAAAACGGCTTCGTCTCGGAAGGTGGCAGTATCGCGGATCGACTGATCTTCGGCGAATTGGATATGGCTTGAATAGAGCTTCTAGATGCAGAAGGACAGAGTAAATGCAACAAGATGCAAGTATATGCCGAGAGTGTTGGGTGTATCGAATGCATGCAGGAGGTCCCTATTTATAGGCTAGATCACCCATGGGGAGCCATCAAGGCAGCAAGCCGTTACAGTCTGTTAGGGGAGATAAAGGTCGTGTGCCGAGTCCTAAGTGCCAGAGCCCAAGAGCCGAGCTCAATCGATCCACGACCCACGGGCGCGAGCGTGGCACGATGGGCGGGCGGGCAGCGGCGCGCGCTCGTGTGGGTTTTATCCAATTACTCAAATATTACTCAAACAATAGAAGTAATTAAGCGTCTTAAAAACACAACTAATGTTCTTATATTAATTAATGTGGGACAAGAATTAATTCTTACATTAAGATTCTTAATTATTACATTAATAATCTTAATCCCTTAGCTTCCTTTCTCAAGACATTCTTTAAATAATTATTTATCACTTACCGGTATCGGTTTAGAGAAATGAATTATACTACGATCATCGACTTTCAATATAGATCGATCTTGGCTCATTTAATTATTTTTAATTAAATGCCACATCACTTTAATATCGAGTCAAATCTCGTTGACCTTCATATATAATAAATATATATATGTCCGATTTCTACAATCCCCCACATGAGTGGAAATAACCCATATGTAGATGCAGACACAAACTCTGTCCTCATGAAGTGTCAAATTATTACGATATGTGGTTTGTCGCCTTGAACCTTATATAGTTGGCACTATCGGATACACAAGCAAATTAGTGGCGCTATACTTTGACTATTCCTCCATGGCGTGCACCGAGACGATGATGTCAACACCTTTAACATTTCAACTTTGTCCGTTTTCACGTTTTGTGTCCATTTCTTGTATTGGACACCTCTTTGGATTCATAAGTGTGTCTTTGAAGCGATCCTCACTTCTCACTTATATAGGTGATTCTTTCTTGAGTATCTTGCCATACTCTATAATGCATGAATCATTAAAAGTCATTGACTTATCCTCACCACTTGACAAGTTGTCAACACTCGAGTTGCTCTTCTAGAGAATATATGTAGATGAGTGTTTTCTCACGAACTCTATAGCTTAGTTTCCCATCGAACCAAGTTCTTGGTATCGCCAGTCATCATGGTTGGGTTACCACTATGACAGTTCATCAATTGGTGGATTTTAACCCCATTCCCTCTAGCAACTTAAACATTTGATCTCAATTTAACCCTTTGGTTAATGGATTAGCCAGATTATCAGCTGACTTCACATAGTCGACAAAGATAATCCTAGTTTTGATCAAATGTCTTACGGTATTATGTCGTCGACGAATATGTCTTCGAGGAAGTTCCTAAGCCATCGGCTTCTTCCCCAACTTTGTCTAAAGCTATGAACTCCAATTCCATAGTGGATCGAGCTATACAAGTTTGTTTCGTGGATCTCCACGAGACAACTCCAACCCCAATCGTGAACACATATCCACTTGTCGACATTGAATCTTTTGTGTCTGAGATCAATTGGCATCGCAGTACCCTTAAAGCACTGAGGGGTATCTACCATAGTTTGTCCAAAATGTTTAGTATATTTCAGATACCTCAACACTCTCATAAGAGCTTTCCAATGCTCTTTGTTTGGATTGCTCGTGTAATGACTCAATCTGTTCACTGAACAAGTTATGCCCGGTCGAGTGCAGTTAGTTAGATACATCAAGCACCCGATCACTCTCGCATAGTCTTTTTGTGCGATCGGATCACCCCGGTTATTACTCAAGTGAATATTGAGTTCTAACAGGATTTTGACTAGGGATGACAATTTACCCGCGGGTACCCGATACCTGAGGGTACCCGACCCTAATAGGGGTGGGTTTGAGAGGCATTTGATATCCATGGGTAGATTCGTTGGTAGAATTTAATATCCATTTAGTTTGCGGGTATGGGTATGGATAGTTACTATCCATACCCGCGAAACCCATATATCCGCTAAAATTACCCATGAATTACCCGTGAAATATCCACGAAATACCCACCAAATATCCGCGAAAATCCCACGAAATACCCGCGAAATACCCACCTAGTTACCCATCTAAATCTAAGCTTTTATCCCACATTGAAAATTTAAGGAACTCTATCAAAGGATGACTCCTATAAGACCTATCTAAATCTAAGTTATTATCCCACATTGGAAATATAAGGAACTACATCAAAGGAGAGCTCTTATAAAATCCATAGATATCAATTTTTGAACTTAAATTTGTCAACTCAAGAAAAAATAATAAATAAGTTAGAATTTAAAATATTTGCCAAAAGACCCGCTTCTCGGGTCATCGGTTCTACCAATTTTTTGTTGGTCTCATCGGTTCACTATAGTTTTTCATTTATTATAAATTATAAATTATTTTGATGTGATTGGACCGGTTAGCTAATTGGTTCGTGGTTATCTCGGCCGATATAATTCGGTCCGATTTTTAAAATATTGTCCGCGGGTGGTGGGTACCTGATGGATGGCGGGTTCGTGGGTACCCCTCGGGTGGCGGGTATGAGTGATTTTTATACCCGTGGCGGGTGGAGGGTACAAACTTCCTTCGCGGGTATGGGTATGGATAGCTACTATCCGTATCCGCCATACCCGATTGCCATCCCTAATTTTGACTGGTAGACTTTCATTGGCGTTAAACCTTTTGAGAACTTTCTCAACATAATGAGATTGTGATACGCTGATCTCGTCTGATCGTCTTAGAATTTTCATTCCAAGTATCACATCAGCTACCCACATATCTTTCATGTCAAAGTTTCTTTTTAACATGATTTTAGTCTCGTTTATTACTTGATTCTACCCATAATTTAACATATTGTCTACATAAAGACACATTATAATAAATCCATTATTAGTGTTTTTTTATGTAGACACATTTATCACACTCGTTGATCTTGAAACCATTTGATAACATCACATCATCAAACTTTAAGTGACATTGTAACGGCGCTTGTTTTAATCCATATAAATACTTAACCAATTTGCTTACCTTCCTTTCTTGGTCAGGTACAACAAAACCTTCAAATTGCTCCATATAGATTTCATCTTCAAGATCTCCATTCAAAAAAGCAGTCTTAAGATCCATTTGATGAATCTCGAGATTGTGCAAGACAACAATCGCGAGAAGCACCCTAATGGATGTTATTCTAGTTACCGGCGAGTATATTGAAAAAGTCATACCCTTCTCTTTGTTTAAGCCTTTGACTACTAACCTAGCATTATATTTATCAATTGTTCCATCGACTTTAAATTTTCTGTTAAGGATTCATTTGCATCCTAAGGGCTTGTAACCTTCCGGAAGATCAACGAACACCCAAGTGCGGTTTTGTCTTATTGAATTAATTTCGCTTTGTACAGTCTCTCTCCACATATCTCCTTCCGATCTAGAGAAGACTGCTTTAATGGTTGTTGGCTCTTCATCCAACATGAGCGACACGAAGTCAGGACCAAAAGTTTGGTGTCCTCACTCGACTACCACGTCTCAGTTCTATATCTTTTGAATCGGACCTTTGTTGCGTTTGCGATGTTGGACCTTCATCCACAAGTTTAGAACTTGTGGCTCTGCCATCATCATTACTATCCTTGATTTTTCATGGATAAATATTTTCAAAGAATATGACATTCCTTGATTATATTGTTGTTCCCACAGTCATTTCAGGTATTTCTGATTTGTGAATAACAAACCGATAATGCACTGTTGTTAAGTGCATATCCTATAAAGATACAATCAACCGTTTTAGGACCGATTACAACTTGTTTAGGTGGATGCAATTCAACCTTTGCCAAACACTCCCACATTTTAAGGTATTTGTAGGAAGATTTCCTTCCTTTCCACAGCTCGTAAGGGATAACATCCTTACCCTTAAGTGGAATCTTATTCAATAGGTAGTTGGCTATGAAAACAACTTCCCCCCACATGTTCTGGGGTAATCCTGAACTAATCAATAGAGAATTCATCATCTTTTTAAGAGTTCAATTTTTGCGTTCAACAACTCCGTTAGATTGAGGTGAATATGGAGTTGTCGTTTAATTAGTTATACCACTTTTGATGCATAATTCCTCAAACGGGGCAACATATTCTCCCTCTCTATCACTTCGATCCATCTTAATATAACTGCTTAATTGATTTTCGGCTTCATTCTTGAAGTTTATAAATGCTTCAATAGCCTCATCTTTACTTCTTAGAAGATAAAGAGTACAGTACTTTGTGCAATCATCAATGAAAATGATAAAATATTTCTTACCACCTCTTGTTTTCACAAATTTAAAATCACACACATCGGTATAAATTAACTCAAGTGGCTTAGTGCTCCTTTCTATTGAATGAAAAGACAGTTTTTACAATTGAGCCTCAAGACAGTTTTGATAATTTAGCCTCAAGTTTACTAACCTTTTTTTAGCATTTAGATTCACGTTTCCTAATCTACAATGCCATAAATCATAGCACTTTTTTAGTATATTTTTGTTGTGTCTTTAGTTGTCGTTGTGTCATGTCTAGTGTTTAAGTTGTTCTTTTTCGTGTCTTTTATTGTTTGTTTTTACGTCGGTTGTGTGTTTTCATGTTTTGGATGTAGGACGAAGAAATGAGGGAGATATGGAGATAGAAGTCGTGTGATGTACGTCACCTATGCAAGCTGAGAGAAGCAGGAAGAATGGAAGAGTGCACGAAGAGAAAAACCGAGCCAAAGGAATGAGAGAGCGAACCAGCGCCCACTGGGGTGTAGATTCAGAGTTTTACTGCTAGCAGAGGTCAGTGACCGCTGACCTTGCAGATTGGGAGCGCCAGAGATTCACAGCCAGCGACCGCTGGCTGGCAGTTGGGAGGGTGTTTTTAACTCATTTTGGGCGTCATTTTCCGGTGTGGAACACATTGTACTCGTAGATTCTACTCTCAAAATACATTTTATTGCTTTAGTAGTTAGTTCTTCGTGATCCAAGTGGGTTGAAGTATTTTCCAACTTTTATTGTGAAGATTCTTGGTAAGTGTTCGATTATGTACTCTTCAATATTTTCTTCTCTTCCAATGGTTGGCTAAATCTCGTTCTAGGGTTGATTGTCTACTTCTATACTTGATGCTTTGATTCGATCTTTAATTGGTTATTCGATCCGTGCTTAAAGGTTTATGTGCTTGATCAACATGTGTACTCTAGATATGAAACTAATTGATGAATTACTCTATTTCTCTTTTTTTGATTGAATAACCAATCCTTGTAATAGGAAACATATCAAGGAAATTCTTGTTGAAATTGGCCTTCTGTTAAGTGTGATTTGAATACGCGAGTGATGATCACTAACTAGTTTAAAAATATGAAAGTTATGGGCTAGTTAAGCTTAAGAGAATCTAATCAAGACATGAAGTTTGATTGAACAAACATCGAGTGTAGATTGTGGATAATCTGTACCCTAGACTTTAATCTATTTTTTCACCTATTTCTTACTTTGTTTATTGTTTATTGTTTTCATTAGTTTGATAACCATCTTCACCTGAATTCGGTTTAGAGTGTTTAGAATTATGCACATTATTATAGTACCTATAAACAATAGCCCTGCATAATCTTCCACGAGATTCAACATTCGGGTCGACTTAACACGTATTAAAACTTTAGTTTAATTACTAGAACTTGAGAGACGTTTTTGATCGAACAAAATTTGGCGCCGTTGCCGGGGAAGGCTATAGAGATATTGGTTATTAGTACTTGTGTGTGTGTTTGTTTATTTCTTCAATTGTTTTGTTTGTGTTGTTTTGTGTTTAATGATTGTGTATTTGTTTTTTTTTTTCTTTTTGTTAGGAGTTTTCAACCACAAGTTGCGTTTGACGTCTCTTTTTGTGGTGCTAGGTAGTGTATACACGGATGCCGAAGTCTGAATAGACGATTGGCACCCGTGTTGGACAACGTGCATCGCAGGTGGGAGATACAAACGGTTAACCTGAAAGAGGATGTTGGAAACGGTCAAGTCTTGAAATTGGGATACCAATCTGATGATTTGGGGAGCACACCTCTATAGGATTCCGATAACGACTGGAGTGATACTAGTTCACATACAGTGATGACAGTTCGTCAGATGAGAGATCTTGCTCGGCCAGTGATAGGATCCGCGACATCACCCATTGTGTTGGGACAAGCAGCTCGGAACTATGAGCTCAAGAACATCCATTTCAACCAGCTTCCTTCTACGGCATGCCGGTGGAGGATGCATTGAACTTCATCCGGGAGTTCTATGCTATCGGTCAAACTTTCCTCCTATGAGGTTTGATCGAGGATCAGTTGAAGATGAGGTGCTTCCCATATACACTTAAGGACCAGGCTAAGACATGGTTCATGTCTTTAGCTCCCAATTCACTTCAAAACTGAAATCAAGTGTCCGAATGGTTCATGTCAAAGTGGTACCCAAATCAGAAGACGCAAGAGGTGAGGTCACAACTAGTGACTTTCACGCAATTGGAAGGTGAGCCTCTTCACGAGGCTTGGGAGAGATTCAAGTCCCTTCAGATGCAGTGTCCTCATCATAATCTATTTCCAGAGTTGCTCAACCAATTCTTCTATGAGAGCCTCCATCAGAATTTCCAATACATGGTGGACAATGCAGCCGGAGGTGATATTGGGAACCAGACGACTGAAGAGCTCACAAAAATCTTTGAAAACATGGCTATGAACTCATAGCAAAGAAGCTCCAGAGGTCCGAAGAAGAAGGTTAATGAAGCAGCTTCGAGTAACGACATGGTGAGGCAGTTGGCGGAACTAACGAGGCAGGTGCAAGCTATCCGAACTGCGGATGAGCAATCGAGAAGGAGTTCATGCAATGAAACATGTGGAATCTGTGGAGAATTTGGTCATGGGGCCAATGTTTGCACTGGTGCACGAGCCGCATAGGGAGCAGGAGGAGCAAGTGAATGCTCTACAAAACTTCCAACAACACCCGAAGTTTGATCCATACTCTAACACTTACAATCCAGGGTATCTGTATCATCCAAACTTCTCATGGAGGCCGCAAGCACCGCAAGGCCAGCAAATGCCACCTCAACAAGGGTTCCAGCAATTCCAACAACCGCAGCAACACTTTTCACAGCCACAACAGCACCAAGTTCCACCTCAAGGCCCTCCCAAATCATCGGTGGAGGATAGTTTGAACAAGTTTATTCAAACAAGTCATCAGAGGTTTGAGATAGTGGAAGCCTCTATGAAGAGGATTGAGACCCAAGTCGGGCAGCTAGCTGAGACAGTTGGAGAGCTTGTCCAAATGAACAAAAAGGACAAGCTTCCAAGTCAAGTCAAGCAAGCTCAGGCAGTGACAGTGCTGAGGAGTGGAAACATTGTGGACAACAAGGTTCAAATGCCGGATGAGAAAGAAGATGAGAGCACTCCAGTAACTCCTCCTGAAGAGGAGATCATCGTATTAACACCTTCTGAAGAGAAGAGGAAAGAATGAGAGTTACATAAGGCCACTAATCCTTATAAACCTCCTATTCCTTTTCCGGGGAGATTGAGAAATGAGAAACAAGATCAGTAGTTCTTGGATTTCTATAAGATGCTCTCGAGGGTTAATGTTAACTATCCTCTCCTAGATGTAATCCGTAATGTTCCAACATATGTTAAGTTCTTCAAAGAACTTGCATCCAAGAAGAGGCGATTTGTTGACGATGAGAAGATCGTGGTTTTAGAAGTAGCAAGTGCAGTATTGAAGCATCAACTTCCACCGAAGCAGACGGATCCAGGTAGTTTTGTGATCAAAATCTCACTTGGTAATGGTAAGTCTGTTTCTGGCATGTTAGACTTAGGGGTTGGTATAAATTTGATGCCTTATTCTATAATCTTGAGATTAAGATTAGGTAACTTGAAGCCTACTATGATGTCTTTACAGCTTGCAGACAGATCAATTAGGTACCCAAAAGGAATCACATAAGATATCCTGGTTAGAGTAGGAGATCTTATAGTATCTATTGATTTTGATGTTCTTGATGTTGGTGAGGTACATGATTCTGGAAATTAGTACACTGTTCTTCTAGGAAGGCCTTTTATGGCAACCACTAACACACTTATAGATGTTAAAATGGGAAGCTTCAAATGACCGTGTTAGGTGAAACTATTTCCTTGTCTGTCAGGGAAATATCCCCTCATCATGTACAAAGTTTTATCTGATACCTGTTATTACATTGATGTTATTGATACATTGGTCGAGAAGGTGTTTTTGCAAGATTCTGACAATGATGAGATAGCAGACAATTGAGAAGATGACCTATTTCTTGACTCAAGTGTAGGGGTGATGGAGGTCGTAAAAGGTGGGAGGTGAAAGAGCCATTGAGCAGCCCAGTAGAACTCAAGGAGCTTCCTAAGCACCTTAAGTACGTCTTTTTGGAGAATGGAGAAGCGAAACCAGTGATCATTTTCGATGAGTTGACTAAAGAGCAAGAAGAGGAGCTCGTGGGTGTTTTGATGGAGAACAAGAAGGCTTTTGGTTGGAGCCTTTCGGACATCAAAGGGATTAGTCCATCAACGTGAATGCACAAGATTGTTCTTGAAGAGGGAGCAAAGTCATTCAGAGATGGCCAACAGAGATTGAACCCTAACCCGATGGAGGTGGTAAAGAAGGAAATCCTTAAGCTTCTTGCTGAAGGATTGATCTATCCGGTGGCTGAGAGTGAATGGGTGAGCCCCGTTCATGTTGTACCAAAGAAATGTGGCATCACGGTGACGACCAATGAGAAGGGAGAAATGGTGTCAACTAGGCTTACTACTGGTTAGCGAATGTGCATCGACTACAGAAAACTAAATGCGGCTACCCGCATGGACCATTTCCCTTACCCTTTATTGATCAAATGCTTGATAAACCAGCTGGGCACAAATTCTATTATTTTCTTGATGATTTGTTTGGCTATTATCAGGTGGCGATAGCTCCGGAGGATCAAGCAAAGACAACCTTCACTAGCCCCTTCGGCACCTATACTTATAGGAGAATGCCCTTTGGCTTGTGTAATGCTCTGGGAACCTTTCAAAGGTGCATGCTCTCAATTTTCTCTGATATTATTGGTGATTTCATTGAAGTATTCATGGATGACTTCTCTGTCTTTGGTAATTCATTTCATGATTGCTTGAAGAAAATTGACCTTGTGTTAAAGAGATTTATTGAAAGTAACCTTACTCTTAGCTGGGAAAAGAGTCACTTTATGGTTACTAATGTCATTGTTTTAGGTCATGTCGTCTCTAGTAAGGGAATAACAATTGATAAGGCTAAGATTGACGTGATTGAAACCTTACCCCCACCTGTGAATGTTAAAAGGGTAAGAAGTTTTCTTGGGCATACGGGGTTTTATAGGAGGTTTATTAAGGATTTCTCCAAGATAAGCCAACCTTTGTGTCGTTTACTTGCTCAAGATGTTCCCTTCGTATTTGATGATGAGTGCAAACATGCTTTCAATACTTTGAAAGAAAAACTCATATTTGCTCCTATTGTTGTGTCTCCTGATTGGTCAAAGTCGTTTGAGATAATGTGTGATGCTTCTGACCTTGCTGTAGGAGCTGTTCTAGGGCAACGTGTGGAAAACATGCTACATGTAATTTACTATGCTAGTTTAACCTTAAATGATGCACAAGTTAATTATACTACTACTAAAGAAGAGATGATTGCAGTAGTATTTGCCTTGGATAAGTTTAGGTCATACATCATAGGGTCGAAAGTGATTGTACATAGTGACCATGCAGCACTTAGGTACCTACTTACCAAATCTCAAACTAAGCCTAGGTTGATTAGGTGGATTCTATTGCTTCAAAAATTCGATTTAGAAATCAAAGATAGGAAGGGTAGTGAAAATCCCATAGCTGATCACCTCTCTAGGCTAGAGAACATTCAGGATTCTTTAATTGTTTTTAAGCATGATGAGATTCCTGATTCTTTTCCCTATGAGAACATGTTTGAAGTATACTATTTTCCTTGGTATGCCGACATCGTAAATTACCTTGCTGCTGATAAGATACGTGATGATCTAACTTTCGAGGAGAAAGCAAGGTTTTTGAGATTGTGCAGGTATTACTATTGGGAAGATCCATACTTTTTCCGTCTAGTAAAAGACGAGGTGATCCGAAGGTGTGTCCCGGAGAGTGAGCAAGCGTGTGTCCTTTCATTTTGTCATGCAACTGAGTGTGGAGGAAATTTCGGAGGCCGGAAGACCGTCCTTAAGGTTCTTCAATTTGGTTTGTACTGGCCTACTGTGATAGATGCCAAAGAGTAGGGAATATAGGCCGTAGGAATGAAATGCCCCTAGTTAATAATCTTGTGGTGGAGATTTTTGACGTATGGGGGATTGATTTCATGGGGCCGTTTCCTAGCTCTCACGGTTATTCGTATAATTTGACTTGCACATTTAATTAAGGATGTCAACGGGGCGGGTTCGGGATTGATATTGCTTTCCCGTTCCGCACCCGTTTCAAAAAATAACCCCCATACCAGCCTTCGTAACCATTTAAATCGGGGTTGGTACGGAGCGAGGATTGTTCTGGGAGGAAAATGATACCCATCGGGTACCCATTATCTAATACTCCCTCTGTCCCATTAAAGTAGGCCAGCTTTCACCCAATATGTGAGAGTTTTTTGGTCAAAATTGACCTACTTTCATGGACGGAGGGAGTAATTTTTAAATAAAAAATATTTTTCAAGAAAAAGTAATTATTAGATAGAGTAATAAATAATTATATATAAAAAATTTCTAAAGTTGAAAAATCTTTTCATATAGTACATTATTTTATTCTTATAAAAATACAAAAAAATTATATTTTATAAATTTATCGGGACGGGTTCAAGGCGGGATATATATCCCCGTACCCGCCCCATACCCGATTCGGGTACAAATGTATAAACATACCCGCATCCGTCCCCAATTTTCTTCACCCATACCCACTCCATTAGGGTTGGGTACCAGCGGATACCCGAACCCGCGGATTTTTTTGCCATCCCTACATTTAATTTAAATTGAATTTATTTTATATGTTTTATTTTATTTTTTTTGATTTTCCAACTCTATATTTAATTATTGATGTTTCAATTTTATATAATATTTAAATGTTATACTATTATCAAAATTAGAAACAAAAAATGTTATATTATCAAAATTATAAATCGAAACGCAAACCGCTAGTTTTGAAAATTGGAACTGGAATCGAACCGGGACAGTAATTCACAGTTCCGGTTCAGAACCGTTTCTCACGGTTCTAATTCTAAAACCGCCGGTTCCCGATTCGATTCACGGTTTAGTTCAAATGGACACCTCTAATTACATCAGCACGTCATGCATATTTTTTATCTTTTATTTTGAAATAGTATTTTATATTTTATTTTATAAAAGTGAGTAATTTTACCCATTAACCTTAAAATCTATAATTAGACTAAAATTATTAAGACATCATAATAGCTGTATATTTAGATTATAGATGAAGGTGTTTGAATTTGTGTAGGAATCACTTTTAAATATATATATATATATATATATATATATATATATATTATAGAGTTAATTGTGGAAAATGCCCCTTTTCCTAACTTAATGATGAAAACTATCCTCTTTTGTAAATATAGATGTAAAGTGCCCAATTTATGTACAATGGACAATTATACCCTTTTCTTATTCATCTTTAATTAAAACCATTTTTAATACCTAATTTCAATCAACAATTATCAGGCCCATCACACTTCCGTATAAATAAATTCTGTATTAATACCAACTTTCATACCTTCTTTGACCAATAAGCTGTCGGGTCGTATCCACCGGAAGTTTTAGGGACCTCGTCCAACCACCCGGAGCACCGTATGGTTTCCAGACGCAGATTCCTTCAACAGCTCACAGCACAGCCTTCGTTCGTTTCCTACCCGAGGCGTATAAGTATTTTGGTTGGTACAAATAAAGAAAATATAAATATAGGAGAGGATGAACAAAAGCCCAAATCTTATTAAGGAATTATAAATATATATTACATACTAATTTAATCTCTTTTAGGGAGGAGACTAACTTGTTTAGCTACCTATGGTAGCGGAAATGAAAACTCGCATAAACTATATAGGAGTACAATGTTTATTGTTGGAGAGAAGTAAGGAAAATTTTGATTGATCTCAACTCTCTCCAATTACTCGTTTATATAGAAGGCTGGAGGCCTCCTATTCTCTGCATTATTGCCTCGGATCCTTATCTTCTGAATAATGCTTCTTCACGTGAAGCTGGGTTCAGATAAACTGCCGACACAAACATTTCTTTAGTGGTTGGACCCCTTCTTTGAATTAGTGGTCCATCTTTTAACTTTTATTCCACCGACGATTCTTTTTTGGGTGGAACGTCTTTTTCTTCCACCCACCATTGTCGTTTTCTTTTTGGTGGGTGCTGCTTTATCAGATGCTTTCTTTTACCGAAAACAACTTCTTCTTTATCCTCACATGGCCACTTTATTTCTGTCGGCCATCTATCTTTTTTGGAGGGACCCTCGGAGCTCGTCCCTTCTCAGAAGTATTCTTCTCTTTATACTCGTTGGCTCGGAACTTCTTCTTATCTGGTTTGGGTAAGAAGCCCTTTCCGAACTCAGGTTCACGTTGGACTGGACAATCCGAACATATCTTGGACTCCCAATGTCCCACATGAGCCATGTTGCAAAATTTTCGATGAGTCTCTTTACTCATCGCCATCTTGTTTTCCCACAGAAGAGTTCTTTTTCGCTCAAAAGCCTCTTCTGCGAACTTGGTTGTTTTCCCTGTCATTGTATTTAACAGGAACGATCCATTCATTGAATTTTGAAAGAATTTGAATGGAAACTTGACTTTGTCCATCTCTGTGAGACAGACCCATAATCCCCATGCTCGCCTCGTCGTTATTTGATCATCAGAAATGGAGGCGATCATTGGAACCTCATTAGCTGGTGCCTTGATTTGATTGAAGGCATCCATTCGGGGTCTTCGAAGCCTTATGTAATGAAAGGCCTCATGATTCCCCCCTGCTGGTTCTGGGGCTGCACTTATAAAATACAACTCCAGTGTATCACCTCGGCAAAGTTGGTCGTTATTTGCCCAGGTATCATATACCGCTTCCTGGATCCAACGGGGTAGACCCTTGATTTCTGGAAACGATGGGGACATAGTATAAACTGTGGCAAGTGGTCCAAATTCATACCACTGCTTGACATCATGGGGTTTTGATCCCGGCATCATCCATACCCGTGGATATTTCCCCGAGATATCAATCCTGCTAGTACTTGGATTGATACCTACTCTTGTGAATAATTTCTCCCAGTTCGTCTGATAAGCCTGTTCATAAGAGGAGAAAATAATCAAGTTAGTATTAGTCTCAGATTTGCCTGTCATGGGCCTGAGACTAATCTCTCCCTCTTTTTCCCCAGAGGTGGAAGGTTGACATGATGGTTCAGGCGGTGAAGCCCTAGCATCATCTTTTTCTTGGGCCAGTGGTTCAGACTCCACTAGCTTAGAACTTGCTAGAGGGGTATTTGAATCCCCATCTACCGGTTTAGGTGCCGAAACACGAAACTCTACTTTCTCTAGAGGGTGTCTAGAAGCCCGCAGGATTGGCTTTTCCAATGCTGACCCTAACTGAGTAAAGGTCAACAAACAGGCTCGTATTCTACCGGAGACTTTCGTCTTGTCGGTAGCTTGCATTTTCCCCATCTGATCGGCATGGAGAGTGCACTCGTTCCATTCATCCAAAAGCATTTCCAAGTTTTCTCGGAGATGCCTTTGTGCTAGCATGATGGATCCAATCTCAGCAGGCTCCATCTCTTGTAAGAAAATCTGCAAGAACATTTTCATGAGATTTTAACACTACAATATCATAAATATAATATTGACATAAAGCTTGCCATCTAAGTAACCTAGCATTTTCAGGTTTTGATGCTATGTTATTTCTTAGGAAAGCTTTAACCTGTGTATTATCAACTTTTAAAGTAAATTTCTTTGCTAATAAGAATAAATGCCATTTCTTAAAAGCCTTCACTACTGCAAAGAATTCCTTCTCGTTGATATGCCATCTTATGGCCTCATTTTCTGCGAACAAACCACTACAATATCTGCATGGTTCTTCTCCATATGGAGTGATTTTCATTAGGACTGCTGCCCACCAATGATCACTCGCATCTGTATAGAGGACCAGATCATCCTCGTCCTGTGGAATTGAAAGCTTTGGGAGATTTTTACATTCATCCTTTAGCTTTTTCATTCCCTGTCGATGTTCTTCTGTCCATATAAACGGAACCTCTTTCTTTAGTAGATTACTAAATGTTGGTCCCGAAAGAGCAAGGTTTGGTGTATGGGGGGGGGGGGGAAATACACCAATTACAAACTTTTCAGTTTACTTGACAAATTTAATCAGAGAGATGTAAGCTTTCTGAAACACAGATTGCTTGAGGTGATAGACCAGATTGATTTTCTAATCGATCTTGTTCTGTCCAAGCAAAGTCTCTCAAGTGAGTTATACAAAGCAGAGAGTAAGATTAAGCTTAAACTCCAACAGTGTATCGTGTGCGGAATAATGGTGGACTTAGTCGGTGCTCTTGTTAAGAAAATCTTTAGAAAACTTAATCGAGTATTTAGGAGATTGATTAAGAATGCAGATTGAATGAGTATGATAGATAGAGAATAAAAACAACTGAATATAAATGCAGAATATAAATAACACAGTTATTTTTACGTGGTTCGGGAAACCCCCTACGTCCACGGTCTAATCCAAACTGGATTAGATATCCACTACTAGGATACTCTTCTTATTTATACTCGCTGAGAACGAGCCACAAGTTTCAAGTACAAGCTTGATTGAAACTTATGCACGAATAAGGGTCGTGTCCCTTTACAACTTACAGAAAACTACTGTAAATAGGTTATCTTCACGTTAATCCACTAGAAAACTACTAGCTAGTAAAGATCTCCTTCTTCTCTCGATAAGACAGACTTGAATCGAGGTTGGGTTGATGTGATTACGATCACGAACAGATTGAAGCTTTTTGTCTGATGAAAGAAAGAATCGTTTGAATGTATTTCTGTAATGTAGCTCTCTCGTTATCTTTCAGACTTTAAAACTTCAAACATATATAGGCTCTGAGTTTGAAATTCTAGCCGTTTGTTGATTGGCGTGATTTGATTTGTGGATTGCCAATCAATCATATCTCTTCTTTCCTTGTAGAGTCGTTGATTGAATCTTCTATGAATGGGAAGCAGATCATCTGTGATTACTTTCCTTCTTCGTGTTTAATCAGTGATTCTCTTTCCAATTCTCGATGGATGGATTTTAATGCATCATTGACAGGTTTGGTTCAGCTCTTTCTGTTTTGCTTCAAACCTTCTGATTATGTTCTTTCTGGTCTTAGTGTCTTTCTGTTTGAACACTGGTTAGACACTTTCTGGTTGAAGCGTCTTTCTGTTTGAACACTGGTTAGACAATTTCTGGTTGAAGTGTCTTTCTGGTTCAACTTTCTGTTCAAGTTGACTTGCTCCACTTTCTGTCTGAGACTTGCTGGTTCAACTTTCTGTTAAAGTTGTCTTGTTCCAGCTTTTGTTTGAGACTTGCTGGTTTCAACTTTCTGTTAAAGTTGTCTTGTTCCAGCTTCTGTTTGAGACTTGCTGGTTTCAACTTTCTGTTAAAGTTGTCTTGTTCCAGCTTCTGTTTGTGGCGTTTTTCCATTTTTCTGTATGAAGCTTTCTGGTTCAACTTTCTGTTAAAGTTGACTTACTATATCTTTCTGTCAAGGATTTGCTGATATGCCTTTCTGTTTGAAACCTTTAGATCTCTGTTACATAGAACAGGTAGAATAATATATATATAAACATGATAGAGCCTAAGTATGTTTTCGAGGGAACATCATCAAAACTTAATTTAGTTGTGGGGTTCCCAACACTAAAGACCTTCCTATGTTTCGCAAGATCTTTAATAAACATTCCAGCGAAATTAACAACTCCCAGAAAATTCTGAAGTTGTTTCTTCTCTTTCAATGTTTCTGGAAAATCCTGGACCTTTTGCACAATATGATCCTGCAAAGTTATTCCATACTCATCGATCTCTATTCCCAAAAATTCCATTTTTTGGGTAGCAATTACTGTTTTCTTTTCAGATAGCACTAATCCTTCCTTGTAACAAGTATCTGCAAATAATTCCAGATGTTTGATATGTTCATCCATATCTTTTGATGTTATCAGTATATCATCAATATAGACAAACATAAAAGAAAAATAATCTTTAAAAAGATTATCCATCTTCCTCTGGAAAATCTGGGGAGCATTAGCTAATCCCATTGGCATTACGTTCCAAACAAAATGCCCTTGTGGTGTTGAGAAAGCTGTGAGCTTTTTACTCCCTTCTTCCATGCGAATCTGGTAAAACCCTGATTTGCAATCAAACTTCGAGAAGACCTTAGCATTCCTTATGCAGTTAATAATGTGATCTCTACTTGGGATAAAATATCCATCAAACTCTAGAATATCATTAATCCCTTTATAATTAATGACAAGTCTAGGCTTACCTCGCTTGATCTCACCATGATTCCTTACCAGAAAACCTGGGCTACTGTAAGGCGAATTAGCTGGCTCGATCAACTTCATATCAAGATGTTCCTTGATAATATCCCTCATATCCTTCTGATCAATCAAGTTCATCAGGATTGGTCTGAACCTTACGAACTCATGCACCCTTTCCGGCTTCACCTTTAAGATTGCTTTGAGTTGGTTCCTTTCCCACCAGGCCAAAGGATTCTCATTGTAACATCTCGAGATTTTCCTTTTGACATCTGCAAGGGACACCTGCATTTCAACCTTAATTTCTTTGTTAGAAATCAAGGCTGCCTTAAGGATATGAATTTCCTCAACTTGAAGATCATCCTCACGGATGCAGCTAAGCACTGCTTCGCCGAACCTCCTTTGATCTTTCATCTTTGGTTGACGAACTTTGCCTTCATCATTCATATCACCACACTTGCTGCGAAAAGCTATTGGAATCTGGCGATTAAACGCTTTCCCCAGCCTTTGAACAATGATTTTATGCTCACAATTAGTTGTGAACACTAATCTTTGTCGCTCATTGTCCTGCGTGTATCTTTTGAACATCTGTAGGAAATTATTTCCTAACAGAACATCAGCTCCCGTATCATGAAAATAAATTGGTGGAGTTTTAACCTTATACCAAGGTGTTTGTCCCGCTCCTCCAATTAGTATTTCCACTTCTTTTACTCCTTTGGATAAGAGTAAAATTCTTTTAGAGAAATCTCTGCCAGCAATTTGAGGTAAAGTATCCTCAACATCTGCTGGGAAAATTCCTCTTCTTGCTGTGCATATTCCTGCCCCTGAATCAATATAAGCCGAGAAGTATTCTGCCTTATATTTTTCATATAACACTCCCACTGGAATGTATATCGAGAATGGACTTGTCATACGATTAGGAGTCGTCTTTCCTCTATCGTAATCATCATCCCCTGGTCCATCTGTTTCCAGGGCTTGAATCTTTCTAAAAAATCCCGCCCTAGAATCAGAACATCTTCTCTTCCTGCTCTGCCTTTAACCTCTACCATAAAACCCCCTAGGTCAAGGGTTCCATTGTAATGGTTAACCTCCGGCTGCTGGAGATAGTACAAGACACTACATGGAAAGTTATTTTCCCATCTTGTAGTATCAAATCTGGTCGTCATCCCCCTCCATCCTTCTGGACATTTCAGATTGACTGAAACTTGAGCTTTCCCTGGGAATTGGGGTTGACCTTCTTGGATAAGTTTCCTCCCAAAAGGTTGAGATATAATTCTATCTCCTTGGAAGGATAATCTTCCTGCGCTTATCTTAAGACTTTGATCATGTCTTATGACAGGCCTCTCTTGAATTCGAATGTTAACTTCCCTTTTTTGTGGAATCTCCATTCTGTCGGGACCAATAGCTGTGGTCACTTTCTTGAAGATATCAGGTATTTCGATAAACGGCTTTCCTAAGAATAACTCCGTATGATGGGAGTTGGAAAGTGCATACGAAATCTGATATGTTATCGAATAAGGTGTATTTCCCTCATCCAATAACTCTTTCCTCTTGAAGTCCTGATAAAGAGTCAGAGCTTTACTGAAACCCGAGTCGTTGAGATTGTAAGCAATTTTGGGATAGACAATCCCCACGACTTGGCCTGCACAAAGATTCCCCGAGATGGTTCCCATCACCGAATCTTGTAGGTTTCTGATCCTCCTATCACATATAGCTATGTCGATTGGAGCATCAATTCCTGTGAACATCGTGGATTTGAGAACCAGTTGTATTGCCCCGATATGAATCCATCTCATTTTTTTGGCAACTTCTGGTTTGAGTTTCTCCAAATCCTCACGGATGTCGCTTGCTGGAATCAATTGCATCTCCACTTGATTCCCAGTAAACTCGATCGGAAGTGACATCTCTCGTCTAGTGATTCCGTAGACGATATGATGTTTCCTTCTTCCTAAACTGAAATTTTTTAGTACTTCGTCTAGGTTGCTGGCATTAAAACCTTGATACTTCTGAACATTCAAGGTTTTCTTCATGATTTTATCGATCAGGTTCGGCGAGATCATCGTTCGACTAGAGAATCCAGTCCGATCTTCTCTCTCCTGATGACAAGACTCAGCTTCAGTCTGAAGATTCTGTAGATCCATCAGAATATTCATCCTTGCTAAGAATCTCTTCTTGCTCGTATATACTCTCGTCTGAGGGTATATCTTCAAACTGGTACACTTGTACCAATTCCTGGTAATATATGGCATCTTCGATGTCTGGAGTAGACTCGAACCTTCGCATGCCTCTTTGCTCGTTGTCAGGACAATTTGTGGAAATGTGTCCCTTTGCCCCGCAGGTCCAGTAATTATAATCTTTAAAACATTCATTAGCTCTAGTCTGAGCTCTTCTAAAAGTTTTCTTTGCTGGAGTTCTTGAACTGGATCCTTGGAACGAACCTCTGCTTCTGGCTGGTCCGCTTCTTTGTCCAGTTTTGTATGATCTAGCCTTCTGTCTAGACCACATCGTCCTTGGCTTCCAAGATCTCCCTCTTGGATTTCTTTCTTTGGAATAGGGTTGGTACCTATTCTTCCGTCTTTTGGTTATTGATGGCTTGCCCCCAATAACAACTGGAAGATCATTATCTTCACAGTTTAGATGAGCTGCTTTGTTGATTCTTCGCAGCTTCTTCAGGTTTTTCTGAGCAGTGGCTTGTTGACACCACTCTGAAAGCTTTTGATGCACATAAGACATCCTTTTGGCGATGCTATCACTGCCCTTGGGGATATAATCTCTTATCAGCATCTCCTTCCATGGGCTCGGAAATTTTAAGAAGAAAATTTCCTTCGCGATCGTCTCATCAGCTTTTGACTGATGCTGGTAGATCGTAAAGAGCTGAAGAAATTTATTGAGCGCCTTTGGATCCAAGACTGTAAGTCTTAGATTATATAACTCCATATGGATGAATAGGATCCAGGGTGGCTTTCCCAACCGGTGAATCTTGGATTCTAGGTTGTCGCCTCCTTCTGGTTCTTTCCATCAGTATGGCTTCATCGGGTACCATCGAGGTATACGATGGTTCGGCATGGAAATCACGAGCTTCCCTCATGACTTCTTCAGGTGGCGGTGGTGCTTGTTGATTTAAAGGTAACGCTCCATGTGCAGCATTCCCTTCCACCATTTGGTGTTGGTTCATTTTGAGATCAACCACCTTCATGTTAGCAAAAGATTCTGCTAACTCTCGTAGATCTTCAAGTCCGATTCTTTCAAGGTTATTCATGATTTTTCACCTTGAAATAATCGTACATATCTTTCCACTTGAGGATCTTTGCCTTTATCCTTTACTGGTAAAGGATATTTTGGTCCTTCGGTAAACAACATCTTGTTCCTTCTTTCTGAACGAGATCTGTTCTCCAATTGGCCTACTCGACTCTGAATATCTCGCAAGATGGTTAGAATTTCATCTTGTTGTGCGGATATTCTGTTTATCTCCTGGGGTAATCTGTTCAGGCGGTTGCCATAATTTTGCACCGTCTTCTGGATCTCCCTTAAATCAACCGAGAATTTTGAATTATCCGGGTTGATTTCTTGGAAGACTGGAGTAAACTCCCATCTTTCTTGACTCATTAGAAATGGATTGAATGTCTCATTTCCATTTGCTGGTTCACCTCTTGTTGAAGTGAATGGCCTACTCGGAGTAGATCTTGATATCTACTCATCATGACGATGATCCGTAGACTTTCTTCTACAGATACAGGACCATGAGTCCGTTCATCCAACTTGTCAGCCCAGAAAAGGAATTTTTCCTGGTGCTTTCTTGTGGTAATCTCCAATTTTTGGAGAAAATACCTGTAACAAAAGCATCTCGGACAATTGTCCGGATCCATTTTTCTTGGAGGTCTCCTCCGTTAGGATAAATACTAATATGTAATAAATAAATATAATTCCTTAATAAACCTAAGGCTCTGATACCATTTTCAAACACCTGGATAGTCGATTGAAATTAATAACTTTATATAGCTTAAAGAGTATTATTTTGTCAAAAAATTCCGAAATTTTAGTACGTGGCATTGTTAAAGACCAGACCCACTGTCCGATAAAGGGAATCAGTATAGGGTACGAGGAATATTTCCAGCCGATATACTAAGAAGTCTTGATTTCTTTAAACATATAATACCCAAAAATGATTTTTTTAACAAATAAAACAAATAATCAGGGGTATAATGGTCTTTTTGGGCATTTTACATCTATTTTTACAAATGAGGGTATTCTTCATCTTATAGTTACGTAATATGGCATTCTTCGCTAATCACCCTATATTACATACATATATGGTGGTTAATGAAGTTTAACCAAGTTTTAAGTGACGTGGCATTTAATTTTGAGAATATTAAATGACCTAGGGTCGATTTACGTTTTGAGTAGATGATCGTGATATATTTACTCTCTCTAAACCGATTCTCGATGAATGAGAAATAAAAGTTTAAAGTGAGTCACTTAAAGTATGGAGTTATGTGCTTGGGACTAAGTATGAAGAGAAACTCTCATCCCACATTGGTTATAAAACCAACATTCATCATGTATATAAGGAGGTTAAGAAACTTTATGGTTTGACTAGTTGGGCAGAAGATCAGTCTCGCTCGTGACAGCTCGCTGGCTCGGGGCTTTTTTTTGTTGGTGGCCTGGCCACCTGCCTAGTGGTCTGGCCTAGTGGCTTGGTAGCCTGGCCTACTGCCTAGTGGTCTGGCCTGATGCCTGCTGGCCTGACCTGGCCTGGGCAGACAGCCTGTGCCACGACCTATGTCATGGCCTGTCCTAGATGGCCTGTCTAACGACCTGCTCAACGACCTATCCTAACGATCTGTGACAGTGGTCTGTCCAACTTGACTTTATGGAGCTAGCTTGGACGTTTTGATATCGACCTGTGAGATCGACTTGTGATCGATCTGTGATATCAAGCTCCTTATCAACATGATTATGATGAATGTGGACAAATGTATGTCCTGATTAGGTGGACTAAATTTTGTAACTCCTATAACGTCCAGTGGTTTAATGAGAATTTTGAGAATTACTCCTGTAATGAGAATTAATCAGCAACAAAAAGGTATTCAACTCAACACTTCCTCCACCCCATCAACTCTCAGTCAACCTGCACATTAAGAAAAACAACATGCAGGGCTGAGTATAAACATATATGATTGTACTGCCACATAGTGACACACAGTTTTATTAGAAATAGTTGTGCTTACTAAACATTTTATATACTTTCCATAAAATTGACTGACGAGTCACATTTCTGACTATATGATCCATATCTGTTCTGGGTGAGCCGGGAAGGAGGCCTCCTTCCACGGATGCGAAGACCGGTCGCAAGCAACTCACAGTCAACCTGGGTGAACACGTTAATCCTTGCTAGGAATTTCTCGTCTAGCTTAGGATTCAAATTCGATTAATACGTAAGTTGGCGAACCAACAAAGATATGAAGCATACATAAAACATAAACCTTTTTGGCAGACAATCAATAGTAAGAAACTTCATTTATCATAACATCCAACATCAAGAGAAAAACCCAGACTTAGTGTGTAGATAATTCAATTTTATAAGAAAGCCTACCTTCTCTTTAGTTCTTCACATTACCTTTCGTTCCTTATATTCAACTTACTTCCTTGCTTCACCTTTATATAAGAAACATGATTTAGCACACGATTCTAAATGTTTGGCAAAAGACTTAGACTATAACGATCATTTTAGAAAGCTATATAAGTTTGTATTCTAAGACTTGAACTATTTAAGTGTTTGGAGTTATGGTTCTTAAGAGATATAATTTATTCATCATTCATTCAATCATTTTTTTATAACTTAGAAGTTCTTATTTTAAACACGTATTTATATGTTTACATTCTCACTCTAAATTGTACAATTTCATTTTAAGGTATTCACAAAATAACACTAAGAAATTCTTAAAATAAAAAGATCGAGTTGTACTTACTCTATTTCGTACCTTTCTTATGTTTAATCAAGTTCATACTATCACATATTGTTATCTCGTCACTAACTAAGGATATAACTCATAGTGAAGACAAAATTCACAATCTAGAACACTTAGCCACATTTTATCTAAACTATCCTTTATATAAGAAACATGACTAATTAACCACCTTTGCTCGTTCATAACTATCAATATAAAGGGTTTTAAGGGAAACCAAAATATGTTATAAACTAATATGCATCCTTAATAAATACATATAGAAACTAAGACTCATTGGATAAAAGGGTTGGGAGATATGACATCTCAAAGTTGGCTACTTAAAGTGTTGGATATTTTCTAGAAATTGACAGATTTTGAGTGATTTTTCATAAACTTTGAAGGCTCCTAACATTCAATTCATAAATCACATGAAGATGAACTATAACATTCTAGAAACCTTGTAATGTTGGCTATCTAAGTGAAAATAAAAAACTCAAAAATACTACTTTATCAGAGAGATATAAATCGTCCAACTTGGGTTGCTGAAACAGCCATAGAACTGTTACTGTGCAGCAAACTTTGAAAAATCACCATAATTCATAACAAACGCTGATTCAATTGATTCAAAAATTAAAACAAAGAATCATACCAAGTAAATCACTGAACGAAACAGAGTTCGGCTACAGTTTCTTTTCCCCATAATTTAACTTTTGTGAGAGGATATCTAACACTTCTAATTACCTTACTAATAGATCATCTAAATCCAATACACAAGTTCATATTTGCTTTCAAGAACAATTTAAAATCCACTCCTAATCATTCAAGATCAATCCACCCTCACATAAATAAAACCCAATGAAATATAGCAATATTCTCATAATTTATAACATGCTTAATACATCATCTCTTCCAATCTAGCTTTGCTAAACTAAATCATTCCAAATCACCATAAACATTTCAATAACAATAATTTCCCTAAATTTTTAGATTCTACCCATTCTTAAATAACTAATAGACATAGAAATATATTCAAATCCATAAAAGATTGTATCTTACCTTCCTTCCACTCTTAATTTGCTCTCTTATAGTTCTGTCTCTCTTTTAGTTGTGAAATAAACGATTGAAAGTGGGTGTTGGTGAGGAGAAGGGTTTCTTTGGGGAGTCATTAAAGTAATAGTTTGAGGTGTCAAATGAAGAGATGATTAATGAGGTAAATAAAGGTTAAATCAATAAATAAAAACCAAAAATTCCTTAAAGAGAATATATCTCCTTAATTTTTCTCTTTCTACTTAATTTTACATATATATATTTATATTATTTATACACTTCAATACTGATAGATTAAGTGATATATATATATATATAAATATTTTATTTGGGTTATTACATCAACCTTCTCCAGTTCGTCGGAGCTCGAAGGTTCGTGATGTTGCCACCTCCGAGACATAAAGGCGTTTTATCTTTGTAGACATCACGCCACACCGAGAGAACTACCGGGGCATAATTTGTCTTGCGGAAAGAGGGGTTCTTTCCTCGACTCGGCTTTAGCATTTTTTATTCCAACATTATTCTATTTTATTCATTTGTAATACAATAGTTGCACCACTGTAATCTTCAATTGATTCTATAATTCTTCCTCTTCCCAAATTTTTTTAGAATATTTTATTCTTTTCACCAACAATTGCAAGACAAATTACTTTATATTTTCCTATTTGGGGAGAGAGTACAGTCGCTCATTTTGTTTTGAACTTTTCCTATTTGTTGGAGATTACAATAGCTTATTTGTAAGCATCTTTTCAACCTTTGGAGATGGCGACCTCTGCATCAACCGAATCAAACACCGCTGCCGCTTTTGCCACTATCGCTGCCTCGGCTACCACCGCTGCTGCTGCCGGAGGATCTTCAACAATCTCAATCTTTGTCGACGCCACCACCAACACCATGTTTACCGGGCTTGGAGCCGGTATGAACCCTTCGGGGTTGAACGTTGGTTCCACGCATAGTGGCACCATTGGTTCCACTTTTAGTGGTTACGTTGGGTCGATATTTGGATCCGGTGTTGGAGCCCACGGGCTCAACACGTCGGGCTCTCTCTTGGGAGCTAATTCGGCATCGAGGATAATGTTTCCTGCCGAGAAGCCGCCAAAATTCAGCGGGGCTGATTTCAAACGTTGACAACAAAAAATGTTGTTCTACTTGACAACATTGGGTTTCGCCTCCTCAATGAGGACGAGCCGCTGACACCGAGTGCCGAAGAGACGAGTTTCACCGTCTGGGTTGCCTATGACAATTGGCATAATGTAGACTATCTTTGTAAAAACTTTATTCTAAATTCATTAAATGATAGTTTGTACAATATGTACTCCGTTAAAAAGACCTCCAAAGAAATGTGGGAGACTCTTGAAAAGAAGTACTGTAGCGATGGCGCGGGTACGAATAAGTTTGTTGTAGCTAAATATTTAGACTACAAGATGGTAGATTCTAGACCTATCATGGATCAAGTGTAAGAGTTTCAACTCATTGTGAACGACGTCCATGCCGAGGGGATGATTCTACCGGATGCGTTCACGGTAGTAACCGTGATTGAGAAGCTACCTCCAAGTTGGAAAGACTTCAAGAGCTATCTCAAACACAAGAGAAAGGAGATGACTCTTGAAGACCTCATCATGAAGCTTCGCATCGAATTGGACGTGCGAATGCGTGATCTGAAGGTGAAAGGACCGATGGATGCAAAAGCCAACCTATTGGAGAGAGGCGGTCCCTCCAAGAAGCGTGCTCGCCCTAATGACAAGGGCAAAGGGAAGCAAAAGTTGACTCGCAAGTTTGACGACAATTGCTTCAAATGTGGTAGATAAGACTACACGTCAAGAGATTGTTGTGAGCCAAAGGGCTATAAGAGAAAAAAGCACGCTGCCCATGTTGCCAAGAAGGAGTACGGAGAATGGATGAAGGCGATCTTGCTTCCGTAGTCATCGAGGAGGTCAACTTTGTAGACAACAAAGGTGGATGGTACAATGATACCGGTGCAACCGCCCATGTGTGCGCCGACAAGACTTACAAGACTGTTGAGGGGAGGAAGATCAACATGGGAAACCAAACTCAAGATGACATTCGGAATCCCGATTACCTTGAAGGACGTTCTGCATGTTCCAGACATCCGCAAGAATTTAGTCTCGAGTTCAATACTAGTCAATAAAGGATTTAGATTAGTTTTTGAATCTGATAAATTTATATTGACTAAGTTTGGAAAATTCCTTTGTAAAAGTTATCTTACCGGGGGACTTTTCAAACTCAATGTAATGGTCGTGCGCCGCAAAAGCTTGAAAGATAATGAAAAAGCTTCTACTTCCTCTTACTTGATTGAGTGCTCTGATTTATGGCATTGTAGATTAAGAAATGTAAATATAAATGCTATAGAAAGATTAGTAAATTTGGATTTACAAAAGTTAAGTGAAGTCAATACTCAAAACAAATGTGAAATTTGTGTTGAGGCGAAAATGACTAAGTTACTGTTTCATTCGGTTGAAAATAGTACTAAACCTCTTGAATTAATTCATACCGGTGTGTGTGATTTAAAGTTTGAGCAAATAAGAGGTGGTAAGAAATATTTCATTACCTTCATAAATGATTGCACAAGGTATTGTTATCTTTATCTTCTAAGAAGTAAAGATGAGGCTATTGAAGCTTTTAAGAACTTCAAAACTGAAGCTGAAAATCCATTAAGCTGTCGAATTAAGATGATTAAAAGTGATAGAGGGGGGAATATGTAGCTCCGTTTGAGGAATTATGCAATGAAAGTGGTATAATTCACCAAACGACAACTCCTTATTCACCTCAATATAATGGTGTTGCACAACGTAAAAATCGAACACTTAAGGAAATGATGAACGCTTTATTGATTAGTTCAGGGTTGCCCCATTTTGGAAACCCCACAATATTTAGTTTTGATAATGTTTTCTAGAAACACACTTAGATTTAATTATGTTTGTTAGGTCTCAATTTGTTCTACATGTACCAGATCACTATCATATAAAGTGAAACTGATAGAGAACATGTCTTTAGACCAGATTAGTGAATGACTTAAAATGTAAAGGATTAAATCCTATAGAAAGTCATTATATTAGCTCACGTTATGTTTGAAGAACCAGATCAGCAGGAGCATACAAGAGCAAGCAGATGATCTGATCGATGGACACTCGATCTGGTTGCTGAGAAATCCTTCACAAAGATTGCAACCATGCTTTGGAGCATTTCTGGAACAAGCTTTGACCAGATCGATGTCGATCTGCTATGACTAGATCGATGTCGATCTGCTATGACCAGATCGTTACCTTAAAGTGAGCCAGCCTGTACCAGATCAACCCAGTCATCTGACATTCGATTATATGTCCAGATGTACTTAAGTGAATCCAAATCTCCTTGCCACGTTAGCAGATCTCACGAAGATGGAAGCCTATCTATTGGAGATGAAGTTTGGAAGGAAAATCAATCACTGTGAGATTAAGGAAAGAAGCATCTGTCAACGATCTGCTTTCCATATTATCGAAGATTTGGTCAACCTTTCACACAAGGCAAGTAGAGACAAATATGAGATTCACATCACTTGATTGGTAATCAATATTTACTTCAAGCCAATCAAGACCAATGGTTAGAATTTCAAATTCTACACCTATAAAAGCTTGGAACCAAGACTGGAAGAGTACGAGAACTTCAAGATCATTATCAAGTTGTTACTTTGCTCAGAAATCAATTCACTCTACGAAGTAACAAACCATGCTTATTGAGAAGAATGAAGGATAGCTTCGCTAGCTTGTGGTTTTCTAGTGGATTAACGTGAAGATATCCAGTTGCAGTAGTATAATGTAAGTTGTAAAGGGACACGAACCTTATTCATGCATAAGTTTCAACCAGATTGTATTTGAAACTTGTGGCTCGTTCTCAGCGAGTATAAAGAAGAGAATATCATAGTAGTGGATATCTAATCTGGTTTGGATTGGACCGTGGACATAGGGGTTTTCCCGAATCACGTAAAACAACTGTGTTATTTACATTCTGCATATTTACTTTCAGTTGTTTATTCACTAACCAACGCGTTCATTCAAACTGCATTCTTAATTAATCTGTTAAGAAATTTGGTTAAGTATTTCAAAGGTTTTCTAATAAAACGCACAAACTAAGTCCACCATATTCCGCACACAACGCTCTGTTGGACAACAAGATCACTCTTGTTATCTACTAAGTGTTTATCACGAGAGAGAGTCAATCTGGACAGATTGTGTATCGATCTGGTTTGTCACACTTAAGCAATCTTCCTTTGAGAAAGTTTAATCTCTCTAAGTAATTAGTTAAGTAAACTGAAATGTTTGTATTTGGTGTATTTCCCCCCCCCCCCCCACCATTACACCAAACTTTGCTCTTTCGGGATCAACAAGTGGTATCAGAGCAGTGGTTCATAGGACCATTGTTTCTGTTTCACACGGTTGAAATCTGCATGGTCAACTTGTGTAGATCTAGGAAAACCTGTTTTCATTCACGTGCATATTATCTGCTATCATGGAATCTTCTGTTATTAGAGCTTGTGAAGAATTCTCCATCCAAGGATATAGAGAATGCACGGTTGAAATCTGCGTGGTCAACTTGTATAGATCTAGGAAAACCTATTTTCATTCACGTGCATACTATCTGCTATCATGGAATCTTCTGTTATTAGAGCTTGTGAAGAATTCTCCATCCAAGGTTACAGAGAATGGAGTTTCAGAATCAAGATGTGTCTAAAGGCCCTCACTGTCTGATGTGGAAAGTGATAGAGGAAGGACCATTAGCTATCTATGAAGAGAAGACTCGTGTCACAGAAACTGGCGTAGTCAAAGAGAATGTACTTAAAGAACCCAGATGATTCACTTCAGAAGAACGACGTGAAGAAAATCTGGATGACTTTGCCAAGGGAGTTATTTCCAGCACAGTCAAAGGAGTCCATCTGGCCAAAATTCAAGATCTGGATACAACCAAAGAAATGTGGGAGGCATTGCGAGAACTAAGCTTAGGATCTAAGGCCATGATCGAGAACAAGCTATCCCTGGCATGCAACAAGTTCGACGAATTCAAGATGAAGCCTGGAGAAACCATCGAGCAGATGAAGAACAGATTCATAGAAGTGTAACTTGAAGTTTCTGCATTCAACAAGAATAAGTACACTCAGAGAGAGAAAAATCTCAAGATACTCAGAGCGTTGCTACCAAGCTGGGAGATATATTCTGCAATGCAGCCACTACGTGCTGATTTCAACGATCTGTCAGTTGAAGCACTCTTTGATCATCTGGTTGTACATGAATGTGATATTAGAAGAATTCACGGACCAGATCATACGAAGTGCGTAGCAGATGAACCAGTAGCACCTGCTGCATCAGAAAAAGGAGGCTATGACAAGCTGCTCAAAGAGTTTTCCATGATTGCCAAGAGAATGGACAAGATGGAGGTCAGATCGAGAAAGTATCGCAGATTCTACAAAGACATCAAGAGTAGATATCTGAAGAACAGAGATCAAGATCAATCTGATAGCAAAGGCGAAGCAAAGAGTAATGGTAAAACATCTAACTCTATTAATTATACATGTTATGGCTGTGGCAGAACAGGTCACTTCAAGACAGACTGTCCTGATCTATCTAAAAGTCAGAGAGAAGAACTAAGAGCCAAAAGAGATCGTTAGCTAAAAGCTCAACGCAAAGCCATGTTGGCTAAAGAGGACTCAAGCAGCTCAAGTCATCTATCTGATAGTTCATTAGAAAATGATGAGGCATTCTATGTGAAAGACACAGAAGAAGATTATGATGAATGCTACATGAGAATTGACAATGGACTCGACCAAATCGATGTAAATTCTCATATTTCTATGTCATCAAATAATCCTATATATGATTCTGGAAATGAAGATAAACCAGAAGTCTCATGGGAAGAGATCAATGAGATGTTCAAGAGCTACACAAGTATAAAGAAGTTATTCTCTGAAGTTATTAAGGAGAATGACAAGTTGAACGAGACAGTAAAAATTTTGAGTGATGCAAACACCAAGTTTTCTGCTTTACTAAACGATTTGGGAGAAAAGATCAAGGCCAAGGATGCAGAGATTTACTCACTCAACTCTAAAGTCAAAGACATAATCAACAGAAAAGAAGTAGCTGAAGAAAAGCTGAAGAAGACCATGGAGAACATGAGCAAGATCAACAAAAGCCAAGAATGAGCTGGTATGATCATTGACATGCAAAGAAGAGGAACAACTAGTCTAGGATATACTGGAAAACCTAGTGAGACCAAATTTGTTGCTGAAAGGAAGAACATGCTAGACCAAGTCAAAGACTTAAAGAACAAGAAGAATCAACCCCAGAAGATGATGATGAAGGAAGCATGAGACAAGAAATACTATCGAATGAAAGGGCAACCTGCTCACTATGTCAAGACTAATAGAGACCAGAAACAGAAGGTCCCTACCAGATCATCATCAAAGAAGAAGAAGATTAACTGGAATAACATAGAGAGAAACCATCCATCTATTTACAAAGCTAAACAGATGATGCTTGGAGATAGATCACTTGTTATATTTGTGTTCCTAACACTAAGTTAATCTGGGTTGCTAAAGGAACATTTGCTATTAACCAAGCACCCACTCGATGAAAGGGTAGCTAAGCCTTCATAATTGCAGGATCGAAAAGCCAAGTAGCTAAAGGAACCATCTGGATTATTGAAAGTGGATGTTCAAAGCATATGACATGTGACAAGAACTCTCTATCAGATTATGTAGAAAGAGAAAGACAACAAGTAACCTTTGGTTGTAACTCAAAAGGTTATACCAGAGGATATGGTAATATCAAGATTGACAAGACCACCATCACCAACGTATCATATGTTGCGGATCTTAGTCATAATCTGTTTTCTGTTAGCCAATTATGTGCTAATGGCAATCAGATTATTTTTAATGCTAACAACTGTTTTGTGAAGAACAAGGAAGAAGATGAAATTCATCTTACCGGAAAATTGCAGGACAAATTGTACATTGTGCAGTGGACAAACCAGATCGAGACATGTCTAGTTACTAAGACAATCTCTGAGACAAGCTGGTTATGGCACAAGCGACTTAGCCATCTGAATTTCAAGTCAATTAATAAGATTTCAAGAGAGAAGCTAGTCGAAGGATTACCATATGAAGTATATGACAAGGATCATATTTGTGAAGTATGTCAAGCTAGAAAGCAGACCAAGTCATCATTTACCAGCAAAGCATCTCAGTCATCTTCCAAAATTTTGGAGTTACTTCATCTAGACTTATTTGGCCCAGCTAAGCCATTAAGTATCAATGGAAGAAAGTATACTCTAGTCATCATTGATGATTACTCAAGATTCACTTGGTTCCTCTTTCTGTTCAAGAAGAAAGAGACACTGGAAAAGCAGCCAAATTTTCTCAACAAGATCACAAAGAAAAAAGAAACATCTGTTGTGACAATCAGAACAGATCAAAGAACACAGTTTCTAAACCAGAAGATTGAGGGATATTGAAACCAGATGGTTATAACTTACAAAACATCTGCAGCAAGAACACCTCAACAGAATGGAGTAGTTGAGAGACGAAACAGATCGTTAAAAGAAGCAACTCGCACCATGCTTAATGCAACCAGATTACCAAATTAGTTTTGGGCAGAAGCCATCTACACGGCCTATTATACACAGAACATATCAATGATTACTCTCAGACATGGGAATACACCATACGAGATCTGGAACAACAGAAAGCCGAGGATACAGTATTTTCGTACCTTTGGTTGTACGTGTTACATTCATAATAATGGAAAATCTCAATTGAAAACCTTTGATAGCAAAACTGACCCTGGAATATTTTTAGGATATTCTGATGTTAGTAAAGCTTATAGGGTTTACAATAAGAAAACTCATGTTGTGGAGGTAACACCTCATATTGTATTTGATGAAGCTACTCTTGAATACAGTAAAGTAGGTGATGAACAAGTTCACAACCAGGTTAACAATAGGAGATCAGGAGGTATACTGCTTGAAGATATCCTGATCTGGAATACAACAGAAGAGGACGAGATTAATGATCAACCTGTAGCTGAGACCAACACACAGCAAGGGGGAACAGATCACATTGATCTGGATCAGACCAGATTAACCCCAAATGATAGTGAACCAGTAGAAGCAGATGATGGTGTAACTACTCAGAGTCAACCTGAAGAATCCAGAGATATCAACAATTGGAACAACAACCAAGAAATTGAGGCTGAAGGACCAGAAGATGAAAACTCTTTCCAAGCAACTTCAACAGCACACCCTGGATTTGAAGAACCAACAGAAGAACCAAAACTTGAGATATCAGAAGAAGAGATGTCCAGTAGAAGGAGATGGATACAAGAAAACCATCCTCTAGAACAAATTGTTGGGAACCAATCAGATCGTGTGAAAACCAGAAGAATTCGTGGAGAAAGTGCACTTCTAAGTTGCTACCTATCTCGTGTTGAACCATCTGACGCATATGAAGCACTAAAAGATGCAGATTGGGTAATTGTTATGCAAGAAGAACTCAATGAGTTTAAAAGAAACCAAGTTTGGTATCTTGTAGACAGACCAAGACACCATGGTGTTATAGGTGTTAAATGGGTATTCAAGAACAAACGAGATGAGAATGGTGAAGTTGTCAGAAACAAAGCCAGACTAGTTGCAAAAGGATATAATCAACAAGAAGACATTGATTTTGATGAAATGTTCGCACCAGTTGCCAGATTGGAAGCAATCAGATTGTTCCTGGCATATGCAACATACAAGAGATTCAAGGTGTACCAGATGGATGTCAAGAGTGCATTCTTAAATGGTATTCTTGAAGAAGAGGTGTATGTAGAACAACCACCTGGTTTTGAAGAAGGTAATCCAGCCAGGAAATTTTATTGATTAACAAAAGCAGTTTATGGATTGAAACAAGTACCCAGAGCGTGGTATGAGACATTATCAACATTTCTGTTGGAATCAAGATTCAGAAGAGGTCTTGTTGACAATACATTGTTCATAATCAAAGTCAAATAACATATCCTTTTGGTGCAGATATACGTTGATGATATCATTTTTGGATCTCAATCTGGTTATTTATGTGATAAATTTGCTGAACTTATGAAAAATAAGTATCAAATGTCCATGATGGGCGAGATGAATTTCTTTCTAGGTTTGCAGGTGAAACAACTACCAGATGGCATATTTGTTAATCTAGCGAAGTACATCAATGATCTGATCACCAAATTTGGAGTCAAAGATAGTACACCTGTCAAGATTCCAATGCAGACCAATGGGAAGATAGATCTAGACCCAGAAGGGGAACCAACAAATATAACTCAATATAGTGGTATTATTGATTCACTATTATACTTAACTGCTAGTCGACCTGACATTACTTTTGCAGTTGGAGTATGTGCTAGATACCAGGCCAACCCCAAGGAGTCACACATTGGACTATGGTATCCATGTGAAAACAACTTCGAGTAAACAGGTTATTCAGATTCAGATTATGCTGGATGCAAGCTGGACATAAAGTCAACATCTGGAACTTGTCATTTTCTTGGAAACAAGTTAATTTCATGGTTTTCAAAGAAATAGACATCTGTTGCTACATCAACAACTAAAGTAGAATATATGGCTACGGGAAGCTGTTGTGGACAGATACTTTGGTTAAAACAGCAACTCAAGGACTACGAGATCGATATAAAGGAGATACCTATATTCTGTGACAACTCGAGTGCTATTGCTATAACGCAAAATCCTGTTCTACACACCAGATGCAAACATGTTGATGTGAGACATCATTTTATAAGAGATCATGTAGAAAGGAAGCTCGAGAAGATACACACCGATGTTCAACGAGCTGATATTTTAACTAAAGCACTACCAGAAGAAAGATTAAAGATGCTATGTGGAAAGTTAGGGTTGCTAAACTTAGACGAAAGAGTTAGAACGTCACCAGATCGTTGAGACCAGATCATATAGCAGATTGAAGAAATACAGATCACTAATTGTGGTAGTCCATGAAGAACAGAATGAATTATAACAGATCATCATCGAGATCATGAAAACCAGATGGTGTAAGAAAATGATACCAGATGATACCAGATGGAAGTGGGAATCAGATAATGTTAAGAGTGAAGACCAGACTGATTGATCACACATGTTAGAATTTGGATGAGACTGGAACATGCCATGTGGAAATTAATTTTCCGATAAAGATTACTTAGTCAAGGGGGAATTCATAAATTAGAATCGTTTCTCTAACCTAATTACCGCCCTAACTATGGTCTATAAAGTGATTTTTCTGACATAGATTTGCTAAATCTTCCATAATTGTGATGATTAGTACACACTTTGGTAACTGTGATCGAAGAATATCCCTACCAAAATACGAAAAAGAAAGCTACAGTGGTTAGAAAGATTTACACGCTCCATCCTACAACCATAGGATTTAGCGCGTGTATCAAACACGAGGAAAGGCGGCAAAAGAAAAGGCTGAAGCGGGAAAATCTAAAAAGGGAGACTTTCATCCAAACCTTAAACTTCTTATTGTTTTTATCTCAGCCGTTGAATTATTTCCTATATATATGTGTCGTATGTGCTCATAACTATTCACTTACACTTTCAACTCACAGATCACTCCTTCACTCTCTAAGCACCTAAGCATTTCCAGTTTTCAACTTCTTTTGAAAGCTCTCTCAAAATTCTTTAATCTTTCGAAAATGGCACCACAATCCTCTCTGTTTTTACAACAAGTTGCTGAGGTTCAGAAGTACCTCTCCCCTAAACCATTTGTTGTTTACGAAACACATGGCATCCAAAAGTTGGAAGAAATTTTCGTAGTTGTCAAGCGCTGCAAAGGTTTTTTATAAGTTTTCATGTTATAACTTGTTGAGCATGTTTAAGTTAGAATTTTTCTGATTTACTGTGGTGAGATTATTATGTCTGGAAACATGTTTAGACTATATTCTTTGATATTCTTTGGGTATATGTTGCAATCTGGATCTCTGGTTATATATATATCATTGTGTTCTTCGAGTCCTTATTTCAGAATTGAAATATGTGATATGTTTTTCTTTCATATATTGTGATTAATATGTTGTTCACTGCTGGATTTCAATCTTGTAGGATTTCATAATATTGTGACTGCTCATCCCAACATGTTTTTGGCCAGACAGGCTGCCACTTTCTACCTTACATGACACGATGATAAGGATGGGCATGAGGCTAATGTACTGATGCCCATTGGTGATAGGACGAGCAAGACAACTTATGATGTGTCTGCCATGATCAACCAAGCATTCTGACCAGCTTCAAGAGGCTGTGGAACAAGTGATGGTGATTCCTGTTTCCCACACTAGGAAGATGTTCCAGAGGGCACTGCTTCAACCAAGCTACAAGCTGGTTTTTGAGTTCATCCAGTAGATATTTATGACTCACAGTAGATCATATGACCAGGTCACCCCAGAAAAGTTTAGGATCATGACTGCAGTAGTTCTAAACTTGAAGGTCAACTGGAGCAGGATACTGTTTGATTTGTTGGCGAAGGAAGCAAGACTTGTCAAGTGGACCAAGGATGCCAAGGGCAATGCTGTGTCCGTGGAGGTACGAAGAAATCTGAGGCATTCCACCAAAATAAGTTTTATGGTGGTGAAGTTTTTCAAACAGTAGGTTTGGGAGAATGCTGTTGAATTCAATTCTAGGATGACTATTCCCAAGGATCAACATCAGATCGAGATGTCCCTGGGAATCACACCTGCTCTATTCAACAAAGTTTCTGATGGAGTGCATCTTCAAGCTCTATTAGAAATGGGGAATTCTAATCCTATAAAAGCTTGGAACCAAGACTGGAAGAGTATGAGAACTTCAAGATCATTATCAAGTTGTTATTTTGCTCAGAAATCAATTCACTCTACAAAGCATTCATTCGAGGAAGTTTCTGCATACCAGATCGTGTTCTAAGTCGTTTGTGATCGAAATCACACCACTCGATTCAAGTCTGTCTTATCGAGAAGAAGGAAGGATAGCTTCGCTAGCTAGTAATTTTCCAGTGGATTAACGTGAAGATATCCAGTTGCAGTAGTATACTGTAAGTTGTAAAGGGACACGACCCTTATTCGTGCATAAGTTTCAACCAGATTGTGTTTGAAACTTGTGACTCGTTCTCAGTGAGTATAAAAAAGAGAGTATCCTAGTAGTGGATATCTAATCCGGTTAGGATTGGACCGTGGACGTAGGGGGTCTCCCGAACCACGTAAAATAACTGTGTTATTTACATTCTACATATTTACTTTCAGTTGTTTATTCACTAACCAACACGTTCATTCAAACTGCATTCTTAATCAATCTGTTAAGCAACTTGGTTAAGTATTTCAAAGGTTTTCTAATAAAGAGCACAGACTAAGTCCACCATATTTTGCACACAATGCTCTGTTGGACAACAAGATCACTCTTGTTATCTACTAAGCGTTTATCACGAGAGAGAGTCAATCTGGACAGACTGTGTATCGATCTGGTTTGTCACACTTAAGCAATCTTCCTTTGAGAAAGCTTAATCTCTCTAAGTAATTAGTCAAGTAAACTAAAAAGTTTGTTTTTTTTGTGTTTTTCCCCCCCCCCCCCCCCCCCAATTACACCAAACATTTCTCTTTCGGGACCAACACCTCAGAACATGTGGGGGGAAGCTATTTTAACAACCAACTATATACTGAATAAGATTCCACTTAAAGGTAAGGATATTACTCCTTATGAGATGTGGAAAGGAAGAAAGTGCTCATACAAATCTCTTAAAATGTGGGGGTGTTTGGCAAAGGTTGATGTGCCTCTACCCAAACAAGTTACAATTGGCCCTAAAACGGTTGATTATATCTTTATTGGATATGCTCTTAACAGTAGTGCCTATCGATTTTTTATTCACAAGTCGGAAGTTCCCAACATGATGGTGGGAACAACTATTGAATGAAGAAATGCTATATTTTTTGAGAACATATATCCTTGTAAAGATAAGGATATAATTGAAGTCAATTCGTGTAAAAGAATTGAAGAAGAAACCACGCCTTCTAAATCAATGAATGAAGACCCAAAATCATGTAAGCGACAAAGGTCTAATCTAGTGGATATAGAACCTAAACGGGGTAGTAGAGTTAGGACTTAAAAGATATTTGGTCCTGACTATGTATAGTTCATGGTGGATGATGAGCCAACAACGATTAAAGCAGCATTCTCTAAGTCAGACACGGAGCTCTGGAGAGAATCTATACAAAGTGAAATTGACTCGATTATGCAAAACCGCACTTGGGTGTTGTTTGATTTACCTAAAGGTTGTAAGCCCTTAGGATGAAAATGGATCCTTAAAAGAAAGTTTAAAGTCGATGGGTCAATTGATAAATATAAGGCTCGGTTAGTAGTCAAAGGCTTTAAACAAAGATATGGGTATGATTTTTTCGATACATATTCACCAGTAACGTGGATTACTTCTATTAGAGTGCTTCTCGCGATTGTTGCTCTACACAATCTAGAGATTCACCAAATGGATGTTAAAACTGCGTTCTTAAATGGTGCTCTTGAGGAAGAAATCTATATGGTGCAACCTGAAGGGTTTGTAGTACCTGACCAAGAAAAAAAGGTATGCAAACTAGTGAAGTCTCTATATGGATTGAAACAAGCGTCGTTACAATGACACTTGAAATTTGACGATGTGATGTTGTCAAATGGTTTCAAAATAAATGAGTGTGATAAATGTGTTTACATTAAGAGTAGCACTAACAATGAATATATTATAGTGTGTCTCTATGTAGACGACATTTTAATCATGGGTAGTAACATTCGATTAATTAACGACACTAAGTTCATGTTGAAAAGAAATTTTGACATGAAGGTTATGGGGGTAGCTGATGTGATACTTGAAATTAAGATTCTAAGAAGATCAGACATGATCAGCTTGTCACAAGCTCATTATGTTGAGAAAGTGCTAAAAAGGTTTAATGCGTACGATAGCATACCTATTAAAAACCCCTTGGAACTCAATGTTCACTTAAGCAAAAATCGAGGTGAGCCAGTTGTACAAGAAGACTATGCAAGGGTGATTGGGTGCTTGATGTATCTAACTAACTGCACTTGACCTGACATAGCGTGTGCTATGAACAAACTGAGTCACTACACGAACAATCCAAGCAATGAGCATTGGAAAACTCTTGTGAGTGTATTGAGATATCTAAAGTATACTCAATATCATGGGCTAAAATTTGGTAGATACGCCCCGGTACTTGAAGGGTACTGTGTTGCGAACTGGATCTCGGACACAAAGGATTCACTTTCTACAAATGAATATGTGTTCACGATCGGGGGTGGAGCTGTTTCGTGGAGATCCACGAAACAAACGTTTATAGCCTGATCCACCATGGAATCTGAATTCATAGATTTAGATAAAGCTGGTGAAGAAGCCGAGTGGTTAAGAAACTTTCTCGAAGATATTTCATGTTGGTTGAAGCCAGTGCCTCCAGTGATGATTCATTGTGATAGTCAAGCTACTATCGGGAGGGCAAAGAGTGGCTTGTATAATGGTAAGTCTCGACTTATCCGTCTGGGACACAATACCGTAAGACATTTGATCACAACGGGGGGTTGTCACAGTTGACTATGTAAAGTCGTTGGATAATCTAGCAGATCCGCTAACCAAAAGGTTAAATCGAGATCAAATGTTTAAACTGCTAGAGGGAATGGGTTTAAAATCCACAACTTAAGGAGCTGTCATAGTGGTAACCCAATCATGATGACTGAAGATCTCAAGAACTTAGTTCAATGGGAAAACTAAGCTATGAGAGTTCGTGGGAAAACACTCATTTATATATCTATTCCCTAGAAGAGCACAATCGAGTGTTGAGAACTTGCCTAGTGGTGAGGTTAAGTCTAAGACTTTTAATGATTCTTTAGAGAAAGAGTAGGGCAAGATACTCTAGGAAGAATCACATATGTAAGTGTGAAGTGAGGGCCGCTTCTAAATAAACACTTATGAATCCAAAAGGAACATAAAACATGAGAACAGAAAAGGTTTGAGGTGTTAAAGGTGTTGACATTATTGACTAGATACATGACATGGAGTAATAGTTCAAAGCATAGCACTACTAATCCGCCTGTATATCCGATGGTGTTGGCTATGGAAGGTTCAAAGTCATAAACTACCTATCCTAATACTTTAACACTTCGTGAGGACAAAGCTTGTGTCTGCATATGCATTTGGGTTATTTTCACTCATGTGGGGGATTGTAGCAATCGCTTTTAAATAAATATTATATATATATATATATGTGATGGTTAATGAAGTTTGACCCAGTTTTAAGTGACGTGGCATTTAATTTTGAGAAAATTAAATGACCTAAGGTCGATCTACGTTTCGAATAGATGATCGTGATATATTTATTCTCTCCAAACCGATTCCTGGTGAGTGAGAAATAAATGTTTAAAGTGAGTCACTTAAAGTATGGAGTTATGTGTTTGGGACTAAGTATGAAGAGAAACTCTTGTCCCACATCTATATGAAGATATAAAAACAAAGTTATATCAGTTTTTTTTACAGTTTTTTACACCTTTTCAAATAATACGTATCTTTTCAAAAAGACACTTCAATCAAACATAAAGTCACATTATCCTATTTAAAAAAAAAACATGAAGTCACGTTTTTTCATTTATTTGTAGTTGTCCTTTAAATAAAACACAATTTTGACAGTCAAATTCACTCAGACTCAAACAAGAACAAAATAAACGTTTTTCTTTGGATTGAAGTGCCAGAATTTGCTCCAATTATCTCCACCTTTACTCTTCCTACCATTTTCTTGCAGGTGATTTTGGATTCACGGTTGATTGATTTAATTTCTTTATGGGTTTAAATTTCTCTCTTCCATAGATTTGTTCTTTAGATCAGAACATACGTCTAGATACAATTGCGAAGGCAGATGCGCAAATACATTTGGGACTACAGAGTCATTCCCCCATTCGCGTGAGAATTTAATTCAAGCCTTTACACAACATGGCAGAATCGAGCAAAAGGAAAAATAGGGAAAGAACTAGCAATCACACAGACAAGGAACAAATGGAAAAATGGTCCAATTCTCTCTGTTTGCTCGGCGTGAATAGAAAAATGGTATCATTTACCCATTTGCGCCTCTAAGAAACTATCTTTTCTTAGAACAAGTCCTTGGAGAGGATGATAGATATGACAAACATGAGAAAGTTATGATGGCGATAGGAGGCAGCTATATTGATGTTTATGTTTTTTCACAATTCTTGAACAATAGCATTGTAGCAGTGGTAGAGAGAACGACTTGCAGCAGCAAAGTGATGGGGACAGAGAAGTGAAAGTGGCTATATTGGTTTTGTTGCATTAAGATGGTAACAATGTTTAGAATTATCATTATTAAGTTGATCACTATATTTACAGTTTTCTAAATTTTTGAGAAACTTTTCATTTTAAATGGGCAATTCTTGGATATGTTCAAGAAAAATCACATGAGTGTTAAATATCAAATTAAATGATAGACCTGCAATAATAACGAAAATAAATATATTAGATTTCAAAGTCTCAAATCTCTTTTGCTTCCAGTAGTTTGGATCCCTCAAGTGCCTAATTCTCACCATTTACTTCCATTGCCTTGATTCAACTCTGCAGTCTTGGAGTAGGACCTTGATTATTAGTTCGGATTGTATATCTTGGATGGCCCGTGTTATTGAAATCTCGACTTTAGGCTCGTCGCCTCCCAGAATTCGGGATGCAAATTTGTAATAGCTTTGGGCAGGGATATTCCAAGTATGATGGCAGCTGCAAATTATTGCATGTTTTTCAAATGCAAAATGGTGACTTTATGGTTCTTAACCCTCCACTTGAGGATAAGATCGTGTCGAGCGGAGCCCTCAAGGATCTCGAGAGACGAGAATACGAGATACAGATCATCGAGCTTTTGAGGTCTACACAAGGCATTCCCATTTCGGTCTCTTTCTTGCCTATTCTTTACTTTGATAGATACCGGAAGGTGCTTCAAGTCGAGGGATGGCAAACAGATAGCCACACACAAGGAAGACTAACGAGTCAAATGATCCAACTTCTTGCACGTATGCCAGCAACTACCATTCATGTAACTAGCTGGTAACCTCAAGAACTTGCTCATTTTCCAGCCGCAGCTGAGCAACATTTTACTGATTTCCTTTTGCCAATAGACCGCATAGGAGGCAGTTTATAATCTTGGATGAAGACATGAACATATATGCGAAATTTAGACTCGAAAATGAAAACGGATTGCAAGTTTACTTAACCTTCCCAGCAAAGAACATCTTAAGTGAGCAAGATGTTCAATGAAATTTGCTTAGCTTCATTTATTTCATGCATCTCTTTTGCTTCCAAATCTCAACGTATTTAATTTAATTCTCGTACATTCCATTCATCGCTTTATATTTGCTATTTTTTGTACTTCTTAATCTTAATTATAAATTAATTTTTGTAGATATTGTAGAAAATCGTTTCAGATTTGCACTTGGTGCCTTTTAGGGGAGAATCAATATAAATATACAGAAACAAAGAGAACATAATCTAACTAAAAAAATTATCACATTTAATTTTAATTAAAACGAGTTATTATTAATAAGATGGACGTAGTATTACTTATCTTTAAAGTCATAATACAAAATATTACTATTATCTATAGAATAGAAATATGATTATTGTATATTTCAAAATATTCCAATTATAAATATTATTTTATTTTACTTTAAAATTTTATTTTCAAAATAAATTATAAATATCATAAATTTTAAAGTATATTATACGCCTTATATTGTTTAATTTTAATTTTAAAAGAACAACATTCTTAATTAAATTGAGATCGTTTTTTTTTTAATTCACTTAAGCATAATAGTTACTGTGCATCGCACGGTATAAATTTCTAGTTGATTATAAAACCAACACTTATTATGTATATAAGGAAGTTAAGAAACTTTATAATTTGACTAGTTGGGCAGAAGACCAGCCTCGCGCGCGACAGCTCGCTGGCTTGGGGCTTGTTTTTTGTAGGTGGCCTGGTGGCCAGCTGCCTAGTGGTCTAGTCTTGTGGCTTGGTGGCATAGCCTGCTGCCTAGTGGTCTGGCCTGGTGGCCTAGGGGCCTGGCCTGGCTTGCTGCCTGCTGGCCTCGCCTCGCCTGGCCTGGCTTGGTGGCTTGGTGGCCTGGCCTGGGCAGACAGCCTGTGCCATGGCCTGCCTAATGACTTGCTCAATGACCTGTCCAAATGATCTGTGACAGTGATCTGTCCAGCTTGAATTTATGGAGCTAGCTTGGACGTTTTGATATCGACCTGTGAGATCGATCTTGTGATCCTTCTGTGATATCAAACTCCTTATCAACAAGTTTATGATAAATGTGGACAAATGTATGTCCAGATTAGGTGGACTAAATTTTGTAACTCCTGTAACGTCCACTGGCTTAATGAAAATTAATTGTCTTGAATGGACATTAATTACAATTACTTCATGTAACTCCTCTTGAGTGTATTTGGCCTACACATACGTGCAAGAAACCCACAAGCAATCACAAACAAGCATATTGCTGCATTTTTTTTTCTTCAAGCATCTTAGAAGAAAGTTTTGTCATCAACCTTCTATAGTTCACCGGAGCTCGAAGGCTCGCGGTGCTGCCACCTCCGATACGTAAAACCATTATATCTTTGGTGACATCACGTCATACCGAGAGCACTACCGGGGCATAATTTGTCTTACGGAAAGAGGGTTCTTTCCTCGACTCGACTTTACTATTTTTTATTCCAATATTATTCTATTTTATTCATTTGTAATAGAATAGTTGCACCACTGTTCTTCAATTTATTATGTAATTCTTCCTCTTCCCAATTTTTTTTAGAATATTTTATTCTTTTCACCAACAATTTGATGTTGAATATGAGTGATAATTAGGTCGGATTTGCTTATTATCGGGTCAACTTGATAACGACACAACATATTAAGGTCAAATTTGAACCCGACTTGGTAAAGATATGGAGTAGTAAATTCGAACCCAAACACATATGTTTTTTGGGTTGACCCGACACGATAACGATCCAAACCTAATAACACCTGATTTTTACCACTCCGTCCTCTTCAAAGAGAGGCATTTGTTTTCGGCACGCAAATTAAGGAATCTCTAGTTAAGCTTTAAAGTGTTGGAGTATTTCAAAGAAAAAAAATAAGGGTGCAATTAGTAAACACTAATTGCACCCTTATTACCATTTAACAGCCCTTATTTTTTCCATTTTGGGAAATGCCTCTCTTTGGAGAGGACATCCCAAAATGGAATACGCCTCTCTTTGGAGAGGACGGAGTGGTATTTGATATTATAAATTTGATAAATCGTGCAAACAAAAATTAATAATTGATGTATACGGTAGGGGACCGACCGACCAAATTTTCTTGAATCGAAAACGAAACCAAATATAAAAAATATAAACCAAATCGACTGCTCAAATAATATAAACCAACTGACCAAAACCGATCGATTTCGGTTTGGTTCGATTTTTTCAATTTTGAACAGAAACAATTATTATTTTATTTTTATTTTTTTTAATCATAAATAATTTATATGATCCATCTTTAAAAAAATATATTTTTAAAATTATATTTTATAAATCTAAAATATATCATATAATTATATATATATATGTATACCAAATATAAATATAATTATTTAATATTTATATTAAATATATGTATTTAATAGTTATATCAAAATATAGAAACGGAAAACCGAACCGAAACCTATCCATTTTAAAATTTAAAAATTAAACCGCAAATTGAATTAAATATAAATTGAACCGATCAAAACATATCGGTTATGTCGTTTTATTTATTCAATTCAATTTTTGCACAATCTTAGTAAACAGGAGGTTGAGGGATCACAAAATTAAATGTCAAACATTGATATATTATAAAAGTTGAATAGCTTTTTCACCAAAATTCACTTACACTATCCCACCAAAATGAGTCTTTGTTTGTCTTTTTGTGTTTTATGCAAGTTTTATTGCTGTAAATACAAGTTCATAATTTAATCAATTTAATAATTGTATTATATTTATAAGTACATGTTTTTGTGGCTCAATAAATATATTGTTATGTATGTTAGGTATACTAACATATTTTATTAGTGTACCTCAACAGCTGCTGGAATGTTGTTAGTGATGTTCTTCGAACATGAACAAACACACGGTAAAGAATGCAGTGGATAAAAACACTAATGTGTAAAAATCAACTCTTGTGTAAAAATAGTTACGAAAAATATAAAGAGAAAAACAACTCAAGATGTAAATTTTTGTGCAAATTATAATGTATAATCCGCATGAGCCTTATGGCTAAAAATAATATTAAAACAAGTATTGAATATTACAATATTGGTCTATATTCTAACACAGCAATAATCACAGCAAACACTAAAAGTACGTTCTTGAGCTTAAGCAACGTACAATGAAAAACTAATGAAAACTATATATGAAAAACGTGTACAAACTGAAATATCAACTTTGAATATGAGATTCAAAAGTTGCATAGACAAAATGATGATGTTGTACGAAAACGTTGACATGACAGACGGTACAACACTCGTGAGACTCGAACCTTTCTAATATATCTCTCACATTTCTGCTCAGGTTTGGTCCACTCTTCTTTTGGTGCTTGGTTAGGCGACGCAAAAACTTTCTCTTCACTTTCGCACCTTTACACTGGTTGTCCAAGCATGTATTTATAAGATTTCTAAACTCAACTTGGGTCGTTCCACGTTTGTTGAGATGTAGGGGTAAAAGTAGTGGCTTTTGTTTGTTACTCCAACACGTTTTCCTGATATTTCTCAACTAACTTCACGCTTTGAGGATTCTTTTACCTCACCATGCATCCTGATTTTTCGCAACAAACTTTCAAATGCATGAGTAAAGATAGGAGCTTTCTGTTGCGCATCAATTTAAAAGCCCTTTTGACTATTTCTCCTCTACATGACTCAGACTCAACCACCAGTTGTACATCCTACAAGGCAGCCACATCATCGTGCCTAAAAATAATCCACGTCATCATTTCTGCAAAGACATATGGGAAGAAGGTAAAAACCAGTGATAACAAAACATGCGTTACACCAATTATTAATAGAGTTATTTCAACTCTATCATATTTTACTACAAATAATAGCTATTGTATAAAATTGTATTTTATTTGTAAGTACATTTTTTGTGGCTCAATAACTATTTTGTTATGTAGGTTAGGTGTACTAACATATTTTACTACAAATAATAGCTATTATATAAAATGAATATTAATTTTTTCACAAAACATATTTATCTATTTTATATTTATCACTAGGTGAACAAAATTTGGTAAAAGAAAACCGAATTGAACCGATAAATTCAGTTCGGTTTTTTTCCTTTTCGGTTCAATTTTTGTTTTTAATTTATAATTTTTTGATTTTTCGGTTCGGTTTCGATTTTCGTATCAAAAAAACTAAAATACTGAAAATCGAACCGAAACATATTACTCCCTCCGTCCCGCTAAATACTGCCACAATGGATCTAACACAAAGTCTAAGAAAATAAAGTGTTGTGTTTAAAAAAGGTAGGAGTGATGTATTTTAAAGGTAAATCTTTTTCCTTTTTGGGAAAGTGATGATTTTTAATGAGACGACCCAATAAGGAAATGTGGCCACTTTAGTGGGACGGATGTAGTACTATATAATATTTATTTATTTAATATTACTTATCAAATAATTATTTATTTAATATTTAATTATTAAATATACAAATATATAAGTATTAAATATTAATTATTAAATATATTATTTAATTAATATTTTCAGTTTTGGTTTTTCAGTCTTTTACCGAAACCGAACTGAAAATTTCGGTTTGATTGTTTTTCGGTTCAAAGTGATTTCGGTTCGGTTTTGATTTTACATTTTTGGTTCGATTATCGAACCGAACCATGCTCACCCCTATTTACCACAAATGTTGGAACAACTCACTAGACCTTTAGGTAAGATCAATATGTCAATCTACATGTGGGTAAGTCAACTCCAAATATATCACTTGAGCTATTTTCAATCAATCTTCTTGAACATCTCATCGACCTAATTATTTTTAGGTCATGGCCGAATTTTTCAATATGCTTCAAAGCAGGTTGCATGTATACCCCTTCTGAACATGTGAGCTGGTCTCTTAATCAACCTGTTTTCAACCAATCTGCTCTATTGATCTATTCCTTAAGCAGGTCATCTATTATGATCTTCAGGTGGATGCAACACTTAGTCTAAAATATCATATTGATCATATGACCCAATCGTTATATCGATCTGACCTTGCACTTTGATCAATTCGCTACAAAACAATAAGGTCGATTCTATAGCACAAATTGTTAATGTGATATAACATGTTAATCTATCTTCAACCACTTAGAGTAAAATAAGATCAATCCACATTCATCAAATAGTTAATTTGATCAGTCATTACATCATAGATGATACGCTACTAGAACAAGGTCGGATCAAACTCAAATGAATCAACTTGATACTTGTTGATATGTTCATAACAAGTAAATAAAGACACATATCAATTCATTAAAGATTGTTAATTTCATGTGCTACTTAGCACTTGTATCGGTCTAAGCTAACAACAGCAGCCACAATATTTGACTAATAATCTTTCACTTGAAAATTGATTTCAATTTATCCTTACACCTTGATGAATGCTGCAAGTCTTCAATCATCGAGTATAATTTATATAAATAAATTAGTAGAAAATAAAATTAAAAATTAATTTTTTGGAGGGAAACAACATATAAAAAAATTATATTTGGCGCCAAAATGGATAAAATATAATAGAGTAGTTTTTGTCCTCTCATAAACTCAACGTTCCCAACCACAAGGCAATGGCGGAGCAAGAAGAAGGACAAAACCCTACCGCCGTCGATGAGCCGCACAAGCTCGACATCCCCACTCGCCGGGTCAAGAACATCATGAAACTCGACAAGGACATCAACAAGGTCAACTCCGAGGCCTTATTCCTTGTCGCCTCCTCCACCGAGCTCTTCCTCCAGTTCCTCGCCGAGAAATCGTCCCACGCCGCCGTCGAGAAGAAGAGGAAAACCATAACTGTCGAGCACATTCGGGTTGCCACCAAACGACACCGTCCCACTGCCGATTTTCTGCTCGATTCTCTCCCCATGCCTCCTCGGCCAACCGAGCAGAATCCTCAGGCAGATCGTGCTAAATCGCGGACAGTTAAGAAGCCAGTTCCGTTCGCCACTCGTTCAATAGATGCTTTCTTTGATAAGTCTACTTAAATTTCTGTTGGTTTTAGGTTTTGACCCTTGAAGGTGTATAGTAGTTTAAAATTCGTCTCACTATTGTGCTGGTGGTGCTTTATGTTATGATGCTCAGTTTGAGCCGTTTCAGCTCTTGTGTTCAGATAACATCATGGAAGTATTTTATCCAATAATGTGGTGCCTATATGGATTTGCAGATCGTGTTCAATTCTGTTGATAATGGTCTCTTTGATTAGTTAAATGCAGAAATAATCATTTTCTTTGGGTTTTATAGATGATATTTTCTCAGTGAGGTCATAAATTGATGACATATCTGACTTAATTCGATAAGATACAAACACTCATATTTCTTGTAGTGGAAAATTTGCCATAGGTAGGGGGTGGGGGTGCCTTTGATAAATGAGTAAATTATTTTTTTCAATAACTGTGCTTTCATTAGTGGTATATCATTTGCTATATTAAATTATATTGCAAAATGTGAAGTCTGTACTTGTTCTGTTTCTGATATGCTGCAGAAAATGTGCTAATGTAGGCTTTAAATTCAGTGAAATGATCTGTTTAATTTATTTCTGGTGGAAACTCTTTTCATACTATAAAACAATAGAAACTGATTATACAACTGCGTTAGTTCTTGACCAATACCCAATTTACTATGGTGAGAAGGGGCCTGAAGAAAACGACGAGACAATTGACATAGTATCCTCTCTAAGATGGCAAGGAAAGCCTTTCTGACTGTACGCCTTTTGTCCGCTTTCTTTCTTTTTCCCCTTTATGAAGGATGTGCCTTGACTAGGTGAGTTAATGCTGTTTAGACCCATGGGCTGTAAACCCATGGAAGGTCTTCTATTTAGAGGGCTTGCACTCCTGAAGCCTCCATTTAAGCTTTTATCAGAAAGACGCCAGCTGCTGGTGCCTGGCCTTGTTCCAAATGGACTGTCAGGAACAGTTACTACTTTACTGTGTGCCTTCTTTTGCTCCTGCATGAAAAATCACCTCCGTATATTCAAATACTCTAGAAATGCCATAAGCATACTTCAAAAAGAATGAGCAGGCACTGAAGATAACTACCCTTTGTCTTTGTTGTTCCTCTTCTTTTTCATTCCTCAACATATTGTACTCTTCAAGCATTGCTAGTAGAGGAACCTGAAGTCCAGACTTTAACATGTGATGAGTCTAATAAAATTTATACAATTATACTAGAACGATCTATTAACATCGGGAAACAGAATAATGATGCGTGAAAGGCTTTGGATTCTGTAAATGAATTAATTTTAGTTCTTAGAAAATTGAAGAAGTGTGCGGCTTTGACATGAAAAACCAAGGGAAGTGGGTATAAGTTGTCATGATAATGTTTTGTCTACTGAAGAATAATCTACCTACCTGATGTAACCCTGTAATCTTATCTGTTTCTATGAGTAATATACAACACCTTACAGGTATCTAAGAATGGATCTTATCAGCTTCAACTGATCTATTTAGATTATTTTTACTTGTTATATTCCCCTGATCATCACATTACATGTAAAGATACATTTCATATTGCTTACAAGAATGATATTTCTGAGTTGCTATTAAGAAAAGTATACCTCATCATACAAGAAGATTTTCTTTCTTTCATCTTCCCAGTCTTTAGTCTTGGATATCAGCAAGTCAACCAAAGCTGCGATGAGGATGAAGCGAATAAAGTGCATATGGTTATCGATCTCTTCTATTTTGTTAGTTGGTTCGGTCCCATATTCTAGTATGATATGATCCATCATTAAGTTTTGCTTGAAAGTAAATAATGGAGATGAGTCCTAACCTTGTATCTTGTTGACCATCACTCTGGCTCGCTCAGCTCTTTTAAGGTTTTTATGAGCACCTCTGCTAACTGAATAGCGGTTTTCATCCTGAATCGGCAAAATAATTGCTCAGATTTTGCTTGCTGAAAGTTCTCAACTTATTTATTATATAAATGAATCTGACCCTGTTGTACTCTTCTAACCAAAGCTCCTCATCACGTGCCAATATCCACTTTTCAACCTTCTCCATGATTACCTTCCTGCTAGCTGCTTCTTCTTCAGCTCTTGATATCTGTTCATCCATGCTTATGAGGAGTTCAGCATGATCAATCTCCCCTATTATAAATTGTCATGGGTCAAATTATGATATATGAGTAACTAATACATTTCATTGAGAAGATTCTCTTACTAGAATCTATCTGGTTGATTATTTTTTCCATCTCTGGTCTTGATGGTATTTCCATGTGTGATCTACTGCATATATCCTCGAGCTCTATTTGTTTCTTGAGGAAAAAATCTTTCATCTTGCTTGCTTTTAACTGATCCAGTCTCTTCACTTCAGTCTCAGCCTTCAAAACATCAATCAAATTAAATTATTTCTGCCATAAAGTTCTAGAGAAGAGTGACATGGCATACCTGCTGCACTATGTCAAGAGTAAGGTTTCCGGGAGAGGATATATCAGCTGATGCCAAAGATGATAGATCAGCTACGTTTTGAAATTCTTTACGGTCTCCATAGGGTGTATCCATGAGACTCCACAAATCAGACAATGCTTTACCAAGTTGTTGTAGCTGTTTTTTTTTAAATAACTAAACAGGTTGATATGTGTTCGCAGTAATTATTTCTAACAATTTCTGTAGTAGTCTTAATGAAATTGAATTATTGAACAAGATATAAAGAATTTACCTTGTCAAGTCTTGTTTGCTTTTCTGATTGCAGTGACATCACTGTGCTATTAAGCTTTTCCAGGATACCATCACTAATGTTCTTCGACAATCCTGATAATTCATTTAAGCTTGGATGCACCTTTGTGATGATCAATGAAGAATCCATTCCTAAAGTGGCTGACAAATTTTTGATTGTGCTTATGTAGTTTTCCATCCTCTGAAGTCTGTCACTCTTTGATACAAACATGAACATGCAAGAGAACAGTTAAGAGTGATCAATTTCTCAGTTTATTTTAGTGCTTAAAAACATGTACTATTAATTAAATTACCTTCTCACTGTGAAGTCTCTGAAGCTCATTTTGGAACTCCTCAAGTTTTTTAAGTGAAAGATCATTCTCGTTGACAGGAACAGCTGATGTTGAGTCATTATACTCTGATCGACCTGCAATCTCTGCAGAAATTTTATGAATTTGCCCTTGTACTACTCGGAATTGCTTTACTCGTTCTTCTTTCCTTAACTGCATCTCTCTTAGTGCTGGAGTTATAGAATCTAGCTGCTCTTTCAGCGTTCCTGCCATTTTCTCCGGCTGTCACGAATAGAAAGGTACACGAATCAAAACATTACATGCACATTTTAAACTTCTTCTCCTGCTAAGATATATCATAGTAGTTTGCTGTAAATATGTAAATATTCAAATGGTAAGTTTCTTATTCCTTCAGTAAATCTACAGGAATAGATCTTTCAAATTTATTTTTTTATATCATGACATACAACATATATAAGATTGTTTTTATACCATGCTTGTGTCCTTTGATCTTCTTGCAAAAGCTCTGTAAATATTTTTCATGCTTCTAGTTTTATTTATCTTTCCTTCTGTTATCATATGCAGGAGAGCTATCACATTTGTTAAACAAGTTTTGCAACAGTATCTACACATTTTTAAGGTTAATTCTTTCAGGACCTGAATAATAAGTTTCTTATGCACGTGTAATATTATTGTCTAATTTGTAATAAATAGTTTACTCGTCCTGGCAGTGATCTTTCTCCAAGTGACAGGAGGAGATGAGTAAACTCGGCCTCAGATTCTGCAAGTTGCTGATGTAGTCGAGCTCGTGAAATGTTGGCCGTGTCAACTTTTCTTCTAAAAATCTCGAGGCACTCCTGTTCAAGTTCCAGAAGAACCTTTTCCCGTTCCAATTTGTCTTCTCCGACTTCATCCCATATGATCTGCAAGCCAATGAGCACATGTTATAACGATCAGGTAAGCTGATTCATCACATTGTAAAAGATTGCCGCTTCGAAAAATTTACCTGCAATTCTTGTAGTAAATAGCCACACGATGTCTCTAACAATGCTAAGCTTCCCATCCCGCCATTTGCTTTCTGTAAGGATCCCATCAAGAAAAATATTTTCTGATGAGATGGGAGATGAGAGGGAAAAAAGGTTAAGCCCGACTAGAGATGGCATTCATTTCCTAGAGGCGACTAGTATTGTCTTGTACTGCAAGAGCAGTTTTAAAACTAGAGAAATGGAGGGACCATAGTGAGGTGGTACTTTTTTGTTTTGGTGAGTGAATATTTGCTTAAAAGATAAGGTTTCACTGGTGGATGACAGTGAAACTTTGGGTTCAAGGATTGTCTGTTGCTTTTGATCTTCAAGGTTTCTCTTCCTACTTTTATTTCAAACTTAATTCTAGCATGAAATGCGTTTGTGTGTTGGTGTCAACTAGTAACATTAGGCATTTTACTCTCTTATCAGAGTTCAGCTTCTAATGAATGTGATATTTGATCACTCTTTATTTCTTTAAGCAGGACTTGATTCTCAAGCAAAGCTCTCAGGAAAAGAAAAGGGAAAAAGAAATGGTAAGGCATCATGTGCTGTCAAAAATCTCTTCTTAGATTATCATATGGTGTTACTGCATTATAGTCTCATGCATTCCACTTTTATTCTTAAAATCATATTATAATTCTTGTAATTCTCCCAAAATTCTTGAGAATTTTCCCATTGCATGATCTCATGCCAGATGTTGTAAAACATTATTCAATCAAAATGGTTTGTCTGGGATATATTTTGCACTATTTTAGAGTATTGGAAATGAGTCTTTTTGGTTAAAATGCCATTATCAACGAAAGTATTTGAAAAGGTAAAAACGAAAAATTGCTTAAGCCAAGCATTATATTATTGGAAAGACATTGTGGACATAATGATGAGAGTAAGATTAGAGATGCCTTGTCCACAAAAGGACATTTTACCTTTGCCCAATGTTTAGGAATTTTATAACAAAGAGAATTAGTAGATCGTTTTGGTTATTTAGTAAGTCCAGTTAATGTAGACCAATTTCTAGATTGCGTGCTTGGTGGCATTTCCTCGTCATTTCGCTTTTGTTGGGTGGCAAAGGTATAGGCGAACGATCCAAATTCGGCATTTCACATATTTTTATATAATCATATGATTAAAAGAAAAAGAAAAAAACAATTTGTGTTAGAACAGAAAAACCTTTTCTATTACCTATAATCGTCGAACGAATTCTTGATCTGGTGATTGTGTTATGTCATTATATATTACTAGTGTTTTTACGGAACAGTGCACGGCAAATTATATTTTGAAGTATATCTTTTATTAATTTAATTTATAGATAAAGTTGATAGTACTTAAAGAAATCAAATAATCCAAACAAAAATAGTTATAAGTGATAAATGTCAAGCCTTTATATTATATTTTTAAATATTGTAAATAGGTTGTTATATATTAGTTTTTCTTTTTAACGTAATAAAGACAAAAATTTGCTTATTAATATATTATTTTATTTGAAGATTACTTAATTAATATAGGGTTTGCTTAACTCGATTTTAAACTATTTAATTAGTCTTTTTTTTAGCACATTTGTGAAATATATTCCTTATTTACATTTTATTAACTTATTAATTTAATTTATTTAATACACATTTGTATTTGAGATGACAAGAAAAATAAAATTAAAATAGGTAAATTACATAACATACTTAAATATCAAAACTGCATAAGTAAAGATAGTGAATTTTAAATAAATGATATAAGCTATACTGTAAAATATGCTTATTGTTTACATTTTAATAAGTTTCTATTTTGATTTATTTAATAGAAATTTGTAATTGTGAGAAGAAAAAAATCAGATAAAAATTAGAAAATATAACTAAATTAATTTGAGAATTGAGACTATTTATTTCCACACTCTTCCCCTACATAATTATTAGAGTTAATTATATAAACTAGCCAAAGAAAATAGTAAAAGACAAATAATAACTACAAACATAATACTATTTAAATTCTAGCCATTTTGAATGTGAATTATCATAAATACCCTTCTACTTAAATTTAATTATATGAATGATACGAATGGTATGAAAGGTATGGATAATATTCATTCATACGATTCATACGTACATTCAGTTTAATAAAATTAAGTATCACGTATGAATGGTACGATTCGATACAATTCATACTATTCATACTCAAAAATGTAAAATATAATTACAAGGGTATTTTAGTACAAAAAATTTATAAATGACTAGAATTAAACTTTTATTATGTTGGTGGCTATTATTTGTCTTTTACAATCTTTTTTGACTATTTTATATTATCACTCTAATTATTATCATTTTAATGAATTTATTAATTGGTATTATTTATATTAATTATAATAAAATTGAAAAATATAACTAAATGAGAGAGAGGCTCATCCTGAGTTTTCTCGTTGCTGGCAAAGAAAAAACAGTACGAGTATGTTATTTTTATAGTAGTTGAGAAATAGAGTAACAATAAGCAAAACCTAGCTACATTCACAATGCACCAGCAACAATTATTACCGGGTTGTAATTAAGTAGATTTATGTATGTGAGTTGGTATTGATCAACATACTTGATAAATTGATTGAGTTAAGAAATTTGTACATGTCTTTGTTTGACCTATCAAAAATTTAAGTTCATGACTCACCTTTATATTCCGCGAATCAATTAATAACATTGTGAATCGATCAATCTCTAAAACCCCAACCACCGTTTGGAGGTAATCCATATTCAAGTGCAGTACAGAAAGTGTCATCCAATGCCATTGCTTCATCATCACTGGATTGTCGGTCCTGGTTAGAATGCAAGACAAGATCTTTAGCAGATACCTCTGCACTACTAATGGAGTCGCTACAAACGTAAGAGACAAAGTAATGACATTTATTTAACTAAATTAATTTGAGAATTAAGACTATTTGTTTTCACACTCATCCACTACCTAATTATTATCTTTTTAATGAATTTTATTAATTTGTATTATTTCTAATTACTTATAATAAATTACATATATTTACATTATTTAATAGTAATAAATTAATTTCTTTCTTTTATCTTTAATTTATTAATAAATAAATTAATTAATTTTTATTTTTTTATTTACTTAAAATACAAAGTTAGTTATATTTATATTTTTTATTTTTCTTTTCTTTATATTATCAATTATTAATTTGAAACTATTCATTTTTCCTTTTCCATATCCTACATCTTCTCTTTAATTAATTAATTTGTATTCTTTATAATTAAAGTAATAATATAATAAATATAATTTTATAAATAAAATTAAAGAAAAGTAAGTATTGATAATATGAAAAAAATAAAAAATAAAAATAAGAAGTAAAAAGATAATAAAGTAAATAAAATTAAAAAAATATTATTCATAATATGAAGAAAATAAAAGATACAAATAAAAAGTGAAAAGATAATAAGATAAATAGAATAAAAAATAAAGGACAAAATTAGAAGAATGTGACAAAATAATTTATATATATATATCTAAAAAATAAATTCTTATGCATTTGATTTTGTCTGCATCAATAAGGCAATATATTAATTTAACAACTATATAATTTTATGTAGTATTATTATAATAATGCATAAATGAGATTTATGTGTGCCGCAATTAGAACAAATGAGATTTAATGTTCTATTTATATGTCCCAAGTCATTAGCAAATTTTAATATATATTTTATTTTTTATATTTTCAATTTCAATTTTAAAAATTGGATTATGAACTCCATTTCTGACTTAATCATTTAGTATGAAGCGGTGAAAACGAAGGTTTTATTAAACATTTATGAACTCCATTGTAGATTTATGACTTAATCATTTAGTATGACGTGGTGAAAACGAACTAATGTGTGAATGCAAAAGGTTTTATTAAACATGTACTGTATTAGTTAGGATGAAGAAATGATGAAATTAGCCGAAAATTAATTCTTCTATTCAGAAAACTGACAAACAAGTAAATATTAGTTCTTGAAGGAAAATTTGATTTAAATGAATTTCAAACTTCAATAATTTAATTAATCAATTATTAATCATTTTGATTGATTGTTTTTATAAATGATAAGTAGAAAAGTTAGGAACTATAATAAAAATTGCGATAACAATAAATGCAAGAATATTTAGTTCCATAATGTCACCGGTTTACTACTTTGTAATAACTTGAGATTTAATCCCCTAAAGATGATAAATCTTTCTTCTATAATTTGTAAATTCAATGAATTGATAAGCTCTAGCTCGTTGATCTTGAACCGGGCCACTATCATGAATAACAATATATGATGTATTTTTTGTTTAGTGCTACAGATTCATCCCACACTAATATGATATATGATTATTTTTTTTAACATTAATGTTATTTTAAATGACTTTTATAAATAGTAAATTCCAAATATGAATATATATATATATATATATATCTTTTTAATTTTTTTAAAAATAAATGTTAATTATGATTTGTTATATTATATATATTTTAATAAATATTAATTAAAATAATAGATTTACGTGTAAGATATAGAGTGTATCACAAAATTGAGATATTGAATTTCATCTTAGAATAAGATAAAAAAAAAGTTTTAACAATTATGAAATACATCAAAATAAATTAAAAGCATGTTATAAAAATTAAAATTCTTGAAACCATGACACTCGAAAAATGAGAGAGTTGATCAACTGTTAATTTTATGTCGACCGAACAAGATCGAGGGAAACAAGGTTGGTACTCTTATATTGTATATTCACAACACAAGAAGAAGAAAAAACAGTATTTCGCGGATTCTTTCCATCACTGGAAAACAAATTAAGCTGTAGGCATCAAGGTATCGAGATTATATATTGCTGCAGAAGCGGAATCGAAGGGGTTGGTTGGAAGGTAAGGATAGCATGATTGATTGGTTGCGGGTCCTTTGAATCATGGGCCACAACTACTTGGGTAGAGACCACTAAACATCATCTGGACAGATCTAGCGGGACTTCTTGCATGGGCTTGTTTTGATTCCCCAAGTTTTGGTAGTTGCACGAATGTTATGAAGTTTGAGCTGATGGGTGATGCCTCAAGCTTACTTTCGCGATCTGAGGTTGAAACACCGAGTGTACATGCTGAGAATGACGAATATGCCTTTTTTGATTTGGAAAGTGTCACGACCCACCTTCACTAAGTATAGTAACGATGGGTAAAATCGTGACTCATGGATGAAATATAGAAATGGATAAAGAAATGGGTATTAACTCGAAGGTGAATATATGATAAGTGCCTCGATAAATAAGGATTCATACACGAATTTTGGTGCTAAGTGACATATAACAAAATACATAGGTCGTTGATTATAATGTTTAGAAATACTGAATACTAAACTAAGTGTTTGCAGCGGAAATTGGATCAATTTCTAAATTTACATGTATGAAGACATGTAAACCCCCAAGAGATTTCTACTAATTGAGTTCGACAAAAACCATCGCTAAACACTCCCCTTTGACATCACAGCTCAACCTGCACATTTATAAATACATGCAGGGCTAAGTACAAAAGTACTCAGTAGACACATGCCAAAATCGCATTCGTACTAATATAATTGTCATTGCCATAACATAGTGAGACATATGGATTTTATCTCTAAAGAAGCGTATGTTCACTAAATTCTTTTGTGATTCCTAAAATTTGACTGTGCAGTCTAAGTTCTGGAGTAAGCAATCATATCTGTATTTCTATGTGTCGGGAATGTGGCCACCTTCCACGGACAGTTGACCGGCCAACCCGCTTAGATGACTCACGGTCATGGTGTACACTAGTCCGAGAAAGATAATAATCATTTAGGATCCGAATTCGATTATAATAGTTCAAGCAAATATGTATCATACAAAAATATAAATATTTTTGGCAAGATAATACTTCACATAATTTCAGTTCAAAATCTTTTTGAAATGAAATAATAACTGATACAACACACATAATTTTAGTTGTATAAGAAAGCCTACCTGAATCGCTTCCTTGCTTAATAAAATCTGAATCTTTACCGTCTAGTGCTTTCCCTTCGCTAAACCTTAATCGTAATTACGAAGAAGATACTCATCGTGAGTATATAATTTATTTTATCTAAATAAAATGAAATATTATTCTATTATTTAATTAATTATTTTAATTTCTCACTCGACTAATATTCGAGTACTTAGAAATTTCTATAACTATTTTTGTAGGATTTTAATCAATATTTGATTTATTAAATCCTTAATATTGATTTGTTTTACCCAATTAATTTAATAATGGGTACTATAATTATTTAAGATAATTTACTTGAAATAATTTAATTCCAAGCTAAAATGTTAATTAACACTTATAGGATAATATTAATTTTAATTAATACTATTTAAGAATTTTTAAAAGTTGGAATTAATACTACTAATTTTATATCTTAAGCATAGCTTAATTAATCTAATTATTTGGGTTTAATCTAACTTTTTATATCCAACCCATTTAATTTAATAACTTGATCCAAAGATTTAATTTATAAGCCCATTCTTAAGAAATAAATCTAAGCCCATTCTAAATACTTAATCTGGCCCATTCTATAGAACTAAAATAGGCCCATTCTGATAAGCTTGACTCGGCCCACTCAACAATTCTCAACCCAATTGATTTCTATTACATCGGCCCAGAACTAATTAAAACTCGGCCCACAACTAATTAAAACTCGGCCCACAAGACTAATATTGACCCGGCCCATGATTGAATCTTAAATGATCATAACCCTAGCATACACACACACCCGCTCCCCCTCTCTCCTTTCCTCCTCTCCATTGGTACTCTCTCTAGCAGAGACAACACACAAAATCTCTTCTCTCACTCACCATCACTCTCATCGCTCTCACTGCTCTATCTCGCCACCATACCTCCGCGCCGCTCTACCCTTCGCCGGAGGCGCTATCTCTCAATTCTTTCTGCTCTTCCCTGCTCTCGGTCTCTATTTGATCTCTCTACCTCTCTCGATGTTCTCGCGGCTACTCTCCGGCTCTAAGTCGCCGGAGTTCATCTAAGGTAAAATACCATTTTATCCATTTCTATATTTCATCCCTGAGTCACGGTTTTACCCATCGTTACTATACTTAGTGAAGGTGGGTCGTGACAGAAAGTGAAGTTAACTCTTCAGTTTTCTTGGATTCCGAGGAGAATCAAAGTGTGTTTAGAAAGAAAAAATGGATCAGAGCTAGGAGATTTACTTTGGAGAAGGAGCGGGTTACCTATTCATACTTTTGACCCATTTCTGAGGTAGGCATAGGTGAAGGACCACAGACTCAATCAATATCAATAATAAATTCATATGAACACACTTGCATTCAAGACGTCCTTGTTGACAAAGGGCTTCAGATCAGAATGAAAAGAACAATAACCAGTCCTAGACAATACAAAAACAAGATCGGAAGTTATTCCGGTTCGTCTCCATTTTCATGAAATTATTCCTCAAGCAAGGCAACCGATGTAGTTAGCTTGTCATACTTACTATTGCCACCTGTTGGCCTACGATTCTACTTTTCGAGATAATAGGCGGTTAGTTACCGGTTCATGCGGAAATGAAAAAGCATTTCATTCTCTTCATTTCAATAAGGGAGGATTAGAGAAATCCTATCAATTGCATCTTTTTCTGGACCTTTGGGAAAAGTATGAAAATAATTTCTCGAATGGTATGATCCCTCTGTCACTCCAGAACGAAGGGGTGGGCTGGGTAGGTTGGACAACTGACGAGCAAGGTCGGTTAGCTTCACATCCTTAGAAAGAGCAAGATTTATAGAGAAAAAATTGGGTGGTTCGCAGTTGCAATAGCAACTACGTAGCAACATTAGCTCCTTAAATGCCCACTGCAACGAGGACTTCCATAGTAATATCCATGCCTTGTTGAGGAAGATGAAACTAGCGAATTTGTATCTGTTTACATATGATAATACAAAAAATATAGGTGTTGAGCATCTTTTATACTTTGTGTACCTCTTTATGAAAAAGTATCTTGCTGCTTGATCCGATGTCAGGAAGGGGGGTAAAAAGTTACTGTTGGGAACCCTTTGTTATAAGTTTTGATGATGGTTATCGAAACACACACTTAGAATATACTTAAGTATTCACCAACACAAAACGTAGTATGTTATGTGTATGAGAAGTTGATCTAAGCTGTAAAGATGTTAAGATTTGTATTATAATGTGTCTATCGAAGATCAACTTAGACTTAAGTTTTACTTTCATTTGTTAGTTAACAGATTACAGTGTAAAAGAACATATAGTGAGTCATGATCTGGTCATAAGTCGATCTGTTAAAGACTTAGTATTTTCTAAGATGTTACAATGTAAAGACACATAACGTGAGTCACGATTTGTGTCTATAGAGCATCTATACTTAGACTAGGTCTTGCAGTAGAGCGTACAAGATACAAAACGCAGGAGACGTTTTGTCACAGACACAAAGCGTAGGAAACGTTTTGTCTAGATGTTGCCTAACAATGGAGTATCCCAAAATTACAGAAGGTGATTTAGCAAACAGATCATGGAATGATATGTTCAACACACAGATAAAGGGGTGATCTCTGACATGCTTAAGAGATAAATGATTTGCCTAAATGGGTCATTTGTTTACTGGTACACTTTGGTGCCACGTAGGCTTCGTTCTCATATACTTATTCTGGTAAAAGAATTTGAATACTGGGAAACAATGCCATACCAGAAATGGCAACAAAGAACGCATCGTTGGCAAAGACTACATTGCAACGACTACTTCGTGTGCTAAAAGCATTCCAACGGCTAGTTTGAGATTCATATTCGTCTCTAAATACTCCTTCAAGAGTTTATTACAACTCATTGGATTCCAAACGATCAAACCCTGCAAAAATATTCAATAATTCGAAGTGTTCAAACTCTCAAAGTGCTAATACAACATGCACTACACCTTGCACTTTCTACACTATAAAATCCTTTGTTCTTAACTTTTATCAGATTATATCTTAAGCTAGAACACGCCCCACTAGAACAAACATTTTATCAAGTTACTTTTCACTTTAATAGTTAGTTCTCTCTTCCACTCTAGCCTTCAAGCTGCTTGAAAGATCTTCTAACTTGTGAACCCAGTAAGTGTAAAGATCATGACCTTATTCGTACACATCTCAAGTCCAGTTTAAACTTATTGTTGTGACTGACTCTCTACCAATCTAAATAAGCGAGAATTTGTATTCACGATTTAGTGAAGAGAACTATCAGTTGGATAGTCCGTGGATGTAGGGGGTTCCCCGAATCACGTAAAAACTTGTGTTCTTTACTGTTAGACAAATGATTAGTCTTCAACAAAATAATATGAAAAATGTATAAAGGCTCCAAGAGTTTGAAATTTATACCTCTGCTCAAACTGTGCAGCTTGATTGCGTGATTAACTCGGTCCAAGAATTGCGGGTAAGACCTGCAAAATAAGACCGAAGGAAGGGTCAGGGGTCCTCCGGAAAGACACTCCGACACTCAAGTCAGTTTGTGTTTACTTAAGAAGAATACGTGAAAGAACAAATGTTCATTCTCTTGTTGTATGGAGAAAATGCTAAGGTAAATATACCTCAGAGGTACTAGGTGTAAATAGTGCATGTAAATGAACCTCAACCAATCATGGTTTAACACGTTGCAACAGTCCCCGCTATGGTTGTTAGGTGCAATCGCCGCATAATTCTGTAATTCTAACATATGTCATAAACGAATTTGACATATGTCAGGTAGTACTATACACGTGATTATCATACTTAGCAGACCTCCATAATCAGACCTCTCGATTCAGATTCCAGAGGTGACTAATGCTCAGACCATGGCTTCTGAGGATTAGTTAGAACGTAAGGATTTCCAGATCCTTCCTCGCCTCTGTGTATATCAGAGCCTAATTTATCCTTCGAGAGTATTCTCTTATATGATAAACCTGATTTTCTCTTTATAAAAGTGGTGATGATATTACACCCCATCAACTTCTCCCCCTAGTCTCAGAAGTGACGTCTGTTATCTTTTGAGTCAAGACCATATTAATGAGCTCTGGCCAAATTCCGTTTTTAAAGGTTTTTTTTTTTTTGTAATTTCAAAGACTGTACCCTCAGGTATCCTGCTATGCCTTAATTATTACCTGACATGGCGTGTAAGTATTTATAATTACCTTTTTGACTGTTGAGTACTATACCCGTCTTTTCACCGTCCTCTCCTTAGGGACTTCATCAGTCGCTTAATCCAAACCGCTGGATTAAAAGGCTTTCCTTCATCTTGATGCTACACGTGTCGATTCAATTCAATCTTAAAATAGATGAGCCCGCCTATAAATTGATGCCTTAGCGCATTTCTTCAAAAATTTACGAGTATCCTCCCGTTATACCTTTGACGAGCCCATTTTTCGTACTCTTTTTGAGCTTTAGTAGGTATAGATCGAGTCTTCTTTTCTTTATTTTTGTATCTTTGGTTCTTGGAGGACACACTTTTGTGAGACAAGTAGTTGGGAAAAGTCTTGGGCAAGTCAGGCCACATTCCGTGAAAGAGGCAAATTCCAGGCGTTGTAACACCTTGATCAAGGAACATCTGTGCTTAAGATAATGTACCGTGCAGGATATGGACTTGACATTTCAAAGCTGGAAGGTGAGGTTTGTTGAGCAACACCTTGGTCAAGCCGTTTGGAGACTCTGTGCCCAAGATGAAGTACCCGGCGAACGAGGAGATGAAAAGGAAAGATTTGATGAGATCTTTGGAGGAGCAGATGCAGATTCTTACCGCGGAGCACAAACAAGGAAATATATATTTCTTATATCCTGCCAGAGCTACATAAGGAAAGAATCAAGTCGGTCAATTGCTAGAGATACTAGGAATGCACTCAAGAAGGAATGAATATCTTCCATACAAACCCTAGCCGCCACCAAGACGAGTTAGATCCTGAACAAGATGATGCACAAGTCAAGACCTTGAGCAAGACAGTGAGGATAACGTTCGTTCAGAATACTTTATGACACATGGAGAAGCTTGGAGCAGAAGAAAGAAAGTTCGGGCAAGTTGGAAGGCAAGGTGCATATGACGCATGTCTTGACCCAGTCCTTGGGCAATGTGCGGAAAATCCTAGCAGCAGCGGGAAAATAAGGAAAGAAATCTTTATTTCCTTACACAATGGATATGCACGATTTGGACCTCATTGATGATATGGATGAATATATTTGGAGATATTTATGCAAGGAAAGAAATCCCTTGAAACCCGAACTTGCTCAGAACGTCATGGGCCTGGCCCATAGCCCATGCTAGCTTCTATATAATTGCCCTGGTCGCAGCAGCAGTCAGCATGATAGCATAACGTGAAGTACGTGGAGGAGAGCTGCTGCTGCACGAACCACTCACACTCTTCATTTTTTTCCTTAGTATATTTCAAGTTGATGTTTTGAGAGTCTAAGAGAGGAAGAAATGAAGCCTTCGGACACCTTTTATTTTCTTGTATTTATTTGCCTTGGTCACGGTTGGTCCTGCCATGGATTGCTTTCCGTTTTCTATATAATTCTAGTACGTTTCCTTTTATCTTTTTCTTTTACATTTGTTTTATTTATATCTAAGTATTTTAATACTTGGTTTGGGTTAAACAAGTTTAGCTAAGATCAACTTATCATAGTGAGGTATAACTAGGCCAAAGTAGTTGCATGTGTTCCTAAAGTGCTGGATCTGATTTTATACAACTTGACCAACCCCTTGGAATTGAGCGTGTGGTGACGTCTTGGGCAAGTCAAGTTACAACTGCGAGCTGGAAACTCCAAGTGTTAGCGACTCCCTGCTTGCCAGTAAGAGGGATCAGCGCGGTGATGTAGGTGGGGATGCCATGGGACGGACGTCTGAGATGGTGTGCCCATGGTTGCTGTGTTCCCCGCAAATGCCTATTTGTGTATGTTGGAGTAAGCTTGGTCCAGGAGAAATCTTGGGCAAGGGGGATAAGGGGATGAGTAACCCTTACCTTCTGGGTTGACAAAGTATGTTGAGCCGGACTTCGGTGGCTACGTGACGATTAAAAAGGGGGCTGCCTGAGTGATGCGTTTGGGTGGTAGGAGTAAAACCCCATTCTTACGCTCGCCTTTAACCAATGACATGTGTATGCAACGAGAATCTTTGCACCAATGACCAAGGAGTTGCTCAAGGCGTAACAAGTTGAACCCCGAGCCAAGTATCTTTTTGCTTTTTACTTTTCTTTTGTTTTCTTTCAGGTCTTGGTTACTTCCCTGCCCGAGGCAGGCCCCTCTATAAAAATATATAAAATCGTGATAGAGAGAGAGAGAGAGAGTACACCAAATCCCTGTGGGATCGACCCTATACTTACCACTAGCGGAACCTAGTGTAAAGGATATGAAAACTTATAAGTTTATCTTGACTGGGCGATGACGACTGAGCCCCGTCATCCTTCCCTACCTTTTCCACTTCTAATTCTTCGATCTTCAAAGATATACTACTTCTTGCTCGTCTATGTCTTGTTTTGTAACTTCCTATGTTTGATTATCCTCACAATATCCAACTAATATATTAGCAGCTTTATGCTTTTTATCTCCTTCTTGCTAGCAAACAACTTATAAAATTTTACTTTCCTAAGATGACTAATTTTTTTGTTGCGATGTACTGCGTACCTTTTATGCATCTAAAAATAGAAATGTTTACTCTATAATTCTTTTCTCTCCTCCTCCTCTTTGAGTAACTGAAAATAATGTGCTTATCCAACCTTTATATCTAGATTTACATGAAATCTAACTATTAATCCTACTATTTGTTTCCCTACAAGATTATTTTTGCTGATTTTGAAATAAACGTCCGCTATTTCACTCTTTTTATTGTGACACAGGTATAGCTTTACCCAAAAACTCAAAAAGACTACGAGAGAAAGAGCTGCTAAAATTATGGCTGAACGAGCCCTTATTTAGGCTGAGTAGGAGCGGAGGGAAAACGAGTTGACTTCCCTGCGACAACAAGTTAAGAACCTTTGCCGTCTACTGGATGACCTTGAAGAAGAGATGCAAAGGCAAAGACAACTTTTCGAAGAAAACATGTAGACATTAGTGGACGAGCGTGTTAAACATGGCGAGAACATATTACAGACGGCCTCCGAGTCTTACAGAAGGGGCTTTGAATCTGGTAAACTCTCCTTGAACAAGAATGCCTTTGTTAGCGAGGAAAAAACTGGGGCATAGCTCTACAGTGACGCCATTCTCCCCATCCCCCCCGTTGCCCCCCCCTGGTCAGAGACTGCTTCATCACCATGTCTCTGACCTGCCAGAGGCTTATCTGTACTCTCATCAGTGTAGAGCTCGCCTTGTTGAGCCCTTGGCTCATTGGGCCATTGATATAATCATGGCCAGTTGTGAGCAGTTGTACATGTCTGACAGTTGGAATGATGTGAATGTCGACAAGGTTTTGCTGAACCTTTTGAAGGATCCTCCTACTCTGCCAAATAATCCTAAACATGGAGAGGCTTACCTCTGGTATATGGACGTTCTGAAGCGTGGGCTCAAGAGTTTCTCCAAGCGGACCCGACCGCTTATGAAACCAACTTGCTCTAGGGATCTGTTCCTTATCCTGTGCTCCCTTAAGCCTATAATCGGGTTAACAAGTTATCCCGACTTTTTCACCATTTTACGCTTCTGATATCTGCTTATTAATTTCTCTTACGTACATGTTGAAGGTATAAGCAATGTGATAATTTCATGCTTCTATGCTTAACTCAACGATCATTTTACTTATATTCATCATTTTATATCAGGAGGCACGTGGATCTTATCTGCCAAAGGATCCCCCATCCACTTCGAGGGGAACTTCCGCCATGACGCCAGATGCTGCAGAAGGGATGTAGCGAAACATCACTGGATCTGAGGAGAGTGGGTGCTGAAACTCATCCCCATATCTCTTTAATCTAGTTATGCTCTAAGCAGATCAACTCTACGTTGTAATCAAAGATATTTGGCGGTCCCAAAAATAATTTAACTTTTTATCAAAAATACTCCATATTTTGTGCTTGCTCATGCCTCTGTTCAGTCATTTTGAACTGATTATGAATTTTGCCTTTTGCTAATATGTTATGCAAAACTAGCATCAACCAAGGTTTTTGTCTATATTATCTTACTTGCGTATGACTGTTATTTCTTGCGCTATTCTATTTACTTCACGCATTTATCTTTTCGCCTGTATGTTTACTTCTTTTTAAAAAAAAACCCCTACTTTCGATTTTGGAAAACAAAACACTATCTAATAGTGATTACACAAAAGATATCCATATCCATAACCATAATATTCATATTTTCATTTTGAGCGTTTTTATCCCCTTTTCAAGAGTTAAAAAAAAAGTAAAAGCTCCTCAACAGACCACAAAAAACATAGAGTTATAATAAAAATTTACGCATAACATTTTCTAATAAGAAAACGGTGCTCTAGAGTTTTGAGGAATTCCAATCCCCTGTAATTCCTCTAGATAATTTAAGTGAGCCTGCTCTGCTTTTTTACTAAATTTCCTTCGTCATATTTTCCTTTTCTATCTTATTTTCACCTTGCAAACTTAGATATCTCCTTACAAGTCAAGCACCTCTCCTTCCTGAACCCCTGTCATCAATTTTTGATCAGACGTTGCTTCTTTTGCTGCTGCATACTTCTCCCTTTTGCTGCCGGTTTTGTTAAAAATCTCTTGAATCGCTTTCCTTCTTACTTCTCCTGTTTTTACAGCCTGCAAATACCATCTGCGGGACATGGCCTGATCCCCCATAACTTGTCCCACCATGTTCCCCACGGGAAATTTTATTTTCATGTGATAGGCAATATTTTAAAAATCGGACCGGACCGGCCGGTCCGACTGTTTAAACCGCCAACCAGTCTTGTGTCTGGTCTGGTTATGCCTAAAATGGTTTTTTCTACTGACCCAATGTGAACCGTACAAAACTAGTAAAAAATCGCTGACCTGGCTAACCCTGTGAACTTGGGTCAACAGATAATTAAAAAAATTATAACAATTAAAAATCTAAAAATAGTTCAACTTCCTCTCTTCCAGGCGCCTTTTCAATTCTTTTCCAACTCCTAAAGGCTAAAACCCTATCATATAATCATATTTCTGTTGGTCCCGAAAGAGCAAGGTTTGGTGTATGGGGGGGGGAATACACCAAATGCAAACTTTCCAGTTTACTTGACTAATTTAATCAGAGAGATGTAAGCTTTCTGGTTTAACAGATTGCTCAAAGTGATAGAACAAATTGATTTTCAATCAATTAGATTCTATCCAGATAAAATCTCTCAAGTGAGATATACACAGCAGAAAACAAGTGTGAGCTTGAATTCAAACTATGTATTGTGTGCGGAATAATGGTGGACTTTAGTCGGTGCTCTTGTTATGAGAATCTTTTGAAGACTTAATCGAGTATTTAGGAAGTTGATTAAGAATGCAGATTTGAATGAGTATGATAGATGCAGAATAAAAACAACTGAATATAAAATGCAGAATTTAAATAACACAGTTATTTTTATGTGGTTCGGGAAACCCCCTACGTCCACGGTCTAATCCAAACTGGATTAGATATCCACTACTAGGATACTCTTCTTATTTAACCTCGCTGAGAACGAGCCACAAGTTCCAAGTACAAACAAGTTTGAAACTTATGCACGAATAAGGGTCGTGTCCCTTTACAACTTACAGAAAACTACTGTAAACAGAGGCTATCTTCACGTTAATCCACTAGAAAATTACTAGCTAGTAAAGATCTCCTTCTCTCGATAAGACAGACTTGAATCGAGGTGGATTGGTGTGATGATGATCACGAACTGGTTGAATCTTAAGTCTGATTTAGAGATAGAGTGCTTGAATGTGTTTCTGCTGTATAGCGCTTGTGTATATTTTTGTTCTCTGTTTCAGACTTTAAATCTTCAAACATATATAGGCTCTGAATTTGAAATTCTAGCCGTTTGTTGATTGGCGTGATTTGATTTGTTAATTGCCAATCAATCGTATCTCTTATTTCCTTGTAGATTTGTTGATTGAATCTTTTATGAGTGGTAAGCAGATCATCTGTGATTGCTTTCCTTCTTCATATCAATCAATGATTCAGTTTCTATTTCTTCGATGGAAAGTCTTTAATGCTTCATTGACAGATTTGGTTCTGCTCTTTCTGGTTTGCTTCTACCCTTCTGGCTGTATCCTTTCTGGTCTAGTGACTTTCTGGTTGAGATGCTTTTCTGGTTGAGCATACGTTAACCATTTTCTGGTTGAACTACTTTCTGGTAGAAAATGCTTTCTGGTAGGAGTACTTTCTGGTAGGAGTACTTTCTGGTAGAGTACTTTCTGTTAGAGTACTTTCTGTTCGAAGCATCTTCCATCTTTCTGTTTGAGGCCCTTTCTGGTTTTAACTTTCTGTCAAAGTTGACTAGCTTCATTTTGAGACTCTCTGGTTTAGCATTCTGTCTTGAGACTTGCTGGT